>JAQJVK010000222.1:0-211237 GCA_035578135.1 Flexamia atlantica | reverse complement strand
GCCAACATGACGTACACATGGATGATAGAATAGGTCCTGAAATTTAGTATTATACCACCCAAGTTACCTTAAAAACTTAGGTTTTGAAAATATGGGTGATTAAATTAGTCGCTATGCGATGTGCGGACATCGATTTGTCTAAGTTTGACATGAAATATAAAAATAAATACGGAATAGTGGATACATGACGTACACATAGGGTGATAGAATAGGACCAGAACTTCTGTATTATACCACCCAAGTTACCGTAAAGACTTAGGTTTTGGAAATATGGCTGATTAAAGTAGTCGCATTGAGATGTGCGGACAGAGATTTGTCGAAGTTTGACACGAAATATAAAAAGAAATACGGAGGTGTGCCAACATGACGTACACATAGGATGATAGAATAGGTCCTGAAATTTAGTATTATACCACCCAAGTTACCTTAAAAACTTAGGTTTTGGAAATATGGGTGATTAAATTAGTCGCTATGCGATGTGCGGACAAGGATTTGTCTAAATTTGACATGAAATATAAAAATAAATACGGAATTGAGGATACTTGACGTACACGTAGGGTGATAGAATAGGACCAGAACTTCTGTATTATACCACCCAAGTTACCGTAAAAACTTAGGTTTTGGAAATATGGCTGATTAAAGTAGTCGCATTGAGATGTGCGGACAGCGATTTGTCAAAGTATGACATGAAAAATAAAATAAATACGGAAGTGTGCCAACATGACGTACACATAGGATGATAGAATAGGTCCTGAAATTTAGTATTATACCAACCAAGTTACCTTAAAAACTTAGGTTTTGGAAATATGGGTGATTAAATTAGTCGCTATGCGATGTGCGGACAACGATTTGTCTAATTTTGACATGAGAATAAAAAAATAAATACGGAATTGTGGATACATGAGGTACACATAGGGTGATAGACTAGGACCAGAACTTCTGTATTATACCACCCAAGTTACCGTAAAAACTTAGGTTTTGGAAATATGGCTGATTAAAGTAGTCGCATTGAGATGTGCGGACAGCGATTTGTCAAAGTATGACATGAAAAATAAAATAAATACGGAAGTGTGCCAACATGACGTACACATGGATGATAGAATAGGTCCTGAAATTTAGTATTATACCCACCCAAGTTACCTTAAAAACTTAGGTTTTGGAAATATGGGTGATTAAATTAGTCGCTATGCGATGTGCGGACAACGATTTGTCTAATTTTGACATGAAATAAAAAAATAAATACGGAATTGTGGATACATGACGTACACATAGGGTGATAGAATAGGACCAGAACTTCTGTATTATACCACCCAAGTTACCGTAAAAAACTTAGGTTTTGGAAATATGGCTGATTAAAGTAGTCGCATTGAGATGTGCGGACAGCGATTTGTCAAAGTATGACATGAAAAATAAAATAAATACGGAAGTGTGCCAACATGACGTACACAATGGATGATAGAATAGGTCCTGAAATTTAGTATTATACCACCCAAGTTACCTTAAAAACTTAGGTTTTGGAAATATGGGTGATTAAAATTAGTCGCTATGCGATGTGCGGACAACGATTTGTCTAAGTTTGACATGAAATATAAAAATAAATACGGAATAGTGGATACATGACGTACACATAGGGTGTTAGAATAGGACCAGAACTTCTGTATTATACCACCCAAGTTACCGTAAAAACTTAGGTTTTGGAAATATGGCTGATTAAAGTAGTCGCATTGAGATGTGCGGACAGAGATTTGTCGAAGTTTGACACGAAATATAAAAAAAAAATACGGAGGTGTGCCAACATGACGTACACATAGGATGATAGAATAGGTCCTGAAATTTAGTATTATACCACCCAAGTTACCTGAAAAACTTAGGTTTTGGAAATATGGCTGATTAAAGTAGTTTCATTGAGATGTGCGGACAGCGATTTGTCAAAGTATGACATGAAAAATAAAATAAATACGGAAGTGTGCCAACATGACGTACACATAGGATGATAGAATAGGTCCTGAAATTTAGTATTATACCACCAAAGTTACCTTAAAAAACTTAGGTTTTGGAAATATGGGTGATTAAATTAGTCGCTATGCGATGTGCGGACAACGATTTGTCTAAGTTTGACATGAAATATAAAAATAAATACGGAATTGTGGATACATGACGTACACATAGGGTGATAGAATAGGACCAGAACTTCTGTATTATACCACCCAAGTTACCGTAAAAACTTAGGTTTTGGAAATATGGCTGATTAAAGTAGTCGCATTGAGATGTGCGGACAGCGATTTGTCAAAGTATGACATGAAAAATAAAATAAATACGGAAGTGTGCCAACATGACGTACACATAGGATGATAGAATAGGTCCTGAAATTTAGTATTATACCACCCAAGTTACCTGAAAAACTTAGGTTTTGGAAATATGGCTGATTAAAGTAGTTTCTTTGAGATGTGCGGACAGCGATTTGTCAAAGTATGACATGAAAAATAAAATAAATACGGAAGTGTGCCAACATGACGTACACATAGGATGATAGAATAGGTCCTGAAATTTAGTATTACACCACCAAAGTTACCTTAAAAACTTAGGTTTTGGAAATATGGGTGATTAAATTAGTCGCTATGCGATGTGCGGACAACGATTTGTCTAAGTTTGACATGAAATATAAAAATAAATACGGAATTGTGGATACATGACGTACACATAGGGTGATAGAATAGGACCAGAACTTCTGTATTATACCACCCAAGTTACCGTAAAAACTAAGGTTTTGGAAATATGGCTGATTAAAGTAGTCGCATTGAGATGTGCGGACAGCGATTTGTCAAAGTATGACATGAAAAATAAAATAAATACGGAAGTGTGCCAACATGACGTACACATAGGATGATAGAATAGGTCCTGAAATTTAGTATTATACCACCCAAGTTACCTTAAAAAACTTAGGTTTTGGAAATATGGGTGATTAAATTAGTCGCTATGCGATGTGCGGACAACGATATGTCTAAGTTTGACATGAAATATAAAAATAAATACGGAATTGTGGATACATGACGTACACATAGGGTGATAGAATAGGACCAGAACTTCTGTATTATACCACCCAAGTTACCGTAAAAACTTAGGTTTTGGAAATATGGCTGATTAAAGTAGTCGCATTGAGATGTGCGGACAGCGATTTGTCAAAGTATGACATGAAAAATAAAATAAATACGGAAGTGTGCCAACATGACGTACACATAGGATGATAGAATAGGTCCTGAAATTTAGTATTATACCACCCAAGTTACCTTAAAAACTTAGGTTTTGGAAATATGGGTGATTAAATTAGTCGCTATGCGATGTGCGGACAACGATTTGTCTAAATTTGACATGAAATATAAAAATAAATACGGAATTGTGGATACATGACGTACACGTAGGGTGATAGAATATGACCAGAACTTCTGTATTATACCACCCAAGTTACCGTAAAAAACTTAGGTTTTGGAAATATGGCTGATTAAAGTAGTCGCATTGAGATGTGCGGACAGCGATTTGTCAAAGTATGACATGAAAAATAAAATAAATACGGAAGTGTGCCAACATGACGTACACATGGATGATAGAAAAGGTCCTGAAATTTAGTATTATACCACCCAAGTTACCTTAAAAACTTAGGTTTTGGAAATATGGGTGATTAAATTAGTCGCTATGCGATGTGCGGACAACGATTTGTCTAAGTTTGACATGAAATATAAAAATAAATACGGAATTGTGGATACATGACGTACACATAGGGTGATAGAATAGGACCAGAACTTCTGTATTATACAACCCAAGTTACCGTAAAAACTTAGGTTTTGGAAATATGGCTGATTAAAGTAGTCGCATTGAGATGTGCGGACAGAGATTAGTCGAAGTTTGACACGAAATATAAAAAAAATACGGAGGTGTGCCAACATGACGTACACATAGGATGATAGAATAGGTCCTGAAATTTAGTATTATACCATCCAAGTTACCTGAAAAACTTAGGTTTTGGAAATATGGCTGATTAAAGTAGTTTCATTGAGATGTGCGGACAGCGATTTGTCAAAGTATGACATGAAAAATAAAATAAATACGGAAGTGTGCCAACATGACGTACACATAGGATGATAGAATAGGTCCTGAAATTTAGTATTATACCACCAAAGTTACCTTAAAAACTTAGGTTTTGGAAATATGGGTGATTAAATTAGTCGCTATGCGATGTGCGGACAACGATTTGTCTAAGTTTGACATGAAATATAAAAATAAATACGGAATTGTGGATACATGACGTACACATAGGGTGATAGAATAGGACCAGAACTTCTGTATTATACCACCAAGTTACCTTAAAAACTTAGGTTTTGGAAATATGGGTGATTAAATTAGGTCGCTATGCGATGTGCGGACAACGATTTGTCTAAGTTTGACATGAAATATAAAAATAAATACGGAATTGTGGATACATGACTTACACATAGGGTGATAGAATAGGACCAGAACTTCTGTATTATACCACCCATAATTTACGGGTAGTTACCGGGAAGTATGTCATGAAATATAATAATAAATACGGAGGTGTGCCAACATTACGTACACGTAGGGTGATAGAATAGGACCAGAACTTCTGTATTATACCACCGAAGTTACCGTTAAAAACGTAGGTTTTGGAAATATGGCTGATTAAAGTAGTCGCATTGAGATGTGCGGACAGCGATTTGTCAAAGTATGACATGAAAAATAAAATAAATACGGAAGTGTGCCAACATGACGTACACATAGGATGATAGAATAGGTCCTGAAATTTAGTATTATACCACCCAAGTTACCGTAAAAACTTAGGTTTTGGAAATATGGGTGATTAAATTAGTCGCTATGCGATGTGCGGACAACGATTTGTCTAAGTTTGACATGAAATATAAAAATAAATACGGAATTGTGGATACATGACGTACACATAGGGTGATAGAATAGGACCAGAACCTCTGTATTATACCACCCAAGTTACCGTAAAAACTTAGGTTTTGGAAATATGGGTGATTAAATTAGTCGCTATGCGATGTGCGGACAACGATTTGTCTAAGTTTGACATGAAATATAAAAATAAATACGGAATTGTGGATACATGACGTACACATAGGGTGATAGAATAGGACCAGAACTTCTGTACTATACCACCCAAGTTACCGTAAAAACGTAGGTTTTGGAAATATGGCTGATTAAAGTAGTCGCATTGAGATGTGCGGACAGCGATTTGTCAAAGTATGACATGAATAATAAAATAATTACGGAAGTGTGCCAACATGACGTACATATAGGATGATAGAATAGGTCCTGAAATTTAGTATTATACCACCCAAGTTACCTTAAAAACTTAGGTTTTGGAAATATGGGTGATTAAATTAGTCGCTATGCGATGTGCGGACAACGATTTGTCTAAGTTTGACATGAAATATAAAAATAAATACGGAATCGTGGATACATGACGTACATATAGGGTGATAGAATAGGACCAGAACTTCTGTATTATACCACCCAAGTTACCGTAAAAACTTAGGTTTTGGAAATATGGCTGATTAAAGTAGTCGCATTGAGATGTGCGGACAGAGATTTGTCGAAGTTTGACACGAAATATAAAAAAAATACGGAGGTGTGCCAACATGACGTACACATAGGATGATAGAATAGGTCCTGAAATTTAGTATTATACCACCCAAGTTACCTGAAAAACTTAGGTTTTGGAAATATGGCTGATTAAAGTAGTTTCATTGAGATGTGCGGACAGCGATTTGTCAATGTATGACATGAAAAATAAAATAAATACGGAAGTGTGCCAACATGACGTACACATAGGATGATAGAATAGGTCCTGAAATTTAGTATTATACCACCAAAGTTACCTTAAAAACTTAGGTTTTGGAAATATGGGTGATTAAATTAGTCGCTATGCGATGTGCGGACAACGATTTGTCTAAGTTTGACATGAAATATAAAAATAAATACGGAATTGTGGATACATGACGTACACATAGGGTGATAGAATAGGACCAGAACTTCTGTATTATACCACCCAAGTTACCGTAAAAACTTAGGTTTTGGAAATATGGCTGATTAAAGTAGTCGCATTGAGATGTGCGGACAGCGATTTGTCAAAGTATGACATGAAAAATAAAATAAATACGGAAGTGTGCCAACATGACGTACACATAGGATGATAGAATAGGTCCTGAAATTTAGTATTATACCACCCAAGTTACCTTAAAAACTTAGGTTTTGGAAATATGGGTGATTAAATTAGTCGCTATGCGATGTGCGGACAACGATTTGTCTAAGTTTGACATGAAATATAAAAATAAATACGGAATTGTGGATACATGACGTACACGTAGGGTGATAGAATAGGACCAGAACTTCTGTATAATACCACCCAAGTTACCGTAAAAACTTAGGTTTTGGAAATATGGCTGATTAAAGTAGTCGCATTGAGATGTGCGGACAGCGATTTGTCAAAGTATGACATGAAAAATATAATAAATACGGAAGTGTGCCAACATAACGTACACATAGGATGATAGAATAGGTCCTGAAATTTAGTATTATACCACCCAAGTTACCTTAAAAACTTAGGTTTTGGAAATATGGGTGATTAAATTAGTCGCTATGCGATGTGCGGACAACGATTTGTCTAATTTTGACATGAAATATAAAAATAAATACGGAATTGTGGATACATGACGTACACATAGGGTGATAGAATAGGACCAGAACTTCTGTATTATACCACCCAAGTTACCGTAAAAACTTAGGTTTTGGAAATATGGCTGATTAAAGTAGTCGCATTGAGATGTGCGGACAGCGATTTGTCAAAGTATGACATGAAAAATAAAATAAATACGGAAGTGTGCCAACATGACGTACACATAGGATGATAGAATAGGTCCTGAAATTTAGTATTATACCACCCAAGTTACCTTAAAAACTTAGGTTTTGGAAATATGGGTGATTAAATTAGTCGCTATGCGATGTGCGGACAACGATTTGTCTAAGTTTGACATGAAATATAAAAATAAATACGGAATCGTGGATACATGACGTACACATAGGGTGATAGAATAGGACCAGAACTTCTGTATTATACCACCCAAGTTACCGTAAAATCTTAGGTTTTGGAAATATGGCTGATTAAAGTAGTCGCATTGAGATGTGCGGACAGCGATTTGTCAAAGTATGACATTAAAAAATAAAATAAATACGGAAGTGTGCCAACATGACGTACACATAGGATGATAGAATAGGTCCTGAAATTTAGTATTATATCACCCTAAGTTACCTTAAAAACTTAGGTTTTGGAAATATGGCTGATTAAAGTAGTCGCATTGAGATGTGCGGACAGCGATTTGTCAAAGTATGACATGAAAAATAAAATAAATACGGAAGTGTGCCAACATGACGTACACATAGGATGATAGAATAGGTCCTGAAATTTAGTATTATACCACCCAAGTTACCTTAAAAACTTAGGTTTTGGAAATATGGGTGATTAAATTAGTCGCTATGCGATGTGCGGACAACGATTTGTCTAAGTTTGACATGAAATATAAAAATAAATACGGAATTGTGGATACATGATGTACACATAGGGTGATTGAATAGGACCAGAACTTCTGTATTATACCACCCAAGTTACCGTAAAAACTTAGGTTTTGGAAATATGGGTGATTAAATTAGTCGCTATGCGATGTGCGGACAACGATTTGTCTAAGTTTGACATGAAATATAAAAATAAATACGGAATTGTGGATACATGACTTACACATAGGGTGATAGAATAGGACCAGAACTTCTGTATTATACCACCCATAATTTACGGGTAGTTACCGGGAAGTATGACATGAAATATAATAATAAATACGGAGGTGTGCCAACATTACGTACACGTAGGGTGATAGAATAGGACCAGAACTTCTGTATTATACCACCGAAGTTACCGTAAAAACGTAGGTTTTGGAAATATGGCTGATTAAAGTAGTCGCATTGAGATGTGCGGACAGCGATTTGTCAAAGTATGACATGAAAAATAAAATAAATACGGAAGTGTGCCAACATGACGTACACATAGGATGATAGAATAGGTCCTGAAATTTAGTATTATACCACCCAAGTTACCGTAAAAACTTAGGTTTTGGAAATATTGGTGTATAAATTAGTCGCTATGCGATGTGCGGACAACGATTTGTCTAAGTTTGACATGAAATATAAAAATAAATACGGAATTGTGGATACATGACGTACACATAGGGTGATAGAATAGGACCAGAACCTCTGTATTATACCACCCAAGTTACCGTAAAAACTTAGGTTTTGGAAATATGGGTGATTAAATTAGTCGCTATGCGATGTGCGGACAACGATTTGTCTAAGTTTGACATGAAATATAAAAATAAATACGGAATTGTGGATACATGACGTACACATAGGGTGATAGAATAGGACCAGAACTTCTGTACTATACCACCCAAGTTACCGTAAAAACTTAGGTTTTGGAAATATGGCTGATTAAAGTAGTCGCATTGATATGTGCGGACAGAGATTTGTCGAAGTTTGACACGAAATATAAAAAAATACGGAGGTGTTCCAACATGACGTACACATAGGATGATAGAATAGGTCCTGAAATTTAGTATTATATCACCCTAAGTTACCTTAAAAACTTAGGATTTGGAAATATGGCTGATTAAAGTAGTCGCATTGAGATGTGCGGACAGCGATTTGTCAAAGTATGACATGAAAAATAAAATAAATACGGAATTGTGCCAACATGACGTACACATAGGATGATAGCATAGGTCCTGAAATTTAGTATTATACCACCCAAGTTACCTTAAAAACTTAGGTTTTGGAAATATGGGTGATTAAATTAGTCGCTATGCGATGTGCGGACAACGATTTGTCTAAGTTTGACATGAAATATAAAAATAAATACGGAATTGTGGATACATGACGTACACATAGGGTGATAGAATAGGACCAGAACTTCTGTATTATACCACCCAAGTTACCGTAAAAACTTAGGTTTTGGAAATATGGGTGATTAAATTAGTCGCTATGCGATGTGCGGACAACGATTTGTCTAAGTTTGACATGAAATATAAAAATAAATACGGAATTGTGGATACATGAGGTACACATAGGGTGATAGAATAGGACCAGAACTTCTGTATTATACCACCCAAGTTACCGTAAAAACTTAGGTTTTGGAAATATGGCTGATTAAAGTAGTCGCATTGAGATGTGCGGACAGAGATTTGTCGAAGCTTGACACGAAATATAAAAAAATACGGAAGTGTGCCAACATGACGTACACATAGGATGATAGAATAGGTCCAGAACTTTAGTACTATACCACCCAAGTTACCTTAAAAACTTAGGTTTTGGAAATATGGGTGATTAAATTAGTCGCTATGCGATGTGCGGACAACTATTTGTCTAAGTTTGACATGAAATATAAAAATAAATACGGAATTGTGGATACATGACGTACACATAGGGTGATAAAATAGGACCAGAACTTCTGTATTGTACCACCCAAGTTACCGTAAAAACTTAGGTTTTGGAAATATGGGTGATTAAATTAGTCGCTATGCGATGTGCGGACAACGATTTGTCTAAGTTTGACATGAAATATAAAAATAAATACGGAATTTTGGATACATGACGTACACATTGGGTGATAGAATAGGATTAGAACTATATTATTATACCACTCAGGTTACCGTCAAAACTTAGGTTTTGGAAATACGGGTGATTAAAATAGTCGCTTTGGATGTGTGGACAGCGATCCACCTAAGTTTGACATAAAATATAAAATAAATACGGCAGTGTGTCAGCATGACGTACACGTAGGATGAAAGAATAGGACCAGAACTTTAGTACTATACCACCCAAGTTACCTTAAAAACTTAGGTTTTGGAAATATGGGTGATTAAATTAGTCGCTATGCGATGTGCGGACAACGATTTGTCTAAGTATGACATGAAATATAATAATAAATACGGAGGTGTGCCAACATTACTTACACGTAGGGTGATAGAATAGGACCAGAACTTCTGTATTATACCACCGAAGTTACCGTAAAAACGTGGGTTTTGGAAATATGGCTGATTAAAGTAGTCGCATTGAGATGTGCGGACAGCGATTTGTCAAAGTATGACATGAAAAATAAAATAAATACGGAAGTGTGCCAACATGACGTACACATAGGATGATAGAATAGGTCCTGAAATTTAGTATTATACCACCCAAGTTACCGTAAAAACTTAGGTTTTGGAAATATGGGTGATTAAATTAGTCGCTATGCGATGTGCGGACAACGATTTGTCTAAGTTTGACATGAAATATAAAAATAAATACGGAATTGTGGATACATGACGTACACATAGGGTGATAGAATAGGACCAGAACTTCTGTATTATACCACCCAAGTTACCGTAAAAACTTAGGTTTTGGAAATATGGCTGATTAAAGTAGTCGCATTGAGATGTGCGAACAGCGATTTGTCAAAGTATGACATGAAAAATAAAATAAATACGGAAGTGTGCCAACATAACGTACACATAGGATGAAAGAATAGGTCCTGAAATTTAGTATTATACCACCCAAGTTACCGTAAAAACTTAGGTTTTGGAAATATGGGTGATTAAATTAGTCGCTATGCGATGTGCGGACAACGATTTGTCTAAGTTTGACATGAAATATAAAAATAAATACGGAATTGTGGATACATGACGTACACATAGGGTGATAGAATAGGACCAGAACTTCTGTATTATACCACCCAAGTTACCGTAAAAACTTAGGTTTTGGAAATATGGCTGATAAAATTAGTCGCATTGAGATGTGTGGACAGAGATTTGTCGAAGTTTGACACGAAATATAAAAAAAATACGGAGGTGTGCCAACATGACGTACACATAGGATGATAGAATAGGTCCTGAAATTTAGTATTATACCACCCAAGTTACCTTAAAAACTTAGGTTATGGAAATACGGGTGATTAAAATAGTCGCTTTGGATGTGAGCACAGCGATCCACCGAAGTTTGACATAAAATATAAAATAAATACGGCAGTGTGTCAGCATGACGTACACATAGGGTGATAGAATAGGTCCTGAAATTTAGTATCATACCACCCAAGTTACCTTAAAAACCTAGGTTTTGGAAATATGGCTGATTAAATTAGTTGCTATGCGATGTGCGGACAACGATATGTCTAAGTATGACATGAAATATAATAATAAATACGGAGGTGTGCCAACATTACGTACACGTAGGGTGATAGAATAGGACCAGAACTTTTGTATTATACCACCCAAGTTACCGTAAAAACCTAGGTTTTGGAAATATGGCTGATTAAAGTAGTCGCATTGAGATGTGCGGACAGAGATTTGTCGAAGTTTGACACGAAATATAAAAAAAATACGGAGGTGTGCCAACATGACGTACACATAGGATGATAGAATAGGTCCAGAACTTTAGTACTATACCACCCAAGTTACCGTAAAAACTTAGGTTTTGGAAATATGGGTGATTAAATTAGTCGCTATGCGAAGTGCGGACAACGATTTGTCTAAGTTTGACATGAAATATAAAAATAAATACGGAATTGTGGATACATGACGTACACACAGGGTGATAGAATAGGACCAGAACGTCTGTATTATACCACCCAAGTTACCGTAAAAACTTAGGTTTTGGAAATATGGCTGATTAAAGTAGTCGCTATGCGATGTGCGGACAACGATTTGTCGAAGTTTGACACGAAATATAAAAAAATACGGAGGTGTGCCAACATGACGTACACATAGGATGATAGAATAGGTCCAGAACTTTAGTACTATACCACCCAAGTTACCGTAAAAACTCAGGTTTTGGAAATATGGGTGATTAAATTAGTCGCTATGCGATGTGCGGACAACGATTTGTCTAAGTATGACATGAAATATAATAATAAATACGGAGGTGTTCCAACATTACGTACACGTAGGGTGATAGAATAGGACCAGAACTTTAGTATTATACCACCCAAGTTACCTTAAAAACTTAGGTTTTGGAAATATGGGTGATTAAATTAGTCGCTATGCGATGTGCGGACAACGATTTGTCTAAGTTTGACATGAAATATAAAAATAAATACGGAATTGTGGATACATGACGTACACATAGGGTGATAGAATAGGACCAGAACTTCTGTATTATACCACCCAAGTTACCGTAAAAACTTAGGTTTTGGAAATATGGCTGATTAAAGTAGTCTCTATGCGATGTGCGGACAACGATTTGTCGAAGTTTGACACGAAATATAAAAAAATACGGAGGTGTGCCAACATGACGTACACATAGGATGATAGAATAGGTCCAGAACTTTAGTACTATACCACCCAAGTTACCGTAAAAACTTAGGTTTTGGAAATATGGGTGATTAAATTAGTCGCTATGCGATGTGCGGACAACGATTTGTCTAAGTTTGACATGAAATATAAAAATAAATACGGAGGTGTGCCAACATTACGTACACGTAGGGTGATAGAATAGGACAAGAACTTCTGTATTATACCACCCAAGTTACCGTAAAAACTTAGGTTTTGGAAATACGGGTGATTAAATTAGTCGCTATGCGATGTGCGGACAACGATTTGTCTAAGTATGACATGAAATATAATAATAAATACGGAGGTGTGCCAACATTACGTACACGTAGGGTGATAGAATAGGACCAGAACTTCTGTATTATACCACCCAAGTTACCGAAAAAACTTAGGTTTTGGAAATATGGCTGATTAAAGTAGTCGCATTGAGATGTGCGGACAGAGATTTGTCGAAGTTTGACACGAAATATAAAAATAAATACGGAATTGTGGATACATGACGTACACATAGGGTGATAGAATAGGACCAGAACTTCTGTATTATACCACCCAAGTTACCGTAAAAACTTAGGTTTTGGAAATATGGCTGATTAAAGTAGTCGCATTGAGATGTGCGGATAGCGATTTGTCAAAGTATGACATGAAAAATAAAATAAATACGGAAGTGTGCCAACATGACGTACACATAGGATGATAGGATAGTTCCTGAAATTTAGTATTATACCACCCAAGTTACCTTAAAAACTTAGGTTTTGGAAATATGGGTGATTAAATTAGTCGCTATGCGATGAGCGGACAACGATTTGTCTAAGTTTGACATGAAATATAAAAATAAATACGGAATTGTGGATACATGACGTACACATAGGGTGATAGAATAGGACCAGAACTTCTGTATTATACCACCCAAGTTACCGTAAAAACTTAGGTTTTGGAAATATGGCTGATTAAAGTAGTCTCTATGCCATGTGCGGACAACGATTTGTCGAAGTTTGACACGAAATATAAAAAAATACGGAGGTGTGCCAACATGACGTACACATAGGATGATAGAATAGGTCCAGAACTTTAGTACTATACCACCCAAGTTACCGTAAAAACTTAGGTTTTGGAAATATGGGTGATTAAATTAGTCGCTATGCGATGTGCGGACAACGATTTGTCTAAGTTTGACATGGAATAAAAAAATAAATACGGAGGTGTGCCAACATTACGTACACGTAGGGTGATAGAATAGGACCAGAACTTCTGTATTATACCAGCCAAGTTACCGTAAAAACTTAGGTTTTGGAAATATGGGTGAATAAATTAGTCGCTATGCGATGTGCGGACAACGATTTGTCGAAGTATGACATGAAATATAATAATAAATACGGAGGTGTGCCAACATTACGTACACGTAGGGTTATAGAATAGGACCAGTACTTCTGTATTATACCACCCAAGTTACCGTAAAAACTTAGGTTTTGGAAATATGGCTGATTAAAGTAGTCGCATTGAGATGTGCGGACAGAGATTTGTCGAAGTTTGACACGAAATATAAAAAAAATACGGAGGTGTGCCAACATTACGTACACGTAGGGTGATAGAATAGGACCAGAACTTCTGTATTATACCACCCAAGTTACCGTAAAAACTTAGGTTTTGGAAATATGGCTGATTAAAGTAGTCGCTATGCGATGTGCGGACAACGATTTGTCGAAGTTTGCCACGAAATATAAAAAAAATACGGAGGTGTGCCAACATGACGTACACATAGCATGATAGAATAGGTCCAGAACTTTAGTACTATACCACCCAAGTTACCGTAAAAACTCAGGTTTTGGAAATATGGGTGATTAAATTAGTCGCTATGCGATGTGCGGACAACGATTTGTCTAAGTATGACATGAAATATAATAATAAATACGGAGGTGTGCCAACATTACGTACACGTAGGGTGATAGAATAGGACCAGAACTTTAGTATTATACCACCCAAGTTACCGTAAAAACTTAGGTTTTGGAAATATGGCTGATTAAAGTAGTCGCATTGAGATGTGCGGACAGAGATTTGTCGAAGTTTGACACGAAATATAAAAAAAATACGGAGGTGTGCCAACATTACGTACACGTAGGGTTATAGAATAGGACCAGAACTTCTGTATTATACCACCCAAGTTACCGTAAAAACTTAGGTTTTGGAAATATGGCTGATTAAAGTAGTCGCTATGCGATGTGCGGACGATTTGTCGAAGTTTGACATGAAATATAAAAATAAATACGGAGGTGTGCCAACATTACGTACACGTAGGGTGATAGAATAGGACCAGAACTTCTGTACTATAGCACCCCAAGTTACCGTAAAAACTTAGGTTTTGGAAATACGGGTGATTAAATTAGTCGCTATGCGATGTGCGGACAACGATTTGTCTAAGTATGACACGAAATATAATAATAAATACGGAGGTGTGCCAACATTACGTACACGTAGGGTGATAGAATAGGACCAGAACTTCTGAATTATACCACCCAAGTTACCGTAAAAACTTAGGTTTTGGAAATATGGCTGATTAAAGTAGTCGCATTGAGATGTGCGGACAGAGATTTGTCTAAGTTTGACATGAAAAATAAAATAAATACGGAAGTGTGCCAACATGACGTACACATAGGATGATAGAATAGGTCCTGAAATTTAGTATTATACCACCCAAGATACCTTAAAAACTTAGGTTTTGGAATTATGGGTGATTAAATTAGTCGCTATGCGATGTGCGGACAACGATTTGTCTAAGTTTGACATGAAATATAAAAATAAATACGGAATTGTGGATACATGACGTACACATAGGGTGATAGAATAGGACCAGAACTTCTGTATTATACCACCCAAGTTACCGTAAAAACTTAGGTTTAGGAAATATGGGTAATTAAATTAGTCGCTATGCGATGTGCGGACAACGATTTGTCTAAGTTTGACATGAAATATAAAAATAAATACGGAATTCTGGATACATGACGTACACATTGAGTGATAGAATAGGATTAGAACTATATTATTATACCACTCAGGTTACCGTCAAAACTTAGGTTTTGGAAATACGGGTGATTAAAATAGTCGCATTGAGATGTACGGACAGCGATCTGTCTAAGTTTGACATGAAATATAAAAATAAATACGGAATTGTGGATACATGACTTACACATAGGGTGATAGAATAGGACCAGAACTTCTGTATTATACCACCCAAGTTACCGTAAAAACTTAGGTTTTGGAAATATGGCTGATTAAATTTGTCGCATTGATATGTGCGGACAGCGATTTGTTAAAGTAATGACATGAAAAATAAAATAAATACGGAAGTGTGCCAACATGACGTACACATAGGATGATAGAATAGGTCCTGAAATTTAGTATTATACCACCCAAGTTACCTTAAAAAACTTAGGTTTTGGAAATATGGGTGATTAAATTAGTCGCTATGCGATGTGCGGACAACGATTTGTCTAAGTATGACATGAAATATAATAATAAATACGGAGGTGTGCCAACATTACGTACACGTACGGTTGATAGAATAGGACCAGAACTTCTGAATTATACCACCCAAGTTACCGTAAAAACTTAGGTTTTGGAAATATGGCTGATTAAAGTAGTCGCATTGAGATGTGCGGACAGAGATTTGTCGAAGTTTGACACGAAATATAAAAGAAATACCGAGGTGTGCCAACATGACGTACACATAGGATGATAGAATAGGTCCAGAACTTTAGTACTATACCACCCAAGTTACCTTAAAAACTTAGGTTTTGGAAATACGGGTGATTAAAAATAGTCGCTTTGGATGTGTGGACAGTGATCCACCTAAGTTTGACATAAAATATAAAATAAATACGGCAGTGTGTCAGCATGACGTACACGTAGGGTGATGAAATAGGACCAAAACTTCTGTATTATACCACCCAAGTTACCGTAAAAACTTAGGTTTTGGAAATATGGCTGATTAAAGTAGTCGCATTGAGATGTGCGGACAGCGATTTGTCAAAGTATGACATGAAAAATAAAATAAATACGGAAGTGTGCCAACATGACGTATACATAGGATGATAGAATAGGTCCTGAAATTTAGTATTATACCACCCAAGTTACCTTAAAAACTTAGGTTTTGGAAATATGGGTGATTAAATTAGTCGCTATGCGATGTGCGGACAACGATTTGTCTAAGTATGACATGAAATATAATAATAAATACGGAGGTGTGCCAACATTACGTACTCGTAGGGTGATAGAATAGGACCAGAACTTCTGTATTATACCACCCAAGTTACCGTAAAAACTTAGGTTTTGGAAATATGGCTGATTAAAGTAGTCGCATTGAGATGTGCGGACAGAGATTTGTCGAAGTTTGACACGAAATATAAAAAAAATACGGAGGTTTGCCAACATGACGTACACATAGGATGATAGAATAGGTCCAGAACTTTAGTACTATACAACCCAAGTTACCTTAAAAACTTAGGTTTTGGAAATATGGGTGATTAAATTAGTCGCTATGCGATGTGCGGACAACGATTTGTCTAAGTATGACATGAAATATAATAATAAATACGGAGGTGTGCCAACATTACGTACTCGTAGGGTGATAGAATAGGACCAGAACTTCTGTATTATACCACCCAAGTTACCGTAAAAACTTGGGTTTTGGAAATGTGGCTGATTAAAGTAGTCGCTTTGCGATGGGCGGACAGCGATTTGTCTAAGTTTGACATGAAATATAAAATAAATACGGAAGTGTTCCAGCATGACGTACACATAGTATGATAGAATAGGTCCAGAACTTTAGTACTATGCCACCCAAGTTACCTTAAAAACTTAGGTTTTGGAAATATGGAATCGCTGTCCGCACATCTCAATGCGACTACTTTAATCAGCCATATTTCCAAAACCTAAGTTTTTACGGTAACTTGGGTGGTATAGTACAGAAGTTCTGGTCCTATTCTATCACCCTATGTGTACGTCATGTATCCACAATTCCGTATTTATTTTTATATTTCATGTCAAACTTAGACAAATCGTTGTCCGCACATCGCATAGCGACTAATTTAATCACCCGTATTTCCAAAACCTAAGTTTTTAAGGTAACTTGGGTGGTATAATACAGAAGTTCTGGTCCTATTCTATCACCTTAAGTGTTTGTCATGTATCCACAATTCCGTATTTATTTTTATATTTCATGTCAAACTTAGACAAATCGCTGTCCGCACATCTTAATGCGACTACTTTAATCACCCTATTTCCAAAACCTAAGTTTTGACGGTAACCTGAGTGGTATAATAATATAGTTCTAATCCTATTCTATCACCCAATGTGTACGTCATGTATCCAAAATTCCGTATTTATTTTTATATTTCATGTCAAACCTAGACAAATCGTTGTCCGCACATCGCATAGCGACTAATTTAATCACCCATATTTCCAAAACCTAAGTTTTTACGGTAACTTGGGTGGTATAATACAGAATTTCTGGTCCTATTCTATCACACTATGTGTACGTCATGTATCCACAATTCCGTATTTATTTTTATATTTCATGTCAAACTTAGACAAATCGTTGTCCGCACATCGCATAGCGAGTAATTTAATCACCCATATTTCCAAAACCTAAGTTTTTAAGGTAACTTGGGTGGTATAATACTAAATTTCAGGACCTATTCTATCATCCTATGTGTACGTCATGTTGGCACACCTCCGTATTTATTTTATTTTTCATGTCATACTTTGACAAATCGCTGTCCGCACATCTCAATGCGACTATTTTAATCAGCCATATTTCCAAAACCTAAGTTTTTACGGTAACTTGGGTGGTATAGTACTAAAGTTCTGGACCTATTCTATCATCCTATGTGCACGTCATGTTGGCACACCTCCGTATTTTTTTTATATTTCGTGTCAAACTTCGACAAATCTCTGTCCGCACATCTCAATGCGACTACTTTAATCAGCCATATTTCCAAAACCTAAGTTTTTACGGTAACTTGAGTGGTATAATACAGAAGTTCTGGTCCTATTTCATCACCCTACGTGTACGTCATGCTGACACACTGCCGTATTTATTTTATATTTTATGTCAAACTTAAGGTTATCACTGTCCACACATCCAAAGCGACTATTTTAATCACCCGTATTTCCAAAACCTAAGTTTTTACGGTAACTTGGGTGGTATAGTACTAAAGTTCTGGACCTATTCTATCATCCTATGTGTACGTCATGTTGGCACACCTCCGTATTTTTTTTATATTTCGTGTCAAACTTCGACAAATCTCTGTCCGCACATCTCAATGCGACTACTTTAATCAGCCATATTTCCAAAACCTAAGTTTTTACGGTAACTTGGGTGGTATAATACAGAGGTTCTGGTCCTATTCTATCACCCTACGTGTACGTAATGTTGGCACACCTCCGTATTTATTATTATATTTCATGTCATACTTAGAGAAATCGTTGTCCGCACATCGCATAGCGACTAATTTAATCACCCATATTTCCAAAACCTAAGTTTTTAGGGTAACTTGGGTGGTATAGTACTAAAGTTCTGGTCCTATTCTATCACCCTACGTGTACGTAATGTTGGCACACCTCCGTATTTATTATTATATTTCATGTCATACTTAGACAAATCGTTGTCCGCACATCGCATAGCGACTAATTTAATCACCCATATTTCCAAAACCTAAGTTTTTACGGTAACTTGGGTGGTATAATACAGAAGTTCTGGTCCTATTCTATCACCCTACGTGTACGTAATGTTGGCACACCTCCGTATTTATTTTTATATTTCATGTCAAACTTAGACAAATCGTTGTCCGCACATCGCATAGCGACTAATTTAATCACCCATACTTCCAAAACCTAAGTTTTTACGGTAACTTGGGTGGTATAGTACTAAAGTTCTGGACCTATTCTATCATCCTATGTGTACGTCATGTTGGCACACCTCCGTATTTTTTTTATATTTCGTGTCAAACTTCGACAAATCTCTGTCCGCACATCTCAATGCGACTACTTTAATGAGCCATATTTCCAAAACCTAAGTTTTTACGGTAACTTGGGTGGTATAATACAGAAGTTCTGGTCCTATTCTATCACCCTACGTGTACGTAATGTTGGCACACCTCCGTATTTATTATTATATTTTATGTCATACTTAGACAAATCGTTGTCCGCACATCGCATAGCGACTAATTTAATCACCCATATTTCCAAATCCTAAGTTTTTAAGGTAACTTGGGTGGTACAGTACTAAAGTTCGGGTCCTATTCTTTCATCCTACGTGTACGTAATGTTGGCACACCTCCGTATTTATTTTTATATTTCATGTCAAACTTAGACAAATCGTTGTCCGCACATCGCATAGCGACTAATTTAATCACCCATATTTCCAAAACCTAAGTTTTTACGGTAACTTGGGTGGTATAATACAGAAGTTCTGGTCCTATTCTATCACCCTATGTGTACGTCATGTATCCACAATTCCGTATTTATTTTTATATTTCATGTCAAACTTAGACAAATCGTTGTCCGCACATCGCATAGCGACTAATTTAATCACCCATATTTCCAAAACCTAAGTGTTTACGGTAAATTGGGTGGTATATTACTAAAGTTCTGGACCTATTCTATCATCCTATGTGTACGTCATGTTGTCACACCTCCGTATTTTTTTTATATTTCGTGTCAAACTTCGACAAATCTCTGTCCGCACATCTCAATGCGACTACTTTAATCAGCCATATTTCCAAAACCTAAGTTTTTACGGTAACTTGGGTGGTATAATACAGAAGTTCTGGTCCTTTTCTATCACCCTACGTGTACGTAATGTTGGCACACCTCCGTATTTATTATTATATTTCATGTCATACTTAGACAAATCGTTGTCCGCACATCGCATAGCGACTAATTTAATCACCCATATTTCCAAAACCTACGTTTTTAAGGTAACTTGGGTGGTACAGTACCAAAGTTCTGGTCCTATTCTTTCCTCCTACGTGTACGTAATGTTGGCACACCTCCGTATTTATTTTTATATTTCATGTCAAACTTAGACAAATCGTTGTCCGCACATCGCATAGCGACTAATTTAATCACCCATATTTCCAAAACCTACGTTTTTACGGTAACTTGGGTGGTATAATACAGAAGTTCTGGTCCTATTCTATCACCCTATGTGTACGTCATGTATCCACAATTCCGTATTTATTTTTATATTTCATGTCAAACTTAGACAAATCGTTGTCCGCACATCGCATAGCGACTAATTTAATCACCCATATTTACAAAACCTAAGTTTTTAAGGTAACTTGGGTGGTATAGTACTAAAGTTCTGGACCTATTCTATCATCCTATGTGTACGTCATGTTGGCACACCTCCGTATTTTTTTATATTTCGTGTCAAACTTCGACAAATCTCTGTCCGCACATCTCAATGCGACTACTTTAATCAGCCATATTTCCAAAACCTAAGTTTTTACGGTAACTTGGGTGGTATAATACAGAAGTTCTGGTCCTATTCTATCACCCTACGTGTACGTAATGTTGGCACACCTCCGTATTTATTATTATATTTCATGTCATACTTAGACAAATCGTTGTCCGCACATCGCATAGCGACTAATTTAATCACCCATATTTCCAAAACCTAAGTTTTTAAGGTAACTTGGGTGGTATAGTACTAAAGTTCTGGACCTATTCTATCATCCTATGTGTACGTCATGTTGGCACACCTCCGTATTTATTTTATATTTTATGTCAAACTTAGGTGGATCGCTGTCCACACATCCAAAGCGACTATTTTAATCACCCGTATTTCCAAAACCTAAGTTTTGACGGTACCCTGAGTGGTATAATAATATAGTTCTAATCCTATTCTATCACCCAATGTGTATGTCATGTATCCAAAATTCCGTATTTATTTTTATATTTCATGTCAAACTTAGACAAATCGTTGTCCGCACATCCAAAGCGACTATTTTAATCACCCGTATTTCCAAATCCTAAGTTTTGACGGTAACCTGAGTGGTATAATAATATAGTTCTAATCCTATTCTATCACCCAATGTGTACGTCATGTATCCAAAATTCCGTATTTATTTTTATATTTCATGTCAAACTTAGACAAATCGTTGTCCGCACATCTCAATGCGACTACTTTAATCAGCCATATTTCCAAAACCTAAGTTTTTACGGTAACTTGGGTGGTATAATACAGAAGTTCTGGTCCTATTCTATCACCCTACGTGTACGTCATGCATCCACAATTCCGTATTTATTTTTATATTTCGTGTCAAACTTCGACAAATCTCTGTCCGCACATCTCAATGCGACTACTTTAATCAGCCATATTTCCAAAACCTAAGTTTTTACGGTAACTTGGGTGGTATAATACAGAAGTTCTGGTCCTATTCTATCACCCTACGTGTACGTAATGTTGGCACACCTCCGTATTTTTTTTATATTTCTGGTCAAACTTCGACAAATCTCTGTCCGCACATCTCAATGCGACTACTTTAATCACCCATATTTCCAAAACCTAAGTTTTTACGGTCACTTGGGTGGTATAATACTAAATTTCAGGACCTATTCTATCATCCTATGTGTACGTCATGTTGGCACACTTCCGTATTTATTTTATTTTTCATGTCATACTTTGACAAATCGCTGTCCGCACATCTCAATGCGACTACTTTAATCACCCATATTTCCAAAACCTAAGTTTTTACGTTAACTTGGGTGGTATAATACAAAAGTTCTGGACCTATTCTATCACCCTACGTGTACCCCTATGTGTACGTCATGTATCCACAATTCCGTATTTATTTTTATATTTCGTGTCAAACTTCGACAAATCTCTGTCCGCACATCTCAATGCGACTACTTTAATCAGCCATATTTCCAAAACCTAAGTTTTTAAGGTAACTTGTGTGGTATAGTACTAAAGTTCTTGACCTATTCTATCATACTATGTGTACGTCATGTTTGAACACTTCCGTATTTATTTTATATTTCATGTCAAACTTAGACAAATCGCTGTCCGCCCATCGCAAAGCGACTACTTTAATCAGCCATATTTCCAAAAACCAAGTTTTTACGGTAACTTGGGTGGTATAATACAGAAGTTCTGGTCCTATTCTATCACCCTATGTGTACGTTATGTATCCACAATTCCGTATTTATTTTTATATTTCATGTCAAACTTAGACAAATCGTTGTCCGCACATCGCATAGCGACTAATTTAATCACCCATATTTCCAAAACCTAAGTTTTTAAGGTAACTTGGGTGGTATAATACTAAATTTCAGGACCTATTCTATCATCCTATGTGTACGTCATGTTGGCACACTTCCGTATTTATTTTATTTTTCATGTCATACTTTGACAAATCGCTGTCCGCACATCTCAATGCGACTACTTTAATCAGCCATATTTCCAAAACCTAAGTTTTTACGGTAACTTGGGTGGTATAATACAGAAGTTCTGGTCCTATTCTATTACCCTATGTGTACGTCATGTTGGCACACCTCCGTATTTATTATTATATTTCATGTCATACTTAGACAAATCGTTGTCCGCACATCGCATAGCGACTAATTTAATCACCCATATTTCCAAAACATAAGTTTTTACGGTAACTTGGGTGGTATAGTACTAAAGTTCTGGACCTATTCTATCATCCTATGTGTACGTCATGTTGGCACACCTCCGTATTTTTTTTATATTTCGTGTCAAACTTCGACAAATCTCTGTCCGCACATCTCAATGCGACTACTTTAATCAGCCATATTTCCAAAACCTAAGTTTTTACGGTAACTTGGGTGGTATAATACAGAAGTTCTGGTCCTATTCTATCACCATACGTGTACGTAATGTTGGCACACCTCCGTATTTATTATTATATTTCATGTCATACTTAGACAAATCGTTGTCCGCACATCGCATAGCGACTAATTTAATCACCCATATTTCCAAAACCTAAGTTTTTAAGGTAACTTGGGTGGTATAGTACTAAAGTTCTGGACCTATTCTTTCATCCTATGTGTACGTCATGTATCCACAATTCCGTATTTATTTTTATATTTCATGTCATACTTTGACAAATCGCTGTCCGCACATCGCATAGCGACTAATTTAATCACCCATATTTACAAAACCTAAGTTTTTAAGGTAACTTGGGTGGTATAGTACTTAAGTTCTGGTCCTATTCTTTCATCGTACGTGTACGTCATGCTGACACACTTCCGTATTTATTTTATATTTTATGTCAAACTTAGGTGGATCGCTGTCCACACATCCAAAGCGACTATTTTAATCACCCGTATTTCCAAAACCTAAGTTTTGACCTTAACCTGAGTGGTATAATAATATAGTTCTAATCCTATTCTATCACCCAATGTGTACGTCATGTAACCAAAATTCCGTATTTATTTTTATATTTCATGTCAAACTTAGACAAATCGTTGTCCGCACATCGCATAGCGACTAATTTAATCACCCATATTTTTATAACCTAAGTTTTTAAGGTAACTTGGGTGGTATAGTACTAAAGTTCTGGTCCTATTCTTTCATCCTATGTGTACGTCATGTATCCACAATTCCATATTTATTTTTATATTTCATGTCATACTTTGACAAATCGCTGTCCGCACATCTCAATGCGACTATTTTAATCACCCGTATTTCCAAAACCTAAGTTTTTAAGGTAACTTGGGAGGTATAGTACTAAAGTTCTGGACCTATTCTATCATCCTATGTGTACGTCATGTTGGCACTTTTCCGTATTTATTTTATTTTTCATGTCATACTTTGACAAATCGCTGTCCGCACATCTCAATGCGACTACTTTAATCAGCCATATTGAGATGTGCGGACAGCGATTTGTCAAAGTATGACATGAAAAATAAAATAAATACGGAAGTGTGCCAACATGACGTACACATAGGATGATAGAATAGGTCCTGAAATTTAATATTATACCACCCAAGTTACCTTAAAAACTTAGGTTTTGGAAATATGGCTGATTAAAGTAGTCGCATTGAGATGTGCGGACAACGATTTGTCTAAGTTTGACATGAAATATAAAAATAAATACGGAATTTTGGGTACATGACGTTCACATAGGATGATCGAATAGGTCCTGAAATTTAGTATTATACCACCCAAGTTACCTTAAAAACTTAGGTTTTGGAAATATGGCTGATTAAAGTAGTTGCATTGAGATGTGCGGACAGCGATTTGTCAAAGTATGACATGAAAAATAAAATAAATACGGAAGTGTGCCAACATGAGGTACACATAGGATGATAGAATAGGTCCAGAACTTTAATACTATACCACCCAAGTTACCGTAAAAACTTAGGTTTTGGAAATATGGGTGATTAAAATAGTCGCTATGCGATGTGCGGACAGCGATCCACCTAAGTTTGACATAAAATATAAAATAAATACGGCAGTGTGTCAGCATGACGTACACGTAGGATGAAAGAATAGGACCAGAACTTTAGTACTATACCACCCAAGTTACCTTAAAAACTTAGGTTTTGGAAATACGGGTGATTAAATTAGTCGCTATGCGATGTGCGGACAACGATTTGTCTAAGTATGACATAAAATATAATAATAAATACGGAGGTGTGCCAACATTACGTACACGTAGGGTGATAGAATAGGACCAGAACTTCTGTATTATACCACCCAAGTTACCGTAAAAACTTAGGTTTTGGAAATATGGCTGATTAAAGTAGTCGCAATGAGATGTGCGAACAGAGATTTGTCGAAGTTTGACACGAAATATAAAAAAAATACGGAGGTGTGCCAACATGACGTACACATAGGATGATAGAATAGGTCCAGAACTTTAGTACTATACCACCCAAGTTACCGTAAAAACTTAGGTTTTGGAATTTGGCTGATTAAATTCGTCGCATTGAGATGTGCGGACAGCGATTTGTCTAAGTTTGACATGAAATATAAAAATAAATACGGAATTGTGGATACATGACGTACACATAGGGTGATAGAATAGGACCAGAACTTCTGTATTATACCACCCAAGTTACCGTAAAAACTTAGGTTTTGGAAATATGGGTGATTAAATTAGACGCATTGAGATGTGCGGACAGAGATTTGTCGAAGTTTGACACGAAATATAAAAAAAAATACGGAGGTGTGCCAACATGACGTACACATAGGATGATAGAATAGGTCCAGAACTTTAGTACTATACCACCGAAGTTACCTTAAAAACTTAGGTTTTGGAAATACGGGTGATTAAAATAGTCGCTTTGGATGTGTGGACAGTGATCCACCTAAGTTTGACCTAAAATATAAAATAAATACGGCAGTGTGTCAGCATGACGTACACGTAGGGTGATGAAATAGGACCAGAACTTCTGTACTATACCACCCAATTTACCGTAAAAACTTAGGTTTTGGAAATATTGCTGATTAAAGTAGTCGCATTGAGATGTGCGGATAGCGATTTGTCAAAGTATGACATGAAAAATAAAATAAATACGGAAGTGTGCCAACATGACGTACACATAGGATGATAGAATAGGTCCTGAAATTTAGTATTATACCACCCAAGTTACCTTAAAAACTTAGGTTTTGGAAATATGGGTGATTAAATTAGTCGCTATGCGATGTGCGGACAACGATTTTTCTAAGTTTGACATGAAATATAAAAAAAATACGGAATTGTGGATACATGACATACAGAGATGTGCGGACAGCAATTTGTCAAAGTATGACATGAAAAATAAAATAAATACGGAAGAGTGCCAACATGACGTACACATAGGATGATAGAATAGGTCCTGAAATTTAGTATTATACCACCCAAGTTACCTTAAAAACTTAGGTTTTGGAAATACGGGTGATTAAAATAGTCGCTTTGGATGTGTGGACAGCGATCAACCTAAGTTTGACATAAAATATAAAATAAATACGGCAGTGTGTCAGCATGACGTACACGTAGGATGAAAGAATAGGACCAGAACTTTAGTACTATACCACCCAAGTTACCTTAAAAACTTAGGTTTTGGAAATATGGGTGATTAAATTAGTCGCTATGCGATGTGCGGACAACGATTTGTCTAAGTATGACATGAAATATAATAATAAATACGGAGGTGTGCCAACATTACGTACACGTAGGGTGATAGAATAGGACCAGAACTTCTGTATTATACCACCCAAGTTACCGTAAAAACTTAGGTTTTGGAAATATGGCTGATTAAAGTAGTCGCATTGAGATGTGCGGACAGCGATTTGTCAAAGTATGACATGAAAAATAAAATAAATACGGACGTGTGCCAACATGACGTACACATAGGATGATAGAATAGGTCCAGAACTTTAGTACTATACCACCCAAGTTACCTTAAAAACTTAGGTTTCGGAAATACGGGTGATTAAAATAGCTTTGGATGTGTGGACAGCGATCCACCTAAGTTTGACATAAAATATAAAATAAATACGGCAGTGTGTCAGCATGACGTACACGTAGGATGAAAGAATAGGACCAGAACTTTAGTACTATACCACCCAAGTTACCGTAAAAACTTAGGTTTTGGAAATATGGCTGATTAAAGTAGTCGCATTGAGATGTGCGGACAGAGATTTGTCGAAGTTTGACACGATATATAATAAAATACGGAGGTGTGCCAACATGACGTACACATAGGATGATAGAATAGGTCTAGAACTTTAGTACTATACCACCCAAGTTTGGATGTAAGGACAGTGATCCACCTAAGTTTGACATAAAATATAAAATAAATACGGCAGTGTGTCAGCATGACGTACACGTAGGGTGATGAAATAGGACCAGAACTTCTGTATTATACCACCCAAGTTACCTTAAAAACTTAGGTTTTGGAAATATGGCAGATTAAAGTAGTCGCATTGAGATGTGCGGACAGCGATTTGTCAAAGTATGACATGAAAAATAAAATAAATACGGAAGTGTGCCAACATGACGTACACATAGGCTGATAGAATAGGTCCTGATATTTAGTATTATACCACCCAAGTTACCTTAAAAACTTAGGTTTTGGAAATATGGGTGATTAAATTAGTCGCTATGCGATGTGCGGACAACGATTTGTCTAAGTTTGACATGAAATATAAAAATAAATACGGAATTTTGGATACATGACGTACACATAGGGTGATAGAATAGGACCAGAACTTCTGTATTATACCACCCAAGTTACCGTAAAAACTTAGGTTTTTGGATATATGGCTGATTAAAGTAGTCGCATTGAGATGTGCGGACAGCGATTTGTCAAAGTATGACATGAAAAATAAAATAAATACAGAAGTGTGCCAACATGACGTACACATAGGATGATAGAATCGGTCCCGAACTTTAGTACTATACCACCCAAGTTACCTTAAAAACTTAGGTTTTGGAAATACGGGTGATTAAATTAGTCGCTATGCGATGTGCGGACAACGATTTGTCTAAGTTTGACATTAAATATAAAAATAAATACGGAATTGTGGATACATGACGTACACATAGGGTGATAGAATAGGACCAGAACCTCTGTATTATACCACCCAAGTTACCGTAAAAACTTAGGTTTTGGAAATATGGCTGATTAAAGTAGTCGCATTGAGATGTGCGGACAGCGATTTGTCAAAGTATGACATGAAAAATAAAATAAATACGGAAGTGTGCCAACATGACGTACACATAGGATGATAGAATAGGTCCAGAACTTTAGTACTATACCACCGAAGTTACCTTAAAAACTTAGGTTTTGGAAATACGGGTGATTAAAATAGTCGCTTTGGATGTGTGGACAGTGATCCACCTAAGTTTGACCTAAAATATAAAATAAATACGGCAGTGTGTCAGCATGACGTACACGTAGGGTGATGAAATAGGACCAGAACTTCTGTACTATACCACCCAATTTACCGTAAAAACTTAGGTTTTGGAAATATTGCTGATTAAAGTAGTCGCATTGAGATGTGCGGATAGCGATTTGTCAAAGTATGACATGAAAAATAAAATAAATACGGAAGTGTGCCAACATGACGTACACATAGGATGAAAGAATAGGTCCTGAAATTTAGTATTATACCACCCATGTTACCTTAAAAACTTAGGTTTTGGAAATATGGGTGATTAAATTAGTCGCTTTGGATGTGTGGACAGTGATCCACCTAAGTTTGACATAAAATATAAAATAAATACGGCAGTGTGTCAGCATGCCGTACACGTAGGGTGATGAAATAGGACCAGAACTTCTGTATTATGCCACCCAAGTTACCGTAAAAACTTAGGTTTTGGAAATATGGCTGATTAAAGTAGTCGCATTGAGATGTGCGGACAGCGATTTGTCAAAGTATGACATGAAAAATAAAATAAATACGGAAGTGTGCCAACATGACGTACAAATAGGATGAAAGAATAGGTCCTGAAATTTTGTATTATACCACCCAAGTTACCGTAAAAACTTAGGTTTTGGAAATATGGGTGATTAAATTAGTCGCTATGCGATGTGCGGACAACGATTTGTCTAAGTATGACATGAAATATAATAATAAATACGGAGTTGTGTCAACATTACGTACACGTAGGGTGATAGAATAGGACCAGAACTTCTGTATTATACCACCCAAGTTACCGTAAAAACTTAGGTTTTGGAAATATGGCTGATTAAAGTAGTCGCATTGAGATGTGCGGACAGAGATTTGTCGAAGTTTGACACGAAATATAAAAAAATACGGAGGTGTGCCAACATGACGTACACATAGGATGATAGAATAGGTCCAGAACCTTAGTACTATACCACCCAAGTTTGGATGTGTGGACAGTGATCCACCTAAGTTTGACATAAAATATAAAATAAATACGGCAGTGTGTCAGCATGACGTACACGTAGGGTGATGAAATAGGACCAGAACTTCTGTACTATACCACCCAAGTTACCTTAAAAACTTAGGTTTTGGAAATATGGCTGATTAAATTAGTCGCATTGAGATGTGCGGACAGAGATTTGTCGAAGTTTGACACGATATATAAAAAAAATACGGAGGTGTGCCAACATGACGTACACATAGGATGATAGAATAGGTCCAGAACTTTAGTACTATACCACCCAAGTTACCTTAAAAACTTAGGTTTTGGAAATACGGGTGATTAAAATACTCGCTTTGGATGTGTGGACAGTGATCCACCTAAGTTTGACATAAAATATAAAATAAATACGGCAGTGTGTCAGCATGACGTACACGTAGTGTGATGAAATAGGACCAGAACTTCTGTATTATACCACCCAAGTTACCGTAAAAACTTAGGTTTTGGAAATATGGCTGATTAAAGTAGTCGCATTGAGATGTGCGGACAGCGATTTGTCAAAATATGACATGAAAAATAAAATAAATACGGAAGTGTGCCAACATGACGTACACATAGGATGATAGAATAGGTCCTGAAATTTAGTATTATACCACCCAAGTTACCTTAAAAACTTAGGTTTTGGAAATATGGGTGATTAAATTAGTCGCTATGCGATGTGCGGACAACGATAAAAATAAATACGGAATTGTGGATACATGAGGTACACATAGGGTGATAGAATAGGACCAGACCTTCTGTATTATACCACCCAAGTTACCGTAAAAACTTAGGTTTTGGAAATATGGGTGATTAAATTAGTCGCTATGCGATGTGCGGACAACGATTTGTCTAAGTATGACATGAAATATAATAATAAATACGGAGGTGTGCCAACATTACGTACACGTAGGGTGATAGAATAGGACCAGAACTTCTGTATTATACCACCCAAGTTACCGTAAAAACTTAGGTTTTGGAAATATGGCTGATTAAAGTAGTCGCATTGAGATGTGCGGACAGCGATTTGTCAAAGTATGACATGAAAAATAAAATAAATACGGACGTGTGCCAACATGACGTACACATAGGATGATAGAATAGGTCCAGAACTTTAGTACTATACCACCCAAGTTACCTTAAAAACTTAGGTTTCGGAAATACGGGTGATTAAAATAGTCGCTTTGGATGTGTGGACAGCGATCCACCTAAGTTTGACATAAAATATAAAATAAATACGGCAGTGTGTCAGCATGACGTACACGTAGGATGAAAGAATAGGACCAGAACTTTAGTACTATACCACCCAAGTTACCGTAAAAACTTAGGTTTTGGAAATATGGCTGATTAAAGTAGTCGCATTGAGATGTGCGGACAGAGATTTGTCGAAGTTTGACACGAAATATAAAAAAATACGGAGGTGTGCCAACATGACGTACACATAGGATGATAGAATAGGTCTAGAACTTTAGTACTATACCACCCAAGTTTGGATGTAAGGACAGTGATCCACCTAAGTTTGACATAAAATATAAAATAAATACGGCAGTGTGTCAGCATGACGTACACGTAGGGTGATGAAATAGGACCAGAACTTCTGTATTATACCACCCAAGTTACCTTAAAAACTTAGGTTTTGGAAATATGGCAGATTAAAGTAGTCGCATTGAGATGTGCGGACAGCGATTTGTCAAAGTATGACATGAAAAATAAAATAAATACGGAAGTGTGCCAACATGACGTACACATAGGATGATAGAATAGGTCCTGATATTTAGTATTATACCACCCAAGTTACCTTAAAAACTTAGGTTTTGGAAATATGGGTGATTAAATTAGTCGCTATGCGATGTGCGGACAACGATTTGTCTAAGTTTGACATGAAATATAAAAATAAATACGGAATTTTGGATACATGACGTACACATAGGGTGATAGAATAGGACCATAACTTCTGTATTATACCACCCAAGTTACCGTAAAAACTTAAGTTTTTGGATATATGGCTGATTAAAGTAGTCGCATTGAGATGTGCGGACAGCGATTTGTCAAAGTATGACATGAAAAATAAAATAAATACAGAAGTGTGCCAACATGACGTACACATAGGATGATAGAATCGGTCCCGAACTTTAGTACTATACCACCCAAGTTACCTTAAAAACTTAGGTTTTGGAAATACGGGTGATTAAATTAGTCGCTATGCGATGTGCGGACAACGATTTGTCTAAGTTTGACATTAAATATAAAAATAAATACGGAATTGTGGATACATGACGTACACATAGGGTGATAGAATAGGACCAGAACCTCTGTATTATACCACCCAAGTTACCGTAAAAACTTAGGTTTTGGAAATATGGCTGATTAAAGTAGTCGCATTGAGATGTGCGGACAGCGATTTGTCAAAGTATGACATGAAAAATAAAATAAATACGGAAGTGTGCCAACATGACGTACACATAGGATGATAGAATAGGTCCTGAAATTTAGTATTATACCACCCAAGTTACCTTAAAAACTTAGGTTTTGGAAATATGGGTGATTAAATTAGTCGCTTTGGATGTGTGGACAGTGATCCACCTAAGTTTGACATAAAATATAAAATACATACGGCAGTGTGTCAGCATGACGTACACGTAGGGTGATGAAATAGGACCAGAACTTCTGTATTATACCACCCAAGTTACCGTAAAAACTTAGGTTTTGGAAATATGGCTGATTAAAGTAGTCGCATTGAGATGTGCGGACAGCGATTTGTCAAAGTATGACATGAAAAATAAAATAAATACGGAAGTGTGCCAACATGACGTACACATAGGATGAAAGAATAGGTCCTGAAATTTAGTATTATACCACCCATGTTACCTTAAAAACTTAGGTTTTGGAAATATGGGTGATTAAATTAGTCGCTTTGGATGTGTGGACAGTGATCCACCTAAGTTTGACATAAAATATAAAATAAATACGGCAGTGTGTCAGCATGCCGTACACGTAGGGTGATGAAATAGGACCAGAACTTCTGTATTATGCCACCCAAGTTACCGTAAAAACTTAGGTTTTGGAAATATGGCTGATTAAAGTAGTCGCATTGAGATGTGCGGACAGCGATTTGTCAAAGTATGACATGAAAAATAAAATAAATACGGAAGTGTGCCAACATGACGTACAAATAGGATGAAAGAATAGGTCCTGAAATTTAGTATTATACCACCCAAGTTACCGTAAAAACTTAGGTTTTGGAAATATGGGTGATTAAATTAGTCGCTATGCGATGTGCGGACAACGATTTGTCTAAGTTTGACATGAAATATAAAAATAAATACGGAATTGTGGATACATGACGTACACATAGGGTGATAGAATAGGACCAGAACTTCTGTATTATACCACCCAAGTTACCGTAAAAACTTAGGTTTTGGAAATATGGCTGATTAAATTAGTCGCATTGAGATGTGCGGACAGAGATTTGTCGAAGTTTGACACGATATATAAAAAAATACGGAGGTGTGCCAACATGACGTACACATAGGATGATAGAATAGGTCCAGAACTTTAGTACTATACCACCCAAGTTACCTTAAAAACTTAGGTTTTGGAAATACGGGTGATTAAAATACTCGCTTTGGATGTGTGGACAGTGATCCACCTAAGTTTGACATAAAATATAAAATAAATACGGTAGTGTGTCAGCATGACGTACACGTAGTGTGATGAAATAGGACCAGAACTTCTGTATTATACCACCCAAGTTACCGTAAAAACTTAGGTTTTGGAAATATGGCTGATTAAAGTAGTCGCATTGAGATGTGCGAACAGCGATTTGTCAAAATATGACATGAAAAATAAAATAAATACGGAAGTGTGCCAACATGACGTACACATAGGATGATAGAATAGGTCCTGAAATTTAGTATTATACCACCCAAGTTACCTTAAAAACTTAGGTTTTGGAAATATGGGTGATTAAATTAGTCGCTATGCGATGTGCGGACAACGATAAAAATAAATACGGAATTGTGGATACATGAGGTACACATAGGGTGATAGAATAGGACCAGACCTTCTGTATTATACCACCCAAGTTACCGTAAAAACTTAGGTTTTGGAAATATGGGTGATTAAATTAGTCGCTATGCGATGTGCGGACAACGATTTGTCTAAGTATGACATGAAATATAATAATAAATACGGAAGTGTGGATACATGACGTACACATAGGGTGATAGAATAGGACCAGAACTTCTGTATTATACCACCCAAGTTACCGTAAAAACTTAGGTTTTGGAAATATGGCTGATTAAAGTAGTCGCAATGAGATGTGCGGACAGAGATTTGTCGAAGTTTGACACGAAATATAAAAAAATACGGAGGTGTGCCAACATGACGTACACATAGGATGATAGAATAGGTCCAGAACCTTAGTACTATACCACCCAAGTTTGGATGTGTGGACAGTGATCCACCTAAGTTTGACCTAAAATATAAAATAAATACGGCAGTGTGTCAGCATGACGTACACGTAGGGTGATGAAATAGGACCAGAACTTCTGTATTATACCACCCAATTTACCGTAAAAACTTAGGTTTTGGAAATATTGCTGATTAAAGTAGTCGCATTGAGATGTGCGGATAGCGATTTGTCAAAGTATGACATGAAAAATAAAATAAATACGGAAGTGTGCTAACATGACGTACACATAGGATGATAGAATAGGTCCTGAAATTTAGTATTATACCACCCAAGTTACCTTAAAAACTTAGGTTTTGGAAATATGGGTGATTAAATTAGTCGCTATGCGATGTGCGGACAACGATTTTTCTAAGTTTGACATGAAATATAAAAAAAATACGGAATTGTGGATACATGACATACACATAGGGTGATAGAATAGGACCAGAACTTCTGTATTATACCACCCAAGTTACCGTAAAAACTTAGGTTTTGGAAATATGGCTGATTAAATTAGTCGCATTGAGATGTGCGGACAGCAATTTGTCAAAGTATGACATGAAAAATAAAATAAATACGGAAGAGTGCCAACATGACGTACACATAGGATGATAGAATAGGTCCTGAAATTTAGTATTATACCACCCAAGTTACCTTAAAAACTTAGGTTTTGGAAATACGGGTGATTAAAATAGTCGCTTTGGATGTGTGGACAGCGATCAACCTAAGTTTGACATAAAATATAAAATAAATACGGCAGTGTGTCAGCATGACGTACACGTAGGATGAAAGAATAGGACCAGAACTTTAGTACTATACCACCCAAGTTACCTTAAAAACTTAGGTTTTGGAAATATGGGTGATTAAATTAGTCGCTATGCGATGTGCGGACAACGATTTGTCTAAGTATGACATGAAATATAATAATAAATACGGAGGTGTGCCAACATTACGTACACGTAGGGTGATAGAATAGGACCAGAACTTCTGTATTATACCACCCAAGTTACCGTAAAAACTTAGGTTTTGGAAATATGGCTGATTAAAGTAGTCGCATTGAGATGTGCAGACAGCGATTTGTCAAAGTATGACATGAAAAATAAAATAAATACGGACGTGTGCAAACATGACGTACACATAGGATGATAGAATAGGTCCAGAACTTTAGTACTATACCACCCAAGTTACCTTAAAAACTTAGGTTTCGGAAATACGGGTGATTAAAATAGTCGCTTTGGATGTGTGGACAGCGATCCACCTAAGTTTGACATAAAATATAAAATAAATACGGCAGTGTGTCAGCATGACGTACACGTAGGATGAAAGAATAGGACCAGAACTTTAGTACTATACCACCCAAGTTACCGTAAAAACTTAGGTTTTGGAAATATGGCTGATTAAAGTAGTCGCATTGAGATGTGCGGACAGAGATTTGTCGAAGTTTGACACGAAATATAAAAAAATACGGAGGTGTGCCAACATGACGTACACATAGGATGATAGAATAGGTCTAGAACTTTAGTACTATACCACCCAAGTTTGGATGTAAGGACAGTGATCCACCTAAGTTTGACATAAAATATAAAATAAATACGGCAGTGTGTCAGCATGACGTACACTAGGGTGATGAAATAGGACCAGAACTTCTGTATTATACCACCCAAGTTACCTTAAAAACTTAGGTTTTGGAAATATGGCAGATTAAAGTAGTCGCATTGAGATGTGCGGACAGCGATTTGTCAAAGTATGACATGAAAAATAAAATAAATACGGAAGTGTGCCAACATGACGTACACATAGGATGATAGAATAGGTCCTGATATTTAGTATTATACCACCCAAGTTACCTTAAAAACTTAGGTTTTGGAAATATGGGTGATTAAATTAGTCGCTATGCGATGTGCGGACAACGATTTGTCTAAGTTTGACATGAAATATAAAAATAAATACGGAATTTTGGATACATGACGTACACATAGGGTGATAGAATAGGACCAGAACTTCTGTATTATACCACCCAAGTTACCGTAAAAACTTAGGTTTTTGGATATATGGCTGATTAAAGTAGTCGCATTGAGATGTGCGGACAGCGATTTGTCAAAGTATGACATGAAAAATAAAATAAATACAGAAGTGTGCCAACATGACGTACACATAGGATGATAGAATCGGTCCCGAACTTTAGTACTATACCACCCAAGTTACCTTAAAAACTTAGGTTTTGGAAATACGGGTGATTAAATTAGTCGCTATGCGATGTGCGGACAACGATTTGTCTAAGTTTGACATTAAATATAAAAATAAATACGGAATTGTGGATACATGACGTACACATAGGGTGATAGAATAGGACCAGAACCTCTGTATTATACCACCCAAGTTACCGTAAAAACTTAGGTTTTGGAAATATGGCTGATTAAAGTAGTCGCATTGAGATGTGCGGACAGCGATTTGTCAAAGTATGACATGAAAAATAAAATAAATACGGAAGTGTGCCAACATGACGTACACATAGGATGATAGAATAGGTCCTGAAATTTAGTATTATACCACCCAAGTTACCTTAAAAACTTAGGTTTTGGAAATATGGGTGATTAAATTAGTCGCTTTGGATGTGTGGACAGTGATCCACCTAAGTTTGACATAAAATATAAAATAAATACGGCAGTGTGTCAGCATGCCGTACACGTAGGGTGATGAAATAGGACCAGAACTTCTGTATTATGCCACCCAAGTTAAAGTAAAAACTTAGGTTTTGGAAATATGGCTGATTAAAGTAGTCGCATTGAGATGTGCGGACAGCGATTTGTCAAAGTATGACATGAAAAATAAAATAAATACGGAAGTGTGCCAACATGACGTACAAATAGGATGAAAGAATAGGTCCTGAAATTTAGTATTATACCACCCAAGTTACCGTAAAAACTTAGGTTTTGGAAATATGGGTGATTAAATTAGTCGCTATGCGATGTGCGGACAACGATTTGTCTAAGTATGACATGAAATATAATAATAAATACGGAGTTGTGTCAACATTACGTACACGTAGGGTGATAGAATAGGACCAGAACTTCTGTATTATACCACCCAAGTTACCGTAAAAACTTAGGTTTTGGAAATATGGCTGATTAAAGTAGTCGCATTGAGATGTGCGGACAGAAATTTGTCGAAGTTTGACACGAAATATAAAAAAATACGGAGGTGTGCCAACATGACGTACACATAGGATGATAGAATAGGTCCAGAAACTTAGTACTATACCACCCAAGTTTGGATGTGTGGACAGTGATCCACCTAAGTTTGACATAAAATATAAAATAAATACGGCAGTGTGTCAGCATGACGTACACGTAGGGTGATGAAATAGGACCAGAACTTCTGTACTATACCACCCAAGTTACCTTAAAAACTTAGGTTTTGGAAATATGGCTGATTAAATTAGTCGCATTGAGATGTGCGGACAGAGATTTGTCGAAGTTTGACACGATATATAAAAAAAATACGGAGGTGTGCCAACATGACGTACACATAGGATGATAGAATAGGTCCAGAACTTTAGTACTATACCACCCAAGTTACCTTAAAAACTTAGGTTTTGGAAATACGGGTGATTAAAATACTCGCTTTGGATGTGTGGACAGTGATCCACCTAAGTTTGACATAAAATATAAAATAAATACGGCAGTGTGTCAGCATGACGTACACGTAGTGTGATGAAATAGGACCAGAACTTCTGTATTATACCACCCAAGTTACCGTAAAAACTTAGGTTTTGGAAATATGGCTGATTAAAGTAGTCGCATTGAGATGTGCGGACAGCGATTTGTCAAAATATGACATGAAAAATAAAATAAATACGGAAGTGTGCCAACATGACGTACACATAGGATGATAGAATAGGTCCTGAAATTTAGTATTATACCACCCAAGTTACCTTAAAAACTTAGGTTTTGGAAATATGGGTGATTAAATTAGTCGCTATGCGATGTGCGGACAACGATAAAAATAAATACGGAATTGTTGATACATGAGGTACACATAGGGTGATAGAATAGGACCAGACCTTCTGTATTATACCACCCAAGTTACCGTAAAAACTTAGGTTTTGGAAATATGGGTGATTAAATTAGTCGCTATGCGATGTGCGGACAACGATTTGTCTAAGTATGACATGAAATATAATAATAAATACGGAAGTGTGGATACTTGACGTACACATAGGGTGATAGAATAGGACCAGAACTTCTGTATTATACCACCCAAGTTACCGTAAAAACTTAGGTTTTGGAAATATGGCTGATTAAAGTAGTCGCAATGAGATGTGCGGACAGAGATTTGTCGAAGTTTGACACGAAATATAAAAAAAATACGGAGGTGTGCCAACATGACGTACACATAGGATGATAGAATAGGTCGAGAACTTTAGTACTATACCACCCAAGTTACCGTAAAAACTTAGGTTTTGGAAATATGGCTGATTAAATTAGTCGCTATGCGATGTGCGGACAACGATTTGTCTAAGTTTGACATGAAATATAATAATAAATACGGAGTTGTGCCAACATTACGTACACATAGGGTGATAGAATAGGACCAGAACTTCTGTATTATACCACCCAAGTTACCGTAAAAACTTAGGTTTTGGAAATATGGGTGATTAAATTAGTCGTTATGCGATGTGCGGACAACGATATGTCTAAGTTTGACATGAAATATAAAAATAAATACGGAATTTTGGATACATGACGTACACATTGGGTGATAGAATAGGACCAGAACTTCTGTATTATACCACCCAAGTTACCGTAAAAACTTAGGTTTTGGAAATATGGCTGATTAAAGTAGTCGCAACGAGATGTGCGGACAGCGATTTGTCAAAGTATGACATGAAAAATAAAATAAATACTGAAGTGTGCCAACACGACGTACACATAGGATGAAAGAATAGGTCCTGAAATTTAGTATTATACCACCCAAGTTACCTTAAAAACTTAGGTTTTGGAAATATGGGTGATTAAATTAGTCGCTATGCGATGTGCGGACAACGATTTGTCTAAGTATGACATGAAATATAATAATAAATACGGAAGTGTGCCAACATTACGTACATATAGGGTGACAGAATAGGACCAGAACTTCTGTATTATACCACCCAAGTTACCGTAAAAACTTAGGTTTTGGAAATATGGCAGATTAAAGTAGTCGCATTGAGATGTGCGGACAGCGATTTGTCAAAGTATGACATGAAAAATAAAATAAATACGGAAGTGTGCCAACATGACGTACACATAGGATGATAGAATAGGTCCTGAAATTTAGTATTATACCACCCAAGTTACCTTAAAAACTTAGGTTTTGGAAATATGGGTGATTAAATTAGTCGCTATGCGATGTGCGGACAACGATTTGTCTAAGTTTGACATGAAATATAAAAATAAATACGGAATTGTGGATACATGACTTACACATAGGGTGATAGAATAGGACCAGAACTTTTGTATTATACCACCCAAGTTACCGTAAAAACTTAGGTTTTGGAAATATGGCTGATTAAAGTAGTCGCATTGAGATGTGCGGACAGCGATTTGTCAAAGTATGACATGAAAAATAAAATAAACACGGAAGTGTGCCAACATGACGTACACATAGGATGATAGAATAGGTCCTGAAATTTAGTATTATACCACCCAAGTTACCTTAAAAACTTAGGTTTTGGAAATATGGGTGATTAAATTAGTCGCTATGCGATGTGCGGACAACGATTTGTCTAAGTTTGACATGAAATATAATAATAAATACGGAAGTGTGCCAACATTACGTACATATAGGGTGACAGAATAGGACCAGAACTTCTGTATTATACCACCCAAGTTACCGTAAAAACTTAGGTTTTGGAAATATGGCTGATTAAAGTAGTCGCATTGAGATGTGCGGACAGCGATTTGTCAAAGTATGACATGAATAATAAAATAAATACCGAAGTGTGCCAACATGACGTACACATAGGATGATAGAATAGGTCCTGAAATTTAGTCTTATACCACCCAAGTTACCTTAAAAACTTAGGTTTTGGAAATATGGGTCATTAAATTAGTCGCTATGCGATGTGCGGACAACGATTTGTCTAAGTTTGACATGAAATATAAAAATAAACACGGAATTGTGGATACATGACGTACACATAGGGTGATAGAATAGGACCAGAACTTCTGTATTATACCACCCAAGTTACCGTAAAACTTAGGTTTTGGAAATATGGCTGATTAAAGTAGTCGCATTGAGATGTGCGAACAGAGATTTGTCGAAGTTTGACACGAAATATAAAAAAAATACGGAGGTGTGCCAACATGACGTACACATAGGATGATAGAATAGGTCCAGAACCTTAGTACTATACCACCCAAGTTACCGTAAAAACTTAGGTTTTGGAAATATGGCTAATTAAAGTAGTCGCATTGAGATGTGCGGAAAGCGATTTGTCAAAGTATGACATGAAAACTAAAATAAATACGGAAGTGTGCCAACATGACGTACACATAGGATGATAGAATAGGTCCTGAAATTTAGTATTATACCACCCAAGTTACCTTAAAAACTTAGGTTTTGGAAATATGGGTGATTAAATTAGTCGCTTTGGATGTGTGGACAGTGATCCACCTAAGTTTGACGTAAAATATAAAACAAATACGGCAGTGTGTCAGCATGACGTACACGTAGGGTGATGAAATAGGACCAGAACTTCTGTATTATACCACCCAAGTTACCGTAAAAACTTAGGTTTTGGAAATATGGCTGATTAAAGTAGTCGCATTGAGATGTGCGGACAGCGATTTGTCAAAGTATGACATGAAAAATAAAATAAATACGGAAGTGTGCCAACATGACGTACATATAGGATGAAAGAATAGGTCCTGAAATTTAGTATTATACCACCCAAGTTACTTTAAAAACTTAGGTTTTGGAAATATGGGTGATTAAATTAGTCGCTATGCGATGTGCGGACAACGATTTGTCTAAGTTTGACATGAAATATAATAATAAATACGGAGGTGTGCCAACATTACGTACACGTAGGGTGATAGAATAGGACCAGAACTTCTGTATTATACCACCCAAGTTACCGTAAAAACTTAGGTTTTGGAAATATGGGTGATTAAATTAGTCGTTATGCGATGTGCGGACAACGATATGTCTAAGTTTGACATGAAATATAAAAATAAATACGGAATTTTGGATACATGACGTACACATTGGGTGATAGAATAGGACCAGAACTTCTGTATTATACCACCCAAGTTACCGTAAAAACTTAGGTTTTGGAAATATGGCTGATTAAAGTAGTCGCAACGAGATGTGCGGACAGCGATTTGTCAAAGTATGACATGAAAAATAAAATAAATACTGAAGTGTGCCAACACGACGTACACATAGGATGAAAGAATAGGTCCTGAAATTTAGTATTATACCACCCAAGTTACCTTAAAAAATTAGGTTTTGGAAATATGGGTGATTAAATTAGTCGCTATGAGATGTGCGGACAACGATTTGTCTAAGTATGACATGAAATATAATAATAAATACGGAAGTGTGCCAACATTACGTACATATAGGGTGACAGAATAGGACCAGAACTTCTGTATTATACCACCCAAACTACCGTAAAAACTTAGGTTTTGGAAATATGGCAGATTAAAGTAGTCGCATTGAGATGTGCGGACAGCGATTTGTCAAAGTATGACATGAAAAATAAAATAAATACGGAAGTGTGCCAACATGACGTACACATAGGATGATAGAATAGGTCCTGAAATTTAGTATTATACCACCCAAGTTACCTTAAAAACTTAGGTTTTGGAAATATGGGTGATTAAATTAGTCGCTATGCGATGTGCGGACAACGATTAGTCTAAGTTTGACATGAAATATAAAAATAAATACGGAATTGTGGATACATGACGTACACATAGGGTGATAGAATAGGACCAGAACTTTTGTATTATACCACCCAAGTTACCGTAAAAACTTAGGTTTTGGAAATATGGCTGATTAAAGTAGTCGCATTGAGATGTGCGGACAGCGATTTGTCAAAGTATGACATGAAAAATAAAATAAATACGGAAGTGTGCCAACATGACGTACACATAGGATGATAGAATAGGTCCTGAAATTTAGTATTATACCACCCAAGTTACCTTAAAAACTTAGGTTTTGGAAATATGGGTGATTAAATTAGTCGCTATGCGATGTGCGGACAACGATTTGTCTAAGTTTGACATGAAATATAATAATAAATACGGAAGTGTGCCAACATTACGTACATATAGGGTGACAGAATAGGACCAGAACTTCTGTATTATACCACCCAAGTTACCGTAAAAACTTAGGTTTTGGAAATATGGCTGATTAAAGTAGTCGCATTGAGATGTGCGGACAGCGATTTGTCAAAGTATGACATGAAAAATAAAATAAATACGGAAGTGTGCCAACATGACTTACACATAGGATGATAGAATAGGTCCTGAAATTTAGTCTTATACCACCCAAAATACCTTAAAAACTTAGGTTTTGGAAATATGGGTCATTAAATTAGTCGCTATGCGATGTGCGGACAACGATTTGTCTAAGTTTGACATGAAATATAAAAATAAATACGGAATTGTGGATACATGACGTACACATAGGGTGATAGAATAGGACCAGAACTTCTGTATTATACCACCCAAGTTACCGTAAAAACTTAGGTTTTGGAAATATGGCTGATTAAAGTAGTCGCATTGAGATGTGCGGACAGCGATTTGTCAAAGTATGACATGAAAAATAAAATAAATACGGAAGTGTGCCAACATGACGTACACTTAGGATGATAGAATAGTTCCTGAAATTTAGTAGTATACCACCCAAGTTACCTTTAAAACTTAGGTTTTGGAAATATGGGTGATTAAATTAGTCGCTATGCGATGTGCGGACAACGATTTGTCTAAGTTTGACATGAAATATAAAAATAAATACGGAATTGTGGATACATGACGTACACATAGGGTGATAGAATAGGACCAGAACTTCTGTATTATACCACCCAAGTTACCGTAAAAACTTAGGTTTTGGAAATATGGCTGATTAAAGTAGTCGCATTGAGATGTGCGGACAGAGATTTGTCGAAGTTTGACACGAAATATAAAAAAATACGGAGGTGTGCCAACATGACGTACACATAGGATGATAGAATAGGTCCAGAACTTTAGTACTATACCACCCAAGTTTGGATGTGTGGACAGTGATCCACCTAAGTTTGACATAAAATATAAAATAAATACGGCAGTGTGTCAGCATGACGTACACGTAGGGTGATGAAATAGGACCAGAACTTCTGTATTATACCACCCAAGTTACCTTAAAAACTTAGGTTTTGGAAATATGGCTGATTAAAGTAGTCGCATTGAGATGTGCGGACAGCGATTTGTCAAAGTATGACATGAAAAATAAAATAAATACGGAAGTGTGCTAACATGACGTACACATAGGATGATAGAATAGGTCCTGAAATTTAGTATTATACCACCCAAGTTACCTTGAAAACTTAGGTTTTGGAAATATGGGTGATTAAATTAGTCGCTATGCGATGTGCGGACAACGATTTGTCTAAGTTTGACATGAAATATAAAAATAAATACGGAATTGTGGATACATGACATACACATAGGGTGATAGAATAGGACCAGAACTTCTGTATTATACCACCCAAGTTACCGTAAAAACTTAGGTTTTGGAAATATGGCTGATTAAAGTAGTCGCATTGAGATGTGCGGACAGCGATTTGTCAAAGTATGACATGAAAAATAAAATAAATACGGAAGTGTGCCAACATTACGTACACGTAGGGTGATAGAATAGGTCCTGAAATTTAGTATTATACCACCCAAGTTACCTTAAAACTTAGGTTTTGGAAATATGGGTGATTAAATTAGTCGCATTGAGATGTGCGGACAGAGATTTGTCGAAGTTTGACACGAAATATAAAAATAAATACGGAATTGTGGATACATGACGTACACGTAGGGTGATAGAATAGGACCAGAACTTCTGTATTATACCACCCAAGTTACCGTAAAAACTTAGGTTTTGGAAATATGGCTGATTAAATTAGTCGCTATGCGATGTGCGGACAACGATTTGTCGAAGTTTGACACGAAATATAAAAAAAATACGGAGGTGTGCCAACATGACGTACACATAGGATGATAGAATAGGTCCAGAACTTTAGTACTATACCACCCAAGTTACCGTAAAAACTTAGGTTTTGGAAATATTGCTGATTAAATTAGTCGCATTGAGATGTGCGGACAGCGATTTGTCAAAGTATGACATGAAAAATAAAATAAATACGGAAGTGTGCCAAAATGTCGTACACATAGGATGATAGAATAGGTCCTGAAATTTAGTATTATACCACCCAAGTTACCTTAAAAACTTAGGTTTTGGAAATATGGGTGATTAAATTAGTCGCTATGCGATGTGCGGACAACGATTTGTTTAAGTTTGACATGAAATAGAAAAATAAATTCGGAATTGTGGATACATGACATACACATAGGGTGATAGAATAGGACCAGAACTTCTGTATTATACCACCCAAGTTACCGTAAAAACTTAGGTTTTGGAAATATGGCTGATTAAAGTAGTAGCATTGAGATGTGCGGACAGCGATTTGTCAAAGTATGACATGAAAAATAAAATAAATACGGAAGTGTGCAACATGACGTACACATAGGATGATAGAATAGGTCCTGAAATTTAGTATTATACCACCCAAGTTACCTTAAAAACTTAGGTTTTGGAAATATGGGTGATTAAATTAGTCGCTATGCGATGTGCGGACAACGATTTGTCTAAGTTTGACATGAAATATAAAAATAAATACGGAATTGTGGATACATGACGTAAACGTAGGGTGATAAAATAGGACCAGAACTTATGTATTATACCACCCAAGTTACCGTAAAAACTTAGGTTTTGGAAATATGGGTGATTAAATTAGTCGCTATGCGATGTGCGGACAACGATTTGTCGAAGTTTGACATTAAAATAAAATAAATACGGAAGTGTGCCAACATTACGTACACGTAGGGTGATAGAATAGGACCAGAACCTTAGTACTATACCACCCAAGTTACCGTAAAAACTTAGGTTTTGGAAATATGGCTGATTAAAGTAGTCGCATTGAGATGTGCGGACAGCGATTTGTCTAAGTTTGACATGTAATATAGAAATAAATACGGAAGTGTGCCAACATTACGGTCACATAGGGTGATAGAATAAGACCAGAAAGTCTGTATTATACCACCCAAGTTACCGTAAAAACTAAGGTTTTGGAAATATGGCTGATTAAAGTAGTCGCTTTGCGATGTGCGGACAGCGATTTGTCTAAGTTTGACATGAAATATAAAATAAACACGGAAGTGTGCCAGCATGACGTACACATAGGATGAAAGAATAGGACTAGAACTTTAGTACCATACCACCCTAAGTTACCTTAAAAACTTAGGTTTTGGAAATATGGGTGATTAAATTAGTCGCTATGCGATGTGCGGACAACGATTTGTCTAAGTTTGACATGAAATATAAAAATAAATACGGAGGTGTGCCAACATTACGTACACGTAGGGTGATAGAATAGGACCAGAATTTCTGTATTATACCACCCAAGTTACCGTAAAAACTTAGGTTTTGGAAATATGGCTGATTAAAGTAGTCGCATTGAGATGTGCGGACAGCGATTTGTCAAAGTATGACATGAAAAATAAAATAAATACGGAAGTGTGCCAACATGACGTACACATAGGATGATAGAATAGGTCCTGAAATTTAGTATTATACCACCCAAGTTACCTTAAAAACTTAGGTTTTGGAAATATGGGTGATTAAATTAGTCGCTCTGCGATGTGCGGACAACGATTTGTTTAAGTTTGACATGAAATAGAAAAATAAATTCGGAATTGTGGATACATGACGTACACATAGGGTGATAGAATAGGACCAGAACTTCTGTATTATACCACCCAAGTTACCGTAAAAACTTAGGTTTTGGAAATATGGCTGATTAAAGTAGTCGCATTGAGATGTGCGGACAGCGATTTGTCAAAGTTTGACATGAAATATAAAAATAAATACGGAGGTGTGCCAACATTACGTACACGTAGGGTGATAGAATAGGACCAGAACTTCTGTATTATACCACCCAAGTTACCGTAAAAACTTAGGTTTTGGAAATATGGCTGATTAAAGTAGTAGCGTTGAGATGTGCGGACAGCGATTTGTCAAAGTATGACATGAAAAATAAAATAAATACGGAAGTGTGCCAACATGACGTACACATAGGATGATAGAATAGGTCCTGAAATTTAGTATTATACCACCCAAGTTACCTTAAAAACTTAGGTTTTGGAAATATGGGTGATTAAATTAGTCGCTATGCGATGTGCGGACAACGATATGTCTAAGTTTGACATGAAATATAAAAATAAATACGGAATTGTGGATACATGACGTACACATAGGGTGATAGAATAGGACCAGAACTTCTGTATTATACCACCCAAGTTACCGTAAAAACTTGGGTTTTGGAAATATGGCTGATTAAAGTAGTCGCTTTGCGATGTGCGGACAGAGATTTGTCGAAGTTTGACACGAAATATGAAAAAAATACGGAGGTGTGCCAACATGACGTACACATAGGATGATAGAATAGATCCAGAACTTTAGTACTATACCACCAAAGTTACCGTAAAAACTTAGGTTTTGGAAATATGGCTGATTAAAGTAGTCGCATTGAGATGTGCGGACAGCGATTTGTCAAAGTATGACATGAAAAATAAAATAAATACGGAAGTGTGCCAACATGACGTACACATAGGATGATAGAATAGGTCCTGAAAATTAGTATTATACCACCCAAGTTACCTTAAAAACTTAGGTTTTGGAAATATGGGTGATTAAATTAGTCGCTATGCGATGTGCGGACAACGATTTGTTTAAGTTTGACATGAAATAGAAAAATAAATTCGGAATTGTGGATACATGACGTACACATAGGGTGATAGAATAGGACCAGAACTTCTGTATTATACCACCCAAGTTACCGTAAAAACTTAGGTTTTGGAAATATGGCTGATTAAAGTAGTCGCATTGAGATGTGCGGACAGCGATTTTTCAAAGTATGACATGAAAAATAAAATAAATTCGGAAGTGTGCCAACATGACGTACACATAGGATGATAGAATAGGTCCTGAAATTTAGTATTATACCACCCAAGTTACCTTAAAAACTTAGGTTTTGGAAATATGGGTGATTAAATTAGTCGCTATGCGATGTGCGGACAACGATTTGTCTAAGTTTGACATGAAATATAAAAATAAATACGGAATTGTGGATACATGACGTACACATAGGGTGATAGAATAGGACCAGAACTTCTGTATTATACCACTCAAGTTACCGTAAAAACTTAGGTTTTGGAAATATGGGTGATTAAATTAGTCGCTATGCGATGTGCGGACAACGATTTGTCGAAGTTTGACATGAAAAATAAAATAAATACGGAAGTGTGCCAACATTACGTACACGTAGGGTGATAGAATAGGACCAGAACCTTAGTACTATACCACCCAAGTTACCGTAAAAACTTAGGTTTTGGAAATATGGCTGATTAAAGTAGTCGCATTGAGATGTGCGGACAGCGATTTGTCTAAGTTTGACATGTAATATAAAAATAAATACGGAAGTGTGCCAACATTACGGTCACATAGGGTGATAGAATAAGACCAGAAAGTCTGTATTATACCACCCAAGTTACCGTAAAAACTAAGGTTTTGGAAATATGGCTGATTAAAGTAGTCGCTTTGCGATGTGCGGACAGCGATTTGTCTAAGTTTGACATGAAATATAAAATAAACACGGAAGTGTGCCAGCATGACGTACACATAGGATGAAAAAATAGGACTAGAACTTTAGTACCATATCACCCTAAGTTACCTTAAAAAATTAGGTTTTGGAAATATGGGTGATTAAATTAGTCGCTATGCGATGTGCGGACAACGATTTGTCTAAGTTTGACATGAAATATAAAAATAAATACGGAGGTGTGCCAACATTACGTACACGTAGGGTGATAGAATAGGACCAGAATTTCTGTATTATACCACCCAAGTTACCGTAAAAACTTAGGTTTTGGAAATATGGCTGATTAAAGTAGTCGCATTGAGATGTGCGGACAGCGATTTGTCAAAGTATGTCATGAAAAATAAAATAAATACGGAAGTGTGCCAACATGACGTACACATAGGATGATAGAATAGGTCCTGAAATTTAGTATTTTACCACCCAAGTTACCTTAAAAACTTAGGTTTTGGAAATATGGGTGATTAAATTAGTCGCTATGCGATGTGCGGACAACGATTTGTCTAAGTTTGACATGAAATATAAAAATAAATACGGAATTGTGGATACATGACGTACACATAGGGTGATAGAATAGGACCAGAACTTCTGTATTAACCACCCAAGTTACCGTAAAAACTTAGGTTTTGGAAATATGGATGATTAAATTAGTCGCTATGCGATGTGCGGACAACGATTTGTCGAAGTTTGACATTAAAATAAAATAAATACGGAAGTGTGCCAACATTACGTACACGTAGGGTGATAGAATAGGACCAGAACCTTAGTACTATACCACCCAAGTTACCGTAAAAACTTAGGTCTTGGAAATATGGCTGATTAAAGTAGTCGCATTGAGATGTGCGGACAGCGATTTGTCTAAGTTTGACATGTAATATAGAAATAAATACGGAAGTGTGCCAACATTACGGTCACATAGGGTGATAGAATAAGACCAGAAAGTCTGTATTATACCACCCAAGTTACCGTAAAAACTAAGGTTTTGGAAATATGGCTGATTAAAGTAGTCGCTTTGCGATGTGCGGACAGCGATTTGTCTAAGTTTGACATGAAATATAAAATAAACACGGAAGTGTGCCAGCATGACGTACACATAGGATGAAAGAATAGGACTAGAACTTTAGTACCATACCACCCTAAGTTACCTTAAAAAATTAGGTTTTGGAAATATGGGTGATTAAATTAGTCGCTATGCGATGTGCGGACAACGATTTGTCTAAGTTTGACATGAAATATAAAAATAAATACGGAGGTGTGCCAACATTACGTACACGTAGGGTGATAGAATAGGACCAGAATTTCTGTATTATACCACCCAAGTTACCGTAAAAACTTGGGTTTTGGAAATATGGCTGATTAAAGTAGTCGCATTGAGATGTGCGGACAGCGATTTGTCAAAGTATGACAGTAGTGCAATAGTGGGGCTGCTGGCCCAATCAAACTTTGACAGGCAGTCAATTTTTTGACAGCTACTTCCGGTCACGTGACCGGAAGTGACGTCATCAGCTGTGACGTAGCTGTGACGTGTTTTTGGTGGGTATTTAAAGTTTAAATGCCCTGCTGTGCTGGGTATTTAAATTTTAAATGGCCGGAAGTGTGTCAAGGTCGTTTGGGGATGTTTTTAAAAAAGATCTTGCATTTTCGGAAAATCCGAAAATGCAAGATATTTTCTTTTTTTATTTATTTGTTTTTTTTACAAAAGTATTATTTTACAAGTTAGTAAAGTTTGCTCCCAAATTTGAAAAGTAAGTTGTTGTCGGTGCTGAAAGTTCTTGTTTATTTTCATTCTTCTTGTTGTTGTAAGTTGGCAAAAACACATTTTTTTCGTTTTGATTGTTTGTTGCATAAAGTTCTAAAGATAAACCAAACCCAGTGGTTATAAGTTGTTTTAGTTCTTCACTAAAAATTTCCAAATCCTTGTAGGTTGTAAGATTGATAGTGTTGTAGTGAATCCCGCGAATGTTGAGAGACATGACTAGAGTTGTTTACTCGACGAGAGGTGTAGCAGGAATGACTATTGCAAAGCCAGTGCTGCAGGTACCTCCGATGGTAGTGGGGGTAGTGGTGGGGGTAATGGCAGGTGTTTGTTTAATCACTTTGAATTTAATCGTTGCCACAATAGACCGAGTCGATGTTGCAATTCTTCTAGTTTATCCAACCGGTTCTTTTGATATGTTTTGCAACTACATTTACAATAGCTGAAAGAATTACATTTTGTACAAGCTTTTCCGTCAACTTGATCTTCAGGTATTCTAAAACATTTTTCTTTGCAACAATAAGTTATAAGTGTTAGATTATTTCTTTTGGATGACATGTTGGTTGTAGCTTGTCTTAAACAGAACTGAGCCTCTCAACGTTAAAGTTTCGTATTTATGTAAAGTATTCGAATAAAACCATCGAATAAAATAATCGAATAATACTATCGAATAATACTATCGAATAATACTATCGATTAAAAGTTCAAGGTCATCCGTTTGAGGTTTTAAAAAAATACAACATATCAGTATATAAAAACATATACTGATATGTTGTTTTTTATCTTTTTATTTAAAACATTTTTTTACAATGTTATTTTTGTGCGATGTGCAGAGTTAGTTCCGTAGAGTTGTTTCCGCTCATTCCGTGTGACACCAAATATAATGATCCTGGTTGAATTTCCCGCAGATCTTCATTTTGCAGCAACTGGACGAATCGTTTTGGAAGATATACTTGAAACTTTGGTTCATCACCCGGTGTATATGGTGCATCGGATAAAGATGCGACGACTGCGTCTCCATGCGTTGTATCAATTTTCTTCATTTCATGAACAATATAATGTTTCTGTTCTTTTAATTCTGAACATTTCTTGATAATTAGAGTATTTGATTTTGAATGCAAGTTGAATTGTTCAACTAAACATTGGAGAAACTGTTGTGATGCCATCCTTCACAGGAGATGTTGTCTGTTCGGAGTATGGAGTTAAACTGATACTCGGGGTGTGTTGCCTCTTCGTTTATATAACCTTCGGAACCCCCACTACATTCTTCCGTTTGTTGTTGTAAGTAAGCAGCCAAGTGATACGCGTTTTGTAATGCGCATTGAGATTGGTTGTGTTTCGGATTTATTGTAGAAACACAAATATTTCTAGCATCAAAGTGAAATGTTTTGTCCACTTTTATGTTTAAAACTTCTTTGTTTGTGTACTGTCGTATCCAATTCTTTTTTTCCAATCCTCTGGTATATATGTGTGTAAATTGTTTGCAAAAATGAAACATAATTTTGTGTACATTGTTGTACGGTAGGAAACCTTCATACCAATGGATATGATGAAAATTATTTGTTAGCCATCTGTTTGTTATTTTAGCTTTTGACTTTAGTTCATGGACAGAACACGGTGCTTCAAATAAAAACGGGTATGCTACTTGTGTAAGCAAATCCAAAATTACCAATTCTTTTATGATAAATCTATCATCGTTTCCGCGAAATGCTTGAAATTCAATTACACAAGGTTTTGCTGCCATTTCTTCATCCTGTCTGCTCATCATGGTGTCTGCTGATCAACTGTTTTCCACACCACGGTAGGTTAGATATATATATAAACCAGGCCGTACAGTTGTAGGCGCGTTGGTGTATGTTTAACGTGGGCACCATCCCCAGTAGGCCTACCCCACGGTTTATTCTTTTGTTAAATTACATTGTAGTTTTAACCTAGCAAAGTTTCTTCTTCTGTATTATTGTTGTTGGTGGTTTCTTCTTCTGTACTGTTGTTGTTGTTGTTGTTGTTGGTTTCTTCTTCTGTAGCCTCCGTTGCAACTTCGGTAAAAGGTTCAAAGTTTCTTAACTGCCTCCACATTTCCACTTCGTGAGGTATTCTATTAAAGATGGATGTATCTATTGGTCCGTATTGTAAAGTGCTTTCTGGTTGTTTTTCGCATGCATCTACCAGATATTCCTTAATAACAGAGTTTGAAAATACTAATTGTTTCATATACCTGGTAATAGGTGATGTTGCATAGTTTAAAATGTAAAATTCTTCACGTGTTAGAAGAATTTTATTTTCAAATTGTGTCGAGTCTCTAATTCTTACTTGTTGTTGACCACGATGTTTAATAATGTCAATTTCATTGTCACAATCCAAAAGTCGAATGTTAGTTTTTCTTCCAAAGAAACTGTTGGCTAAATAACATTCAATAAGATGTAGATGTTTTAAAAAGGAATCCCAAGCATTTTCTGAAAATAAAACCATCTTTGTTCCATGGCTTAGTATTACTGCGGGAGAGTAGTCTAATGATTTTACCAATCCTATCGACACACTTTTACTCATGCAAGATGAAATAGGATAAAAGATGCGAAGGAAAACTTCAGTTAAAATGTTTGGTGGAATATTTTCTTCAAGTTTTCTTTTCTTTCTTACGTTTGTTTTATTATTTTCCAACTTTTTATTTTGTTTTCCAAACTTTAAAAAGTCATCAATTTCCTTTACAATATTTTCTTCAAAATGTTTATCATCATTTTCCAATAAAGGTGCTGTTTCGGAAACGTCTTGTACAACTGATAAAGAACTCATTTTGTTTATAATGCTGTAGACGATGTTACCCATACAACTGTAGACAGTAAACTAAACAATTTTTGTTCCCGCTCCTGCTTTTATAACCGAGTGGTGGGGGTATTTTTTTTCCTTTTCATTTTACAAAACTGCTTTTACAATTCCTGTTAAAGGTGTATATGTAACAATTTTATCATGTAAAATTAAACAATAAGCAGATGTATCTTTGGGTACATTTTGTTCAAATTCCATTTCTATTTTTATATCTACACTGGAAGATTTTACAGATTCGTTTTGTTTTGAACAATCAACTACAACAATCGGATAGTTAGATTTAAATTGGTTTGGCGTTAATAAAGGTGTGTTTGTTTTTCCATAATATGAATTTTGGAATCTTGCGTACATATCGTACAAAACGCTAAACCTGTCTTTTGTAAAGTTTATGTTGAAGTTGTCGTATGGAAAGAATTGAGAGTTTAGAAACACCTTAAAATTTGTAAGTTTGCAATGATCAAATTCACCAGCATGTTTAGTTATTTCGTTTCTTCTTTTTGTTTGTAATCCAAATATTACATATCTTGCCTTTTCCAAATGAGTAGAAGTTTTTACAGTCCATGTATGACGTTGTGTTTCCGGTAAAACCGGATATTCATGAAACTCCCAACTTCTAAATGGTATTACGATATCACGATCTGATTTTAAAGTTCTTAATAATGAAATTCTATTCTGATCGTTTAACCGTACATGCGGTACTCTCCAAACAATTTTGTCTAATTGCATTTTCCATTCTAAAGTAGCTTCCGTTGTTCCATCAGTTGCTTGAATAATATCTTTGTCGTTTGATGATCTTAACAAAACTAATTCTTGTTTTACGTTTATTATTATTTTTCGGTAATCTTCGGCAAAGCCTAAAAGTAATCTTAAAGGAATGTAAAAGTCAAAATTGCCTGAAGTGTTTGGAGTGATTGTACTGGAATCGGGTGCTACCCATCCTGCGGCGGCCAGCATATTTTTTTCACTCGGTGTTAAAGATGCTAATCCTTTTAATGTACTTGTAATTCCCACCTTTTTTGTTGAATCTACTGTAACTCCGGAAATTTCATATCTTATTTCATCAAACAAATATGCCATGGGGTTATTTATGAACGGAACAGTACTTGCAGTGCTTCCATCTCTTTTTGTTACTCTTCCTTCGATATACAAATAACTTTCACATGGAAGTGTATAAATATCCTGTTGTTGTATGGGAATTCTAATTTCATCATTATTATTTAATTTTGATGAAGCGTAAGGGTTGTGCGTATGATATTCCTTTTCCCATAAGGTTTCGTCGAATGTCGGACCCTGCGCTATATCCAATATTTCCATTATTAATAAGTTTTAATCCAATTTCTTCTAGAAAACGAATGTTATCACTTGTTAATCCTTCTATAGCTGAAGTGCTACTGACTTGTTTACCAGTCAGCTCTTTCTTTTTAAATGATAACCCCATTGTTATACGGTTGATTTTATATGTATTCGTATAGTTATAGGTTCGTCTCTAAAATCAATATGATTTCCGTCTTGATCTAGTATGTTCACCACAATGTCTGAAATAAAACTGGTGTTTAACGGTAGGTACACCAAGTTTTGTGGCTTTTCCACAATTTTAAAACCCGGAGCGACCGTTGGATAGAATGTGTGCAATATATGAGTATTTTCACCATCTCTATAAGAACCATGTATAATATTACATGTAATATCTATACTGTTAACTTTCATTATTGTTACAGTTCTAGCACCTGAATGGTTAATATTAGGTTCTAAAGTTTTTGTTGTTTTAGGAAATCCTAATAAACTACCAATTGAATGTTCTTTGCTAAAATCTATATAATATTTAGATTTAATTTCAGCTTTCATAGTATTGTTATTTCCTTTTATTGTTATATTATCTTTTCCCATATGATCTTGTATCGCTTCATTTATATCATCAATTTCATATGCTCCAGTGGGTAAACTAAATACTTGTATATCTGAATATTTGTTTGTATTTTTATCTTTTGTTTTGTAATAATGTATTTTGTCATTAACATTTTCAGTAACGTTGGGAATAGAATTATAAGTTGTTATATCTAATAATGCGGCTTCCCATAATTTATCTTTTTCCAAACGTAACGCAGGGAAAAGAACACTTCGCAAAGTAGATGAAGTTCCAGTTAATGATACTGTATAGGAAGACATCTTAAAGTTGACTAACGCTTTTTGTTAAAAAATCTAAACATAAATGTCCACAGATTACCGTATCATCAGGTTGCTCTCTTTTATAATTGTATAGTACATTTTTAGCTGTTTTAAAGTAATATTGTAGTTCTTTTGGTGGTGGAAGATTACCAAAACTATCAAAGTAGTAAATAGTTGATCCTAGTTTCTTATAACATACCCAATGAGTGCCTGATCCTTTACTATTATCTAAATTTACTATTCCGGTTTCATTTTTCCATATTTTAACAGGTAATGCATCTTTCATAAACACTCTTCTAAAAAATGGAATTTTTAAACAAGAAACATAAGTAATTAATTCTTTATCTGTTAATTCTTTATTTGGAATTAGTAATTGTTTTTTTTTCTGTTTAATACACACGATACGGTCTTAGGTATAATCCTCCTCCTTTTTTTATCATTGACCATATTGTTTGTTTCTTTTTATTTTTACCTGCGGTGGATCGTCGTTTTCTTCTTATATTTCCTCCACGTTTCTTTGCAGGTTTTCTTCTCCTTTTTCCACCTCCTTTCTTCTTTCCACCTCCAAACATCGTTTTACCCTTCATTGCTGCTGATACCGCTAAAGCTGCTGCTTTTTCACCGATACTAGCGTCACTGGATGTTACTCTTTGCCAAGCTTTTTCAGCAAGTGCTCTATCCGCTATTGATCTATTTTTAGTATCTGCAAACTTTTAATATGCTATATCGTGTTGTTTGCAGGCTTGATCAAGTTTATTTATTCCAAGATCTCCTCTAGCGAGTCTTTTTTTCAATTTTGTTCCAGGACCACAATATTGATAACCTCCTGGTAAATGTAGTTCTACAGGTAATAAATCGATAGCTTTATTAACTATAGCTCCAACCGGCTTAGTAATAAGAGAAAGTGCTGTTGATGCTATTCCTCTTCCTCTCTTTATAACGTGTCGATTATGACTGATGCGTTGAACTTTCAACATGGTCTTTTATAGTGAAAGGAAATGTCGATACTTGTTTATTTTATAAATGCTTTATAATGAATGATGCACTTATCCTTTGACATTGTTTATTTATAAGTATGTTTGTTTATGGGTAAAACATTTTTTTCCAGTTTTGTGGAAGGATTGTATCTTCTTGATCATCATCACCTTTAGAAGTTCTTAAAGTATTAGTTTCCTTATTTAAAAAATATTTTTCCATAACATTCTTTTTAACCCAATTTAATTTTTGATCAGATTTTATGGGCTTTATTGTGTTATAAATATCATATAATACTACACTTAAGAGTCTTACAATGTAATTTACATTAACAGCATCAGTAAAATTAATAGGGTCTTTTAAGCTAGTCAATCGCAAGTCTTCACAAAAAAAAGACTGCTTATTTAAATCTTTTCTTAGAAAAAGATTATAGTATATGTGTCCCTTCTCATGCATTTGTGCTACTGTAACTACATCATTGTCTCTTATTCCTTCTGCAACATTGACTAGTGGTTTCCCTTTGCAATCAAAGGCTTGTCGGCCGCCTTCTTGTAATACAGGAACTTGTCCAATTGTTGCTACATCAGTTTCATCCGACCCTTTTTTAACATTAGCAATTATTTTTGCATCAGCATCCCATTTCTTATCTTTTAATTTCATTATTTGACTTATTGTAGCTGCATGTGATTTTGCAGTTCCTTCCTTAACGTTAGTTAACACTTTATTTTTGCAATCAATTGTATTAATATCATGCGTAATACAATGATCTGTAAGATATTGAAGGTTTACAGCATCTTTCATATCTTTAGGGTCTCCAATATCATGTATTACAAAGTTGTAAAAGGAAAATTTATCTGTTTTTTCAGGGATGACTGAATGTAAATACTTTTTTGTAACTGAATCTTGATCATTAATAGGATCTGCTATATTGGCTATTCTAAGATCTTTTGCATCATATACTTTATTATTACTCCTAGGATCATATCGTAAGGTTTGGTTTATGTACCACATTAAATATTCTTTATTTACCGAATCATTCTTATCTATTGGTTTTGGAAGATTTACAATTCTATAAAAATTAGCGTTATACACTTCATTTTGAAGCTTTAAGCTAGGTAATGTTTCACTTCTTAAAGTTTTAAAATTTACCGCATCATTTTCATCTTTTGGATCATTTACAAACTTTAAACGTTTGTTATTTATATCATAATCTCCATCGGATGTTAGTGGTAAACCACCTCTTTTTCCATAAGATCCTGATTTGCTTCCAGTTTCGGAATACCGTCCAAACTTATCCACACTCATGGTTATACTGAATATTTAATCAGTTATACTTGTATTATATATACTCATATTTTTTATGCAATTACTCCTCGATTTCGCAGTTCGCCGACCAAAGCTACCCATTCATTTTCTAAACCACTATGTCCGGCTTGTTTAGCTTCATATATCAACTTCATTCTGTCAACCAATTTGTTTATATCGTTGTAGTATATTATATTAGTATCATACAAGTTTTTTAATAATCCTTTTCCTGATAAACTTGATTGATTTGTTTTTCTTCTTTTATGTAAAATATTTATTTCAGCAGAAGATAATGATTTTCTTTTTATGGGTTCCCTTCTTTTTGGTGGGAAAAGTTTAGCAATAATAGTTTTATATTTTTCTGATGCATTTCTATGAACATTAAAATTTTTAGAATAATTTTTCTTATGCGCATTTGTATCCTCCAATATTTGTTTAAAAATGTTTAAATCCTTTTTAGTATATTTATTAGGTTTCGGCTTAAAAATAAGTTCAAACAATCCTTTTGTACCCTTGTATTGTTTATTATTTATAATAATATTGTCATGTTCGTCTACATCAAGTTTGCTATCTCCAATCATTAGCCCATTTTCTTCTATTCTAGCACCAAAAGTATGATATTTTCGAGTTGGTTGTGCAGAATGTAACATTTTTAATACAAATTGTCTTGCAAGCGGCCCTTTATACGCGATATCCGAGCCCAATTTGCTCAAGTTGGATGGATTAATAGGCTCTTCTTCTTCTTGTTGTTCTTCGCTTGTAGAAAGACCTTCTTTTTCTGTTAAAACATCCGTTTCTTCACCTAGTTCGCTTTCCTCTTCAGTTGTTTCTCCTTGTTGTGTAAAACTTGTATCACTTTCATATTCTTCTTTTTGTTCAAATTTTGAAATGGGTAAAATAGCATCTCCGGAAAAATTAAATGTTGAATGTTTAACATTTTGTCCTAATTGTTTTAATGGCTCAGTAATAGGTTTAAATGTTGATTCCAGAAATTTCTCTCTTTCACTTATTCCTAATCTTAACGCTCTGTTTTTATGTCTAATAGAATCACTAAGTGATTTTATTTCTTTTAATAGCTTTTCCTGATTAACCATGTTTACACCATGAAGACTTGTACGATAATGTTGTTAATTAATGTATTAAAACAAATTTATCAAAACCTATGCGGTAACGACCATCTGTTATAGCTTTATCTTTCATAATTACCAAAAATCCATATTTTTCCGCCCAAGCTTTTCCACAAAGCTCTTTGAATTTATCAAATGACATATCAGCATTTACATGATCGTTGTATATATGTTTTAGGTTTGTATCGTCTTGTTTGAATAAAACTAAAATATTTGCATTGTCTCTAATTAGTTGTTTTGGAATTTTGCTATATGTTTGTCCGATATATATGCTATCAATATTATTATGTCTTCCCATGGCAAAATAGTTTCTAATAGTATCATGATTTTCATTAGATACATCATCAAATACAAATACAGAATACGGCTTAGCCTGGTCTGGTTGCATAACACTGTCACTAGCATTAAATTTGTAATAGGTAACATCGGGCACATCAGTCAGGATCTTTTCCAACAATTGATACTTTGGTTGATGTAAGGACTTTGAAAAAATATATAGGTTATTAAATCGCAATCCTTTTGTGTTTGTAATTAAGTTAAACACAACGTTAGTTTTGCCACAGTTTGAAGGACCGCTGACTATACATCGTACAGTGTTTGGAAATAAACTGCCGTGTTTACCATTGTTGATTTTAACGTTATCTACGGTTAAATCATCAATGTTATTAATATTAAATTTATCTTTATGGTGAACAATCTCCATCTTATTCAAAGGCAGAAGAGTAAATAAGTTGATTTAAAACTAAATCAAATCTTTTATAGGTATCCACGAGTCTTCAGTTTTATCAAACCCCAACCAACGTACTTTAACTTGGTCTTTTTTCCTTTGCAACACCTTTTCAACAAGATAAACATCGCCTACTGTTGACTTTAACAATTCATGTCCGTAAAAACCGCCTTGTAACAAATTTCCTTTGTTATCTTTTAAAATATAAGTTTCCGGTACAGTAGGTTGTACTTTATACACTATAAAAACTTCGTTTGTCCAATTGGGCAGGTATTTTTTAGTAAACACTCCTTTGTATTTACTAATTCGAACTTTATCATTTACATTAAATTTTCTTGGTTTTCTTTGTTCCGCTTTTGGCTGTGTATTCTTTTTAATTCGTTGTAAAACTAGTTTAGCGTTTTTCTTATTCACTTTGTTAGGTGCCATACCGATAGTTCTATGAAACTTGTTGTTGTAATCGCTTATTAATTTTGGTAAGATATCAACCCATACGTAAGAACCTCTTTTCGAAAACATTTTATACATTGCACCTTTTAAGGTTCTATTAAATCTTTCAATTATAGCTGCCTTTTTCTCAGAATTTGTGGAATAATGATTTATGTTATATTTTTTCATTAACAAGGCAAAATGTTTATTAAAAAATTCTTTCCCATCATCAGTTTGTAAATGTTTAATTTTATTTTTATCTCTTTTTATAGCTACTTCCATAGCTTTTGTTATGCTGTTACCAGTTTTGTCTTTTAATGGCAAAGCATCTGCAACTTTAGTAAAACAATTAATAATCGTAAGTATGTATTTAAATCCTTTATTTATTTTACTATGCGGTTGCATTTCAATTAAATCTGCTTGATATAAATCATTTATTCCTTTTACAACAGTATTTCGTCGTGGAAACTTTATTCTTGCAGGTTTATGAAGTTCATTAACAATCTTTTCCTTTAAGTCTGTCATGATGATTTTACTAACAAAGTCAAGTTAGTATTGAGTGTTTCTTTTTCTGCATCCGCTTTTATAGTTCAAGGTCATTTCAACATATTTAAAAAAAAGGGGAAATCACAGCGAGCATGCTGTGATTTCCCCTTTTTTTCTTTTTTTCTTTTTTTCTTTTTTTCTTTTTTTCTTTTTTTATTTTTTTTTTCTTTTTTTTCTTTTTTTCTTTTTCTTTTTACTCATTGATAGGATTGAGAGAGTAGTGGCCGAATGGTAGAGTGTGAATTTTGTCTGGAAGAATGTGTCGTTTGTCATCATTGGAGCAGAGTGCTTTTTTCACTTCTGTTACGCTGTACAGTTGATGGTTGAAACTTCTGATGGTGTTGAATTTTGCAGTTATAGTCGTTTCTTAAAATAAGCATTGCTTGTAGTGTTCAAAATTTACATTCTTCTTAAGATACAAACTTTTTACTCCCTTAGCTTTTTTAATAATATTGTTTTCTTCTTTATGCAATTGTAGTGAATACAATTTTGACATTAGTGCAATAAGTTCTTTCAGTAAAATTCCATTTGCTTCGTCTTTAAATTTTCCAAGTTTCTTTTTGTTCCGATCATTGTCATAATTTAAATGATCTTTTGGATAGTCACTAAAATCAAATTCATTTTTGTGAACAAATGTTCGAAGATCCAAATACATATCTTCAGTAAGAATCCAGTAGATGAAAGCGTCCGTGTCCATGTAGGCGATTCCGATGTTATCTCTACCGTAGAAGGCGACCATTTTGTTGTAGTGGAAATCGTACATGTGGGTTTTGGAAATATCCAAGATTGACATTCCAACGTACAACGGACGATCCATTTTCACGCTTGTCTTCTTCATAGATACTGCCACAAGGTTTTCATTGATGATAACGGATGTTTCAAAGTTTGGTTTTTGTACAAGTTTTTCTAGTTTTATAGGATCTGTAATTAATTTAACATTTTTGTGTTTTCTTTTGTTTTCCAATGTTTTTCCAAATATCGCATTATTCATTAATTTAAAAAAGTCCTTTTGAAATGTTGATGTTGCAGCTGCTCTTCTTCTGTTGTTTGAATCAATGTACGGTTTTAACCAGCAAGATTGGGAAAATTTTAAAACTCTATGAATTTTGGTTATACGTAAACCCAATTGGAGTGCTTGTTGAACAACCCAAAAGTGAGCTACGTATCTTTGTTTATTTTCAAGAGTCATCATTAATTTTGGATGTTTGCCAATTGGTGAAACTTCTGTTTTTGCAAGGAGCGGAAGATCGTAATGAAAATCATGCAAGTGTTCTGGATATTCAAAGTCACAGTCCAATATGTATCCGGTGTCTCCGTCTTTTGAAATTTGCGAAATATCACCAATAGAGTCTGGATTAACCCATTCAAAGTTTCCAAAAGGAAGTGGATTAGACATGGCCCATCCGTATAAATTGTTGGCATCGAAATATCCTAAGAACACTGATGGTTTTTCTTTATCGTAGTTTGGAAGATATTTGTTGTTAGCTTTAACATGTCTAGTAACACTTTGGGTCAATCCACCTCTAACGCCCGATTCGATCATCAACACCATGTCAATATCTGTTAATAATTGAAGGTTGCACTTTGTTTCTTTTAGCATAGCTTGCCAAGCTAGTCCTGGAGAAGTATAAGAATGAAGAGGGTCTAATCCGTAAGCTTCAAAGCAGGTGTTTCTAAATTCTTCCATCACATCGCAGAGAAGGGTCACATCAAGTTTTACATAAAAGTCAGAATAATCTCCCAGAGTGTTCATTTCCAATTCGTCCCAAACTCTGCATGCGTGTTGATAGTCTTCAGGTGAAATGTCCAAATCGGTAAGTTTACTTTTGAAAGCTTCTGGTGGAGGAAGTGACGTTTCTTGAAATTTATGTAGTCCATCGATGTAATCATACGGGAAAACTCCTTTCCGAAGAACCAAATCCATTTTTTCTGCAGGTACAATTTTGCTTGTTTCTATTAAATTTTGTCTTCTTAAATTTTCAGAAAGTTTCATAAGACTGGAAGGCATAAATCGAAAAGAATCAACAAATCTAAGTTTAATTTTGCCCACCTTTTTTGAAAAGCTTATAAATTTTTCCATAGTTTGTGCTATAACGTCTATTTCACCGTTGTCTCTTGCTAATTCGGGAATGATAAAATGTCCATCGTATCCGCTAAGATTGTGAAAAACCACGGGAATAAAAGATGGTAGTTTGTAGTTGATGTTACATCCGTTGCAAGCTGCACCTCTGTAGGCTCCTGTCAGATGGTCATGGTCGCGAACTTTAACTTTAGTTTCTGTAAATTGATTGTTACACAAATAGCATGTTGTTGTCGAATCATAAAGATAAATTTCTTCCGGTGTCATAGGTGACATAGGAACCACATTGCTATACATTGCTTCCACTTTCCCAGCGATGTCGTATAAATCATCAACAAAGTATCGAGCTGCTTCTTCTCCACGATAAATCTTTGGTGTAGATGTCAAACCATATTCTTGAAGATGTTCTTCAGGCAGAGTGGATTTTACTATTAAACAGTAGCTGTTTGGTTTGTGAAGTTGATACTTTGTTCTGCTTGTAATTTCCTCTCCTTCTTCTTGTTCAAGTGGAAGCAATGAAGATTCAAAATCTGCATACACTACAACGGGAATTCTGTATTGTTGGATAACTTTATCAAATTTTACTTGTGATCTGCTAGGGTGTGGTAATTTAATTCTTACTTCATAGTTTCCATTGCATAATTTTTGATGTTCCATCAACCATTCTGAACCACCTCTTCTTAATGGTTTGTTTACAAAACAAAAACATCTTTTACAAGTGGTTTTTTCTACTTTATGTTTTGATAACTGTTTGCAAACTAGAGCTTCGAAATCTTTAATATATACATAATGTGAAATATCACCTTTTGTTATTAATAATAAATCGGTATGATCTCTGCGTTCGGTGGGTGTTATACGTAAGGGATAGACATTGTTGGATGAATCTAAGCCAAAGATGTTTACAGATACAAAAGGATTTTTCTTTTCAAATTTTGATATGTCTTGAATTGAAACAGGATAAGTCATGCCTTGAAAGTTATACATATAGGAAACCTCATCGTATGCTCTACTCGGTCGTTCCACATGATCTTCTACATATTTTGCAAGCATTGCATACTTGAAACATTCAGCATTTTCATTTTGTACATTAACACAAGATTTGGTTACTCGAATCTTCCTTGGCAAAGCAATATAACTACTACCTCTCATTCCATATCCATGTTTATGAACTCTCACATCTAAGCTTGTTATACTTAACAAACTCCATCCAGAACCTCTTCCTTCATGTTCTTGTAATTTTGTTAAAAGTTCTTCAAAACAATCATCCACAATTGAGCTTATATCCGATGCAAACATGATGGTTTTGTTTTTAGTTAAAAATCCTCTTGGTGATGTTTCATTCTGAACATTTGTAAATACAGTATCTAATAATATTCCAAACTTTATAAAATTTAATCTTCTTAGTTCATTCTTCAATGTTTCTGTTACTAATGTTTTTGCTTTCAATATAAATTGTGCTAGTTGCAATTGAGCATTGTCAATCTTAAAATGAGTTACTACACTGCCTGGTAAAGCTCGGGCGTATAATTCCACATCCAAAGATGGTCCGGGTGCGTATTGAATAACACTTGGTCTTGAATTTAGTTGTTGTTGATGGGTAGCCAGCATTTGATCTAATTCTTCCAAATCTTCTTCTTCTGCATTGTTTCTTGTTTCGTTGTTATGGTACACTTCTTTGTGTATTTGTAGTAGGTTTTCATTTTCAAAAGATTCTTCACAACTGATGCAGTAATACATGACGTAGGTGTGCTCTCCACAAAAGTTGCAGTAATAATAAGAACCACTCTTAAACTACCCCTATTTATAGACTACCCCCACCACTTTTTCTGTATTAAACACAAAAAGTGTTAATAACAGTTAAATTTCTTATATTTCAAAACTCCTAAGTGTCAAGGTCAAATAATGCAAGTTTAAAAAAACATCTGTGTCAAATAATGCAAATATTAAAAAAATCTAAGTGTCAAGGTCAAATAATGAAAGTTTTAGAAAAAATCTAAGTCTCAAGGTCAAATAATGGAAGTTTTAAAAAAATTCTAAGTCTCAAGGTCAAATAATGGAAGTTTTAAAAAAATCTAAGTGCCAACGTCAAATAATTTAAGTTCAAAATAATACATATATTATGCGTCGTAAGTGTGATCATCATTGCTGTTGTTTAAATATGTTATTTCCAAATCGTTATCGCTTTCATCTTCCTCCATGTCCGATGCCGGAAACAAACGTCGCCGAACAAGAGCATGTATATATTGTACTGGATCATAGTTAATTGTTACAACATGTGTTAACGGTGTTTCTTCGCCTATTGCTACTGGTACTTCCAAAATATTTTCTTCATCACTTGTAGCATCGGATGTAGCATCGGATGTAGCATCGGATGTAGCATCGGATGTAGCATCGGATGTAGCATCAGATGTATCTTCTACTGGAATCAAACTATTTTCAAAAATACTTTCGTCATCCGTTAAGTCTTCTGGTTCAACTATTTTATATATTTTTTCACAAATTGTACATCCAAAAGGAAAATTGTTGTCTGTTGGAGGCATTATAAAAGAAACTTGATATTGTAAAATAAATGTTGAAGCAAATGTTTGAAAATTTTTCTAAGTCCGAAAGTATTAATTATTAGGAAGTTTTACAAGTCCAATGTAAAGTAAAAATAAAGAAAGAAGTGTTGTTGCCTGTTTAAACAGTTGCAAAAGAATGATAGGTTTGAAAGTTTTTCAAAGTCCTAAAATATTAAAAATATTGAGAAGTTTTAACACTTAAAATATTTACAAATCCAATGTAAAGTAAAGAAAGAAATGTTGTTGCCTGTTGGAACAATGGCAAAAGAATGATGGAAACCAAACCCGCAGTAAGGGTCCTGTGGTTTGGGAGGGGGTAAGCGAGGAGGGGGGATGACCTCAAGCCGAGTTGGGGTCCGGGATCTGCGCGTGTGGTTCGGCATCAGTTGCTCGCTAGACAGTGAGGTGGTAACATGTTCAGAAGGCGCCCTGAACATTTTATCATTTTTGCTGTTTGGTGAAAATATCTTGGTGTTATTTGTATAATAACATCTTGACGTAGGACTGATTAATTTTAAGGCATGGTAGTTGTTTGTGCTTGTAGATACCCTAGGGTTTGTAGTTTGTTTTTAATTTGCTGGTTTGGTAGTTAGTATTATTTTAAAATCTTTCTTTTACTTACAATATATTTCTGCCTGGAATGTTTAAATTTAAAGTAAAATTTTTGTTTTTAGGAATGTTATATGATATGTTTTTAATACCTTTCTATTCCAATTTCCTTTTTCCAACAAGCTTGTTGAGGGCATTCCCTCTCTTGTCTTGTACTCCTTTTTAGTTAGGGACACCTTTCAATTCCAATTTCCTTTCCTTTTTTCCTTCCATCTTTTGCATGGTAAAACCAATAATGGTAAAACCGGCTACCGCTTTTGTAGTGATTACGCTCACCAAAGCGGGTCACTTACAACCTCTATACGTGCTGGATGGGTAGTTCGCCTACCTCCGGAGTTTCGCTAGACCTCAGTTGTTCTGCGTCGCTAATGGCGAGACACTGGCTCCTTTAGTGTTAGGAAATAAAAAACATATTTGTATAACATTTTTTCCTAAATTTAATTAAGCAACTTGCTATTTCAAAATAACATTTTTGTTTTAGCTTAGCGTTGTGCGCTTATGCTGAGGTGTGTGAGTTCGCTTACGTGATGATCACACTGTAATCATGATGTGCAGCGCTGGGCTGTCTAGCTATTTTTTTTTAAACTAAATTTTATTTCTTTATTTTTTTATTTTTATTAATTCTTAAACTCTAGGCAGATTGTATTGTAAATTAGCTTTTCTTCTTTTAGGTTTCCGGGGGTGTACGGTTCTGTAAAACCGTACACCCCCATTTTCTTTTTAGTTATCGAATGACCTTGACCTAGTTATTTTCAAGGTCAACAAAAAGACTTAGCGAAAATTTCTAAGTCTCAAGGTCATTTATATATAGGTAGATTTAGCTTTTCTTCTGTTAGGTTTCTGAGGTGTACGGTTCTGTAAAACCGTACACCTCCATTTTCTTTTTAATTATTGAATGACCTTGACCTATTTATTTTCAAGGTCAATAGCAGTTAGCGAAAATTTATAAGTGTAAAAAGTAGGTCAAGGTCACCAAAAAATACCCTATGAACGGGGGAATAGACCGCTAAGTAATTCTTTTAGAATTACAAAGTGGTCTATTCCCCCGCTCCTATTTTTTTATTTCATTTTTACACTAACCTCTCAGTTTTAACAAAATGAGGTATTTGTTGTGCGCACTGCATAATGTTTGATTTACACAACACATCTTTTACCCTTTTTTAATAATATACGAACATTGTTATTTTTAGGACTAGATTGTAAAAAGTAAAAAGTCATTTTGTTATCTCGCTTTTATAAGAAATTAACCCTCCATTGTAAATTTTGAAAATAGGTCAAGGTCATTCAAAAATACCCTATGAGTGGGGGAATAGACCGCTAAGTAATTCTTTTGGAATTACAAAGTGGTCTATTCCCCCGCTCCATTTTTTTTGTCTTGTGTTTAATTTGACCATTTAACTTTATCAGATGGAGATTTTCTTACTAAATAATAATGAACATTACTGATATTTGGAATTTGAAGATTTACTGGTAATTTGAGCAAGTAGAGTTCATCACAACATCTAAGAACAACATCCCTGTTACTGATCTTTTTTACAAAAACATATTTGTGGTTTAATTTCAATCTGTTGATTTTAATTCTTTTATAGTTTTCAATTTTTTCTGGCAATTCACTTTTGGAAGGTTCAATTTTGACTTTTTTAGAAGGTTGAATTTTGACTTTTTCGGAAGGTTCACGTTTGTTATGCAAATTACACAATTTTTCACCTACACTACACAACTTCACACACCTTTCACCTTTGTTCGCTCCTTTTTTTTTAAATATGAGCACATTGTTCTTTCTTAAAACAGGATTTTCTTAATTTTTGAAGTTTTTGAAGTTTTTCAGAAATTTTCTTAGGAGATTTTTTTGGTGAACATTTTTTTGGAGAAGGAGATTTTTTCGGTGAAGATTTTTTTGGAGAAGGAGATTTTTGTTTCACAATAGAAACAACAGATGATGATGATGATGTTCTTGATGACGAGGAAGAAGACCTGGACGAAGACGAAGTGCCTGCCATAGCGCCGGATCCTAAGAAAGTAAAGATTACTCTGTTTACCCTGCCTTTATAACAGCTCCCCACCCATTTACCCCCTCTACTTTTCGACGTCAAAAAAATATTCATCCAAGCTTTCTAACACTGGCAAGGAAACAGTTTCAAAAGGTTGATACAAAATTTCATAAATGTCTTGATTTAAATTTTGCGAAGTTTGAAGATATTCTTCTATTTCCTGTACAAATTTCTGTTCGAATTGTTGGAATTCTTCTATATCCTGTAAAAATGTCTGTTCGGATTGTTCAAATTCTTGTTGTTCTAAGTTAAATGTTGGTGATTTCAAGTCTTCTTCCAATTTTTTAATGTAATCTATTGCATTTTGAACTATAGATTGTCTGTTAATTTTTTTTTTGTTTTTGACTTTCCGGTACAACTAATTTTAATTTTTCAAAAGCTTTTTTTAATCTGTGTTGTCTTCTTTGTTCCCTTCGGTTTCTACTTAATCTTTGATCAATCGGGTATTTTTGGAAAGATTCCATAACGTTTTGTTGATTCAAAATGTAGCAAACTATTAATTCTATCCGCTCAATATATAGTGGAAACCCGGGGGAGGGGGAATCACCTTCGCCATCAAGGTGATTGGTACGTATTTAAAGCTTTGAGGTTTGCATAGCCAGACCATAACTATGAGCTCCTTGTACGAGTTGTGTTTGCAGCGTATCTGCTCAGACAACCCTATGCTTCGGCAAATTAGGGAGGTGTCAGAGCCGCTGCCGCAAATCTTGCAAGGCGAGCTCATTTATGAGCACAAAAAACGGTGTGTTTCTAAAACTAAAATTTGGTGGGAAATGCCAAATGCTGGCAAAAAAATATGCGGCCTATGTCACATGGTACGTTTTCATTAACTGAATTGTTTTTTCTATTTACAATATATTATTTTATTAATTTTCTTTAAATTAATATTTTTTTAGCGGCTTCCTGGTGCGAATCCGGATCAAGAACTGTACAGATACCTGAAACATGCATCTGAAAATGTAGGATACAAATTGAAGACGCCAATAACGCAAGAATATTGTCATCTTTGTGGTTGGTTTCCTCTGGAGCAATATGATATTAAATGTATGTGTTTATAAACACATATCAATAGAAGAAATTAAATAGGAGCGGGGAACAGAGCAGCTTGTGGTTTAACCACTTACTGCTCTGTTCCCCGTTCATAGGGTATGTTCAGATGACCTTGACCTAGTTATTTTGAAGGTTTATTGTAACTTAACAAAAATTTTCTAAGTCCATAACGAGGTCAAGGTCATTTAAATCTTAGCGGAAGAATGAAAAGAATAGCTACCAACATGCATTGTTGGTATCTATTCTTTTCTTTCCTCCTAGAAAACCCCCTTAGTCCGTGTCAACTTTGATGTAAAGTTTTGTACAAAATTGTACATAATAAAGGACCCATGATTCAAGTCCTTCGTAATCCATAGAATCCGAAGTGCAACAGATTTTTGTACCGTCTGCTTTAACAGCTTCAAGTACTTCACTGATGCAATTCAGATTGCTATGATACGTTTTTATGTACCATAGTACTCTTTTGGCTTCAACAAAGTTGTGCACAGCACCAAAGATCATGAGGGATTCCATGGCAAATATAACCACAAGACTGCAGCACACCTTATATATACTGTCGGTCCAAGGCGGTGGCCTCCTATGGCGACCTGGTTAACCCAATGGAGGGCGTTGTCCTTTGCCATCAAGGTGATTGGTACGTATTTAAGGCTGTGAGGTGAGCATAGTCAGCCCATAACAATGAGCTCCTTGTACGAGTTATGTTTGCAGCGGATCTGCTCAGACAACCCTATGCTTCGGCAAATTAGGGAGGTGTCAGAGCCGCTGCCGCAAATCTTGCAAAGCGAGCTCATTACTGAGCACAAGAAACGTTGTATATTTAAAACCAAAATTTGGTTTCAATTGGCAGATGGCGAGAAAATATGTGCCCTATGTGACTGGGTACGTTTTCATTAACAGTATTGTTCTTTTCTATTTACAATATATTATTTTATTAAATATCATTAAACTATTTTTTTTAGGCTCTTCCTTCAGCCGAAGAGGGAGAACCGTTGCATAGGCAAATGATATACCGATTTGGAATCATAGGATACAAACTGGAAACACCAAGACCGCAAGAATTGTGCCAGCTGTGTGGATTCTTCCCATTTGCTAAATATCAAGTTAAATGTATGTGTTTATAAACATATATTATATGTTTATAAAGACATATCAATAAAAGAAATTAAATAGGGACGGGGAACAGAGCAGTTTGTGGTTTAACCACTTACTGCTCTGTTCCCCGTTCATAGGGTATCTTCAGATGACCTTGACCCACTTTTTAAGAACTCTATGGTGGGGGGAAATGCATATATATAAACCGTGGATTAAGTAAAAGACAACATTTCCCTCATCAGCATGGAAACTTTCCGGATGTCTTACAATGTTCATTGCACTCCTGTACAACATGTTCATTTTATGTTAAATTTAATCCATTTTCTTCAAAATGTAATTTTTTTTGCAATTTCTGTTACTGGAGAAAGATGGGTAAATTTAACATTAGAAACTGTCATGGTTACAATCAACCCTTTAATAGATCCTAATTGGTTTTCAACAGTGGAATCATATATTGATACTATGGCTTTCGAACAAGGATATCATTATCTTTGGGTTGATGTTAGTTACATCAACTTTCAAAACGAAACAGATGATGATGATGGATATGATTCTGCCACATAAAAAATTGACATTAACGGAACTTCTTTCCCTGCCTTTTAGGGGGGGGAGGGGGGGAGGGGGGGAGGGGGGAGGGGGGGAGGGGGGAGGGGGGGAGGGGGGGAGGGGGGAGGGGGGAGGGGGGGGGGAGGGGGGAGGGGGAAGGGGGGGGAGGAGGGGGGGGAAGGGGGGGGGGGGTTCGCGGGGGGAGGGGGGGGGATATAACAAAAAATGCTCCAAATCTATCGTGCGGGTAGTCAAATTAAGCGGAATTAAAAGACAAACAAAAAAGGTTCAGTAACATTTTTTGATTAAACCAACGGTATAAAAGTTATGACGCAAAAACTCAAAAATATTAATAACCAACGCGAAAACTAAACTCACCATCAACAGAAATTAAAACATTTACAAAAACCCAAATGTTAAAAATAATAATTATTTAATAAAAGATACAACACAAAACTAAAATCTTAGGTTATTTAAAACTTTAACAAAATATTTAAGTCTCAAAAGTAGAGTTTTAAAATCAATCAATATATAAGTCAAACAAGTAAGTCTTTTGAAATTAAAATATCTAAGTCTAAAAAATAGGTCATTTAAAATAATTCTAAGTCCGAAAGTAGAACAATCAAAACTAGGTCAAGGTCATTTAAAAATTATAAAAAAAAGGGGGGTGGGGAAGCGTGGGGTCCCTACCTTATTCTACTACTTTATTTCTATACTACTTTATTATAACTTATGCTACCCCTTAAATGCTATCATGCATGCGGTTACGGTGTGATCATCACGTAAGCGAACTCACACACCTCACCGCCCTATCATATCTTAACCCCTACCTAACGTTCCCCCTATTCTATCTTATACTATGTAATATTACAGTTACGGTGTGATCATCACGTAAGCGAACTCACACACCTCCCTATAATATTACACCTAACTTAATATTACAGTTACGGTGTGATCATCACGTAAGCGAACTCACACACCTCACCGTAATATTAACCCTGACAATTAAACCACGCAGGAAATGGAAAGGTAGGTGGATTGCCATTGCGACCGACTATTATAGGAGGGCGCCTCTCCCACAATAGCCGAACGCAGTGTGTGCTTGACATAAGCCATCCCACACACCATGGCGAACATTACGTTACAGCATAACCCTCCACGTAAGCGGACCAGTTACACCTTCACCGTAATGCCAAAGAGAAACGTTGCGCGCTTGCTTATATCAGCGAGCTCGAGACTCGACCTCGCTAGCGAGCCTTGACTAGTAGGTCAACGTGTCGCTCTGCCGGGGCCGGTAGCCTTGGCCGGGTCGCTAGCCACCGCTCTCACAACTTCGTCTGGCCTACTTGGACCTGGTCGCTAGCCTCAGCTTTCACTACCTTGACTACAAGGTTGTTGTGTCTGCTGCCTATAAGAACCCCATTCGCCCGCCTTGTGTTATTCTGCCACTCGCCACCATCGCTGTTACTATCCATTCCCACGTTTTTTAACCATTTTTCCTATTTCATTATATTATCCATTTTATTATTCTTTTTATATCAACATGAACTCCTCTGCATCTTCTTCATCTACCCCCATTCTCCTGAGTCTGCTGCAGAAACCTCTGCAGCAGAAACCAACTACAATTCCGGTATCTATTGACCTTTCTTCTATTTCGACTGATTTTCTTCAAAAAAAACAAACTTCTCCCGTCCTCTCCTCCTCCATTAACGAAATAATAGCTGATGCTCTTAATGAAGATCAACCCCAATTATTTCAGAATCCCACACCAGTTACAGAAACATCAACGCCGCAAATTGAAGACATTCCGATCGCTCCAATTTGTGACGATATTTTAACTGAAGACTGGATGGAGTTGTGCGGACTGCACCCTTCTTCTACCCCCCAACAAATTCAACCCGCACCAATCAAAGAAACCCCCACCCCCCAAACAATTCATCCCGCACCAGTAAAGAACATCAGGCTAAAGGAATTAAAGAAAAACAAAAAATATAACCTGTACAGAATTGAAGAAAACAAAATTTATATCTACAACGAGGAGAGGACGAACATTTATATCCTCACAACTCCAAAAACCAAACCACCACTTGTCCCAACAGATCCAAAATTTTTACTAGTAACAGCGGAGGGTGGAAAATTGAGAATAAATATATTAAATTAAACCTTATATTCCTTCCCCTCCTCAATCAAAGTCCAACCTGGTGTCAAAATCGGCCCTTCTAAGGGCCACCTAAGACTTTCAAATTTAGGCTTAAGTTAGGGCCTCAACCCTTGGTGACTACAAGCGGTTCATATACCTCTAAGTCCCAAAGGTTGAGTCAATAGCGGGGGGGCTTTCGCTAAAGCCTCAACCCTTGGTGACTAACAAGTGGTCTGTGTACCACTAAGTCACAAAGGGTTGGACGCTAAAGCCTCAACCCTTGGTGACTAACAAGCGGTTCACATAACTCTAAGTCCCAAAGGTTGAGTCAATAGCGGGGAGCTTTCGCTAAAGCCTTAACGTTTGGTGACTAACAAGAAGTCCGTGTACCTCTAAGTCCCATAGGGGCTTTCACAAACCACCCCTTGTTAGTCACCAAGGGTTGAGGCTTAAACTTAAGCCTAAATTTGAAAGTCTTAGGTCGGCCCTTAGAAGGGCCTTTTTTTTGCCACCAGGGTGGACTTTGGAGGTGGGAAAAGGTTTTACTCGGTAATATTTATGTTTAACTTGGCACCTTTTTTATTTATTATCAAGTGTCGAGGGTTAAGGGGAATAGGAATTTTTTTGGGAATGTCAATGACATAAATTTTGGTTTTTTCAGAATTAAAAATGAAAATAGAAGAAGATAAATGTCTTAGGATTTCATATTTTCGGTTAAGTTTCAGTTTTTTTAGATGAAATTTTTGCTGGGGTACGTTTGAAGATACAGGTGATATAGGTGGTTTGGTGCGAATTTTGGGTGGTTCGGTGCGAATTTTGGTGCCGGTAAGAATGTTTTTCCAAACTTGCTGAAAAGGTTTTCGAGCAATAGTGGTTGTAACATCATACCAATCACGATTGTTGTTCGATTGAATAATTCGTACCCCAAGCAGTTGAAGATAGGAAAACCAGTTATACCAAATCTCGGTATACTCGGAGCGGTTCATTGTGAAATTGAAGTAGGTGTTGTTAGGACGGTGGCAAAGGAAAGAATAACTTGTCGAGTGTAGAGTGTAGAGTGTGTTAAGCAATCAAGGACAGGTGTGCCGGGTGATGCAACAAGGACGACGACCTGTATTCGCCGGCCGGCCGCAAGCGAAAGTGCGGCGCAATGTCAACCAGTTGTATTGCTAACTGGTCGGCAACAAGCGAAAGCATGCGAGGTCAAACCCGGCCCACTCGGTCTCGTTTATCTTTTAAAACTCGCATGATAGGGTTTGCAAACATATTAATTCAAATATGTTGTAAAAATTTTCTTACGATATTTTGTTACAAATCTTTTTAAGGCAAATGTTAAGAAACCATGTTTCTATTTTAATCGCAACTACAGTTTAGATTTCTTTAACTAAATATTATAGCTAAGTATTAAAGTAATATAATAAAGTAGCATCTTTAAAAATATTGTAACTTGTACAAAGTTAAATAAGTATTTTAAGCCAAATGTTAAAAACAATTGTTTAGTACTGAGATGTTCACCCTACAACACCTACGATAGAACTAACACTACAAATCCAAAAATTGCGAGGAATCTCTCATGGTGGTGGGGGGAGGGCAGATGTTCCGAGCTGCACATGTCAAGGGAGGTTGCAACGCCGATACTGACACATCAGTTTGCTAGTAGAACTGGCAGAGTAAACATCTAAATAAACATGAGTTCTGTTTTATATGTTTCTTTTATTAAAGATGGACTTTGCATTGAAACGCAAAGTTTTCCTATTGATGCAGATCCTATACAACAAATTTTAGTACATCCTCCAGAAAGTTATGATTCCATCTACATTTCAGTGCAAGAAACAAACGACCCCCCACCACCAACAACTCCTGATGCACAGTAGGACACGGCTACCACACGTCATTAAAGCTTCAGCTCTTTACCCGAGCATACATGGACTCTGAGCTTCAATATAATACTGTTTCTTCTACATCTACACCAACTTCCGAACAATTACCTACTACAAATGAAACTACTACAAGTCTACAAGTAAATGAAATTTCATCAACTGTTAGTTCTGATGCGCAAGCAATAATGTTATCATTAATTGGTTTCGACTAAAAATTCAACAATGGAAGAAGAAAGAAATTCGCTACTTTACAACTTGGTTTTTGTGAACCCGTCGAAATTTATTATTTGCCTACTTTCATTTTTATGTGGTTACAATTTTGGTTACCTTGTTCAGGAAATGCTAACAGATAAAAAGGAAGAACATTCGCTATATTTTAAAGTTTATGTTTATGTAATTGCATCTTTATTTGGATACTTTGTAGCAGGATATTTTCTTGTTAATTTGTCAATTCCATTTTTTACATGGTATTTTAACAGACGTGAAAATCAACAAAACAACAGTTTGTAAAAAGAAACAAAAATTATCTTGCATTTTCGGATTTTCCGAAAATGCAAGATCTTTTTTAAAAACATCCCCAAACGACCTTGACACACTTCCGGCCATTTAAAATTTAAATACCCAGCACAACAGGGCACTTAAACTTTAAATACCCACCAAAAACACGTCACAGCTACGTCACAGCTGATGACGTCACTTCGTGACCGGAAGTAGCTGTCAAAAATTGACTGCCTGTCAAAGTTTGATTGGGCCAGCAGCCCCACTATTGCACTACTTATGACATGAAAAATAAAATAAATACGGAAGTGTGCCAACATGACGTTCACATAGGATGATAGAATAGGTCCTGAAATTTAGTATTATACCACCCAAGTTACCTTAAAAACTTAGGTTTTGGAAATATGGGTGATTAAATTAGTCGCTCTGCGATGTGCGGACAACGATTTGTTTAAGTTTGACATGAAATAGAAAAATAAATTCGGAATTGTGGATACATGACGTACACATAGGGTGATAGAATAGGACCAGAACTTCTGTATTATACCACCCAAGTTACCGTAAAAACTTAGGTTTTGGAAATATGGCTGATTAAAGTAGTCGCATTGAGATGTGCGGACAGCGATTTGTCAAAGTTTGACATGAAATATAAAAATAAATACGGAGGTGTGCCAACATTACGTACACGTAGGGTGATAGAATAGGACCAGAACCTCTGTATTATACCACCCAAGTTACCGTAAAAACTTAGGTTTTGGAAATATGGCTGATTAAAGTAGTAGCGTTGAGATGTGCGGACAGCGATTTGTCAAAGTATGACATGAAAAATAAAATAAATACGGAAGTGTGCCAACATGACGTACACATAGGATGATAGAATAGGTCCTGAAATTTAGTATTATACCACCCAAGTTACCTTAAAAACTTAGGTTTTGGAAATATGGGTGATTAAGTTAGTCGCTATGCGATGTGCGGACAACGATTTGTCTAATTTTGACATGAAATATAAAAATAAATACGGAATTGTGGATACATGACGTACACATAGGGTGATAGAATAGGACCAGAACGTCTGTATTATACCACCCAAGTTACCGTAAAAACTTGGGTTTTGGAAATATGGCTGATTAAAGTAGTCGCTTTGCGATGTGCGGACAGAGATTTGTCGAAGTTTGACACGAAATATGAAAAAAATACGGAGGTGTGCCAACATGACGTACACATAGGATGATAGAATAGATCCAGAACTTTAGTACTATACCACCCAAGTTACCGTAAAAACTTAGGTTTTGGAAATATGGCTGATTAAAGTAGTCGCATTGAGATGTGCGGACAGCGATTTGTCAAAGTATGACATGAAAAATAAAATAAATACGGAAGTGTGCCAACATGACGTACACATAGGATGATAGAATAGGTCCTGAAAATTAGTATTATACCACCCAAGTTACCTTAAAAACTTAGGTTTTGGAAATATGGGTGATTAAATTAGTCGCTATGCGATGTGCGGACAACGATTTGTTTAAGTTTGACATGAAATAGAAAAATAAATTCGGAATTGTGGATACATGACGTACACATAGGGTGATAGAATAGGACCAGAACTTCTGTATTATACCACCCAAGTTACCGTAAAAACTTAGGTTTTGGAAATATGGCTGATTAAAGTAGTCGCATTGAGATGTGCGGACAGCGATTTTTCAAAGTATGACATGAAAAATAAAATAAATTCGAAAGTGTGCCAACATGACGTACACATAGGATGATAGAATAGGTCCTGAAATTTAGTATTATACCACCAAGTTACCTTAAAAACTTAGGTTTTGGAAATATGGGTGATTAAATTGTCGCTATGCGATGTGCGGACAACGATTTGTCTAAGTTTGACATGAAATATAAAAATAAATACGGAATTGTGGATACATGACGTACACATAGGGTGATAGAATAGGACCAGAACTTCTGTATTTATACCACCCAAGTTACCGTAAAAACTTAGGTTTTGGAAATATGGGTGATTAAATTAGTCGCTAATGCGATGTGCGGACAACGATTTGTCGAAGTTTGACATGAAAAATAAAATAAATACGGAAGTGTGCCCAACATTACGTACACGTAGGGGTGATAGAATAGGACCAGAACCTTAGTACTATACCACCCAAGTTACCGTAAAAACTTAGGTTTTGGAAATATGGCTGATTTAAAGTAGTCGCATTGAGATGTGCGGACAGCGATTTGTCTAAGTTTGACATGTAATATAAAAATAAATACGGAAGTGTGCCAACATTACGGTCACATAGGGTGATAGAATAAGACCAGAAAGTCTGTATTATACCACCCAAGTTACCGTAAAAACTAAGGTTTTGGAAATATGGCTGATTAAAGTAGTCGCTTTGCGATGTGCGGACAGCGATTTGTCTAAGTTTGACATGAAATATAAAATAAACACGGAAGTGTGCCAGCATGACGTACACATAGGATGAAAGGAATAGGACTAGAACTTTAGTACCATACCACCCTAAGTTACCTTAAAAAATTAGGTTTTGGAAATATGGGTGATTAAATTAGTCGCTATGCGATGTGCGGACAACGATTTGTCTAAGTTTGACATGAAATATAAAAATAAATACGGAGGTGTGCCAACATTACGTACACGTAGGGTGATAGAATAGGACCAGAATTTCTGTATTATACCACCCAAGTTACCGTAAAAACTTAGGTTTTGGAAATATGGCTGATTAAAGTAGTCGCATTGAGATGTGCGGACAGCGAATTTGTCAAAGTATGTCATGAAAAATAAAATAAATACGGAAGTGTGCCAACATGACGTACACATAGGATGATAGAATAGGTCCTGAAATTTAGTATTTACCACCCAAGTTACCTTAAAAACTTAGGTTTTGGAAATATGGGTGATTAAATTAGTCGCTATGCGATGTGCGGACAACGATTTGTCTAAGTTTGACATGAAATATAAAAATAAATACGGAATTGTGGATACATGACGTACACTTAGGGTGATAGAATAGTACCAGAACTTCTGTATTATACCACCCAAGTTACCGTTAAAAACTTAGGTTTTGGAAATAAGGCTGATTAAAGTAGTCGCTTTGCGATGTGCGGACAGAGATTTGTCGAAGTTTGACACGAAATATAAAAAAAATACGGAGGTGTGCCAACATGACGTACACATAGGATGATAGAATAGATCCAGAACTTTAGTACTATACCACCCAAGTTACCGTAAAAACTTAGGTTTTGGAAATATGGCTGATTAAAGTAGTCGCATTGAGATGTGCGGACAGCGATTTGTCAAAGTATGACATGAAAAATAAAATAAATACGGAAGTGTGCCAACATGACGTACACATAGGATGATAGAATAGGTCCTGAAATTTAGTATTATACCACCCAAGTTACCTTTAAAAACTTAGGTTTTGGAAATATGGGTGATTAAATTAGTCGCTCTGCGATGTGCGGACAACGATTTGTTTAAGTTTGACATGAAATAGAAAAATAAATTCGGAATTGTGGATACATGACGTACACATAGGGTGTAGAATAGGACCAGAACTTCTGTATTATACCACCCAAGTTACCGTAAAAACTTAGGTTTTGGAAATATGGCCTGATTAAAGTAGTCGCATTGATATGTGCGGACAGCGATTTGTCAAAGTTTGACAGGAAATATAAAAAAAATACGGAGGTGTGCCAACATGACGTACACATAGGATGATAGAATAGGTCCAGAACTTTAGTACTATACCACCCAAGTTACCGTAAAACTTAGGTTTTGGAAATATGGCTGATTAAAGTAGTAGCGTTGAGATGTGCGGACAGCGATTTGTCAAAGTATTACATGAAAAATAAAATAAATACGGAAGTGTGCCAACATGACGTACACATAGGATGATAGAATAGGTCCTGAAATTTAGTATTATACCACTTAAGTTACCTTAAAAACTTAGGTTTTGGAAATATGGGTGATTAAATTAGTCGCTATGCGATGTGCGGACAACGATTTGTCTAAGTTTGACATGAAATATAAAAATAAATACGGAATTGTGGATACATGACGTACACATAGGGTGATAGAATAGGACCAGAACTTCTGTATTATACCACCCAAGTTACCGTAAAAACTTAGGTTTTGGAAATATGGCTGATTAAAGTAGTCGCATTGACATGAGCGGACAGCGATTTGTCAAGTATGACATGAAAAATAAAATAAATACGGAAGTGTGCCAACATTACGTACACGTAGGGTGATAGAATAGGTCCTGAAATTTAGTATTATACCACCCAAGTTACCTTAAAAACTTAGGTTTTGGAAATATGGGTGAATTAAATTAGTCGCTATGCGATGTGCGGACAACGATTTGTCTAAGTTTGACATGAAATATAAAAATAAATACGGAATTGTGGATACATGACGTACACATAGGGTGATAGAATAGGACCAGAACTTCTGTATTATACCACCCAAGTTACCGTAAAAACTTAGGTTTTGGAAATACGGGTGATTAAATTAGTCGCTATGCGATGTGCGGACAACGATTTGTCGAAGTTTGACATGAAAAATAAAATAAATACGGAAGTGTGCCAACATTACGTACACGTAGGGTGATAGAATAGGACCAGAACCTTAGTACTATACCACCCAAGTTACCGTAAAAACTTAGGTTTTGGAAATATGGGCTGATTAAAGTAGTCGCATTGAGATGTGCGGACAGCGATTTGTCTAAGTTTGACATGTAATATAAAAATAAATACGGAAGTGTGCCAACATTACGGTCACATAGGGTGATAGAATAAGACCAGAAAGTCTGTATTATACCACCCAAGTTACCGTAAAAACTAAGGTTTTGGAAATATGGCTGATTAAATTAGTCGCTTTGCGATGTGCGGACAGCGATTTGTCTAAGTTTGACATGAAATATAAAATAAACACGGAAGTGTGCCAGCATGACGTACACATAGGATGAAAGAATAGGACTAGAACTTTAGTACCATACCACCCTAAGTTACCTTAAAAAATTAGGTTTTGGAAATATGGGTGATTAAATTAGTCGCTATGCGATGTGCGGACAACGATTTGTCTAAGTTTGACATGAAATATAAAAATAAATACGGAGGGTGTGCCAACATTACGTACACGTAGGGTGATAGAATAGGACCAGAATTTCTGTATTATACCACCCAAGTTACCGTAAAAACTTAGGTTTTGGAAATATGGCTGATTAAAGTAGTCGCATTGAGATGTGCGGACAGCGATTTGTCAAAGTATGTCATGAAAAATAAATAAATACGGAAGTGTGCCAACATGACGTACACATAGGATGATAGAATAGGTCCTGAAATTTAGTATTTTACCACCCAAGTTACCTTAAAAACTTAGGTTTTGGAAATATGGGTGATTAAATTAGTCGCTATGCGATGTGCGGACAACGATTTGTCTAAGTTTGACATGAAATATAAAAATAAATACGGAATTGTGGATACATGACGTACACATAGGGTGATAGAATAGTACCAGAACTTCTGTATTATACCACCCAAGTTACCGTAAAAACTTAGGTTTTGGAAATATGGCTGATTAAAGTAGTCGCTTTGCGATGTGCGGACAGAGATTTGTCGAAGTTTGACACGAAATATAAAAAAAATACGGAGGTGTGCCAACATGACGTACACATAGGATGATAGAATAGATCCAGAACTTTAGTACTATACCACCCAAGTTACCGTAAAAACTTAGGTTTTGGATGGCTGATTAAAGTAGTCGCATTGAGATGTGCGGACAGCGATTTGTCAAAGTATGACATGAAAAATAAAATAAATACGGAAGTGTGCCAACATGACGTACACATAGGATGATAGAATAGGTCCTGAAATTTAGTATTATACCACCCCAAGTTACCTTTAAAACTTAGGTTTTGGAAATATGGGTGATTAAATTAGTCGCTCTGCGATGTGCGGACAACTATTTGTTTAAGTTTGACATGAAATAGAAAAATAAATTCGGAATTGTGGATACATGACGTACACATAGGGTGATAGAATAGGACCAGAACTTCTGTATTATACCACCCAAGTTACCGTAAAAACTTAGGTTTTTGGAAATATGGCTGATTAAAGTAGTCGCATTGATATGTGCGGACAGCGATTTGTCAAAGTTTGACACGAAATATAAAAAAATACGGAGGTTTGCCAACATGACGTACACATAGGATGATAGAATAGGTCCAGAAACTTTAGTACTATACCACCCAAGTTACCGTAAAAACTTAGGTTTTGGAAATATGGCTGATTAAAGTAGTAGCGTTGAGATGTGCGGACAGCGATTTGTCAAAGTATTACATGAAAAATAAAATAAATACGGAAGTGTGCCAACATGACGTACACATAGGGATGATAGAATAGGTCCTGAAATTTAGTATTATACCACCCAAGTTACCTTAAAAACTTAGGTTTTGGAAATATGAGTGATTAAATTAGTCGCTATGCGATGTGCGGACAACGATTTGTCTAAGTTTGACATGAAATATAAAAATAAATACGGAATTGTGGATACATGACGTACACATAGGGTGATAGAATAGGACCAGAACTTCTGTATTATACCACCCAAGTTACCGTAAAAACTTAGGTTTTGGAAATATGGCTGATTAAAGTAGTCGCATTGACATGTGCGGACAGCGATTTGTCAAAGTATGACATGAAAAATAAAATAAATACGGAAGTGTGCCAACATTACGTACACGTAGGGTGATAGAATAGGTCCTGAAATTTAGTATTATACCACCCAAGTTACCTTAAAAACTTAGGTTTTGGAAATATGGGTGATTAAATTAGTCGCTTTGAGATGTGCGGACAGAGATTTGTCGAAGTTTGACACGAAATATAAAAATAAATACGGAATTGTGGATACATGACGTACACGTAGGGTGATAGAATAGGACCAGAACTTCTGTATTATACCACCCAAGTTACCGTAAAAACTTAGGTTTTGGAAATATGGCTGATTAAAGTAGTCGCATTGAGATGTGCGGACAGCGATTTTTCAGAGTATGACATGAAAAATAAAATAAATTCGGAAGTGTGCCAACATGACGTACACATAGGATGATAGAATAGGTCCTGAAAATTTAGTATTATACCACCCAAGGTACCGTAAAAACTTAGGTTTTGGAAATATGGGTGATTAAATTAGTCGCTATGCGATGTGCGGACAACGATTTGTCTAAGTTTGACATGAAATATAAAAATAAATACGGAATTGTGGATACATGACGTACACATAGGGTGATAGAATAGGACCAGAACTTCTGTATTATACCACCCAAGTTACCGTAAAAACTTAGGTTTTGGAAATATGGGTGATTAAATTAGTCGCTATGCGATGTGCGGACAACGATTTGTCGAAGTTTGACATGAAAAATAAAATAAATACGGAAGTGTGCCAACATTACGTACACGTAGGGTGATAGAATAGGACCAGAACCTTAGTACTATACCACCCAAGTTACCGTAAAAACTTAGGTTTTGGAAATATGGCTGAATAAAGTAGTCGCATTGAGATGTGCGGACAGCGATTTGTCTAAGTTTGACATGTAATATAGAAATAAATACGGAAGTGTGCTAACATTACGGTCACATAGGGTGATAGAATAAGACCAGAAAGTCTGTATTATACCACCCAAGTTACCGTAAAAAACTAAGGTTTTGGAAATATGGCTGATTAAAGTAGTCGCTTTGCGATGTGCGGACAGCGATTTGTCTAAGTTTGACATGAAATATAAAATAAACACGGAAGTGTGCCAGCATGACGTACACATAGGATGAAAGAATAGGACTAGAACTTTAGTGCCATACCACCCTAAGTTACCTTAAAAAATTAGGTTTTGGAAATATGGGTGATTAAATTAGTCGCTATGCGATGTGCGGACAACGATTTGTCTAAGTATGACATGAAATATAATAATAAATACGGAGGTGTGCCAACATTACGTACACATAGGATGATAGAATAGGTCCAGAACTTTAGTACTATACCACCCAAGTTACCTTAAAATCTTAGGTTTTGGATATATGGGTGATTAAATTAGTCGCTATGCGATGTGCGGACAACGATTTGTCTAAGTATGACATGAAATATAATAATAAATACGGAGGTGTGCCAACATTACGTACACGTAGTGTGATAGAATAGGACCAGAACTTTAGTACTATTATTTCATGTCATACTTTAACAAATCGCTGTCCGCACATCTCAATGCGACTACTTTAATCAGCCATATTTCCAAAACCTAAGTTTTTACGGTAACTTGGGTGGTATAAAACAGAAGTTCTGGTCCTATTCTATCACCCTATGTGTACGTCATGTATCCACAATTCCGTATTTATTTTTATATTTCATGTCAAACTTAGACAAATCGTTGTCCGCACATCGCATAGCGACTAATTTAATCACCCATATTTCCAAAACCTAAGTTTTTAAGGTAACTTGGGTGGTATAATACTAAATTTCAGGACCTATTCTATCATCCTATGTGTACGTCATGTTGGCACACTTCCGTATTTATTTTATTTTTCATGTCATACTTTGACAAATCGCTGTCCGCAAATCTCAATGCGACTACTTTAATCAGCCATATTTCCAAAACCTAAGTTTTTACGGTAACTTGGGTGGTATAATACTAAATTTCTGGTCCTATTTTATCACCCTATGTGAACGTCATGTATTCACAATTCCGTATTTATTTTTATATTTCATTTCATACTTTGACAAATCGTTGTCCGCACATCGCATAGCGACTAATTTAATCACCCATATTTCCAAAACCTAAGTTTATAAGGTAACTTTGGTGGTAAAGTACTAAAGTTCTGGACCTATTATATCATCCTATGTGTACGTCATGTTGGCACACCTCCGTATTTTTTTTATATTTCGTGCCAAACTTCGACAAATCGTTGTCCGCACATCGCATAGCGACTAATTTAATCACCCATATTTCCAAAACCTATGTTTTTACGGTAACTTGGGTGGTATAATACAGAAGTTCTGGTCCGTTGGCACACCTCCGTATTTATTATTATATTTCATGTCATACTTAGACAAATCGTTGTCCGCACATCTCAATGCGACTACTTTAATCACCCATATTTCCAGAACCTAAGTTTTTACGGTAACTTGGGTGGTATAATACAGAAGTTCTGGTCCTATTCTATCACCCTATGTGTACGTCATGTATCCACAATTCCGTATTTATATTTATATTTCATGTCAAACTTAGACAAATCGTTGTCCGCACATCGCATAGCGACTATTTTAATCACCCGTATTTCCAAAACCTAAGTTTTTACGGTAACTTGGGTGGTATAATACAGAAGTTCTGGTCCGTTGGCACACCTCCGTATTTATTATTATATTTCATGTCATACTTAGACAAATCTTTGTCCGCACATCGCATAGCGGTTAATTTAATCACCCATATTTCCAAAACCTAAGTTTTTACGGTAACTTGGGTGGTATAAAACAGAAGTTCTGGTCCTATTCTATCACCCTATGTGTACGTCATGTATCCACAATTCCGTATTTATTTTTATATTTCATGTCAAACTTAGACAAATCGTTGTCCGCACATCGCATAGCGACTAATTTAATCACCCATATTTCCAAAACCTAAGTTTTTAAGGTAACTTGGGTGGTATAATACTAAATTTCAGGACCTATTCTATCATCCTATGTGTACGTCATGTTGGCACACTTCCGTATTTATTTTATTTTTCATGTCATACTTTGACAAATCGCTGTCCGCAAATCTCAATGCGACTACTTTAATCAGCCATATTTCCAAAACCTAAGTTTTTACGGTAACTTGGGTGGTATAATACTAAATTTCAGGACCTATTCTATCATCCTATGTATACGTCATGTTGGCAATCAGCCATATTTCCAAAACCTAAGTGTTTAAGGTAACTTGGGTGGTATAATACTAAATTTCTGGTCCTATTTTATCACCCTATGTGAACGTCATGTATTCACAATTCCGTATTTATTTTTATATTTCATTTCATACTTTGACAAATCGTTGTCCGCACATCGCATAGCGACTAATTTAATCACCCATATTTCCAAAACCTAAGTTTATAAGGTAACTTTGGTGGTATAGTACTAAAGTTCTGGACCTATTCTATCATCCTATGTGTACGTCATGTTGGCACACCTCCGTATTTTTTTTATATTTCGTGCCAAACTTCGACAAATCGTTGTCCGCACATCGCATAGCGACTAATTTAATCACCCATATTTCCAAAACCTAAGTTTTTACGGTAACTTGGGTGGTATAATACAGAAGTTCTGGTCCGTTGGCACACCTCCGTATTTATTATTATATTTCATGTCATACTTAGACAAATCGTTGTCCGCACATCTCAATGCGACTACTTTAATCACCCATATTTCCAGAACCTAAGTTTTTACGGTAACTTGGGTGGTATAATACAGAAGTTCTGGTCCTATTCTATCACCCTATGTGTACGTCATGTATCCACAATTCCGTATTTATATTTATATTTCATGTCAAACTTAGACAAATCGTTGTCCGCACATCGCATAGCGACTATTTTAATCACCCGTATTTCCAAAACCTAAGTTTTTACGGTAACTTGGGTGGTATAATACAGAAGTTCTGGTCCGTTGGCACACCTCCGTATTTATTATTATATTTCATGTCATACTTAGACAAATCTTTGTCCGCACATCGCATAGCGGTTAATTTAATCACCCATATTTCCAAAACCTAAGTTTTTACGGTAACTTGGGTGGTATAGTACTAAAGTTCTGGACCTATTCTATCATCCAATGTGTACGTCATGTTGGCACACCTCCGTATTTTTTTTATATTTCATGTCAAACTTAGACAAATCGCTGTCCGCACATCTCAAGCGACTACTTTAATCAGCCATATTTCCAAAACCTAAGTTTTTTACGGTAACTTGGGTGGTATAGTACTAAAGTTCTGGACCTATTCTATCATCCTATGTGTACGTAATGTTGGCACACCTCCGTATTTATTATTATATTTCATGTCATACTTAGACAAATCGTTGTCCGCACATCGCATAGCGACTAATTTAGTCATCCATATTTCCAAAACCTAAGTTTTTAAGGTAACTTGGGTGGTATAGTACTAAAGTTCTGGTCCTATTCTTTCATCCTTCGTGTACGTAATGTTGGCACACCTCCGTATTTATTTTTATATTTCATGTCAAACTTAGACAAATCGTTGTCCGCACATCGCATAGCGACTACTTTAATCAGCCATATTTCCAAAACCTAAGTTTTTACGGTAACTTGGGTGGTATAATACAGAAGTTCTGGTCCTATTCTATCACCCTATGTGTACGTCATGTATCCACAATTCCGTATTTATTTTTATATTTCATGTCAAACTTAGACAAATCGCTGTCCGCACATCTCAATGCGACTACTTTAATCAGCCATATTTCCAAAACCTAAGTTTTTACGGTAACTTGGGTGGTATAATACAGAAGTTCTGGTTCTATTCTATCACCCTATGTGTACGTCATGTATCCACAATTCCGTATTTATTTATATATTTTATGTCAAACTTAGACAAATCGTTGTCGGCCCATCGCATAGCGACTAATTTAATCACCCATATTTCCAAAACCTAAGTTTTTAAGGTAACTTGGGTGGTATAATACTAAATTTCAGGACCTATTCTATCATCCTATGTGTACGTCATGTTGGCACACTTCCGTATTTATTTTATTTTTCATGTCATACTTTGACAAATCGCTGTCCGCACATCTCAATGCGACTCCTTTCATCAGCCATATTTCCAAAACCTAAGTTTTTACGGTAACTTGAGTGTATAATACAGAAGTTCTGGTCCTATTTCATCACCCTACGTGTACGTCATGCTGACACACTGCCGTATTTATTTTATATTTTATGTCAAACTTAGGTAGATCACTGTCCACACATCCAAAGCGACTATTTCAATCACTTGTATTTCCAAAACCTAAGTTTTTAAGGTAACTTGGGTGGTATAGTACTAAAGTTCTGGACCTATTCTATCATCCTATGTGTACGTCATGTTGGCAATCAGCCATATTTTCAAAACCTAAGTGTTTAAGGTAACTTGGGTGGTATAATACTAAATTTCTGGTCCTATTTTATCACCCTATGTGAACGTCATGTATTCACAATTCCGTATTTATTTTTATATTTCATGTCATACTTTGACAAATCGTTGTCCGCACATCGCATATCGACTAATTTAATCACCCATATTTCCAAAACCTAAGCTTATAAGGTAACTTGGGCGGTATAGTACTAAAGTTCTGGACCTATTCTATCATCATATGTGTACGTCATGTTGGCACACCTCCGTGTTTTTTTAATATTTCGTGTCAAACTTCGACAAATCTCTGTCCGCACATCTCAATCCGACTATTTTAATCACCCGTATTTCCAAAACCTAAGTTTTTACGGTAACTTGGGTGGTATAATACAGAAGTTCTGGTCCGTTGGCACACCTCCGTATTTATCATTATATTTCATGTCATACTTAGACAAATCGTTGTCCGCACATCGCATAGCGGTTAATTTAATCACCCATATTTCCAAAACCTAAGTTTTTACGGTAACTTGGGTGGTATAGTACTAAAGTTCTGGACCTATTCTATCATCCAATGTGTACGTCATGTTGGCACACCTCCGTATTTTTTTTATATTTCGTGTCAAACTTCGACAAATCGTTGTCCGCACATCGCATAGCGACTAATTTAATCACCCATATTTCCAAAACCTAAGTTTTTACGGTAACTTGGGTGGTATAATACAGAAGTTCTGGTCCTATTCTATCACCCTATGTGTACGTCATGTATCCACAATTCCGTATTTATTTTTATATTTCATGTCAAACTTAGACAAATCGTTGTCCGCACATCGCATAGCGACTAATTTAATCACCCATATTTCCAAAACCTAAGTTTTTAAGGTAACTTGGGTGGTATAATACTAAATTTCAGGACCTATTCTATCATACTATGTGTACGTCATGTTGGCACACTTCCGTATTTATTTTATTTTTCATGTCATACTTTGACAAATCGCTGTCCGCAAATCTCAATGCGACTACTTTAATCAGCCATATTTCCAAAACCTAAGTTTTTACGGTAACTTGGGTGGTATAATACTAAATTTCAGGACCTATTCTATCATCCTATGTGTACGTCATGTTGTCAATCAGCCATATTTCCAAAACCTAAGTGTTTAAGGTAACTTGGGTGGTATAATACTAAATTTCTGGTCCTATTTTATCACCCTATGTGAACGTCATGTATTCACAATTCCGTATTTATTTTTATATTTCATTTCATACTTTGACAAATCGTTGTCCGCACATCGCATAGCGACTAATTTAATCACCCATATTTCCAAAACCTAAGTTTATAAGGTAACTTTGGTGGTATAGTACTAAAGTTCTGGACCTATTCTATCATCCTATGTGTACGTCATGTTGGCACACCTCCGTATTTTTTTTATATTTCGTGTCAAACTTCGACAAATCGTTGTCCGCACATCGCATAGCGACTAATTTAATCACCCATATTTCCAAAACCTAAGTTTTTACGGTAACTTGGGTGGTATAATACAGAAGTTCTGGTCCTATTCTATCACCCTATGTGTACGTCATGTATCCACAATTCCGTATTTATATTTATATTTCATGTCAAACTTAGACAAATCGTTGTCCGCACATCGCATAGCGAGTATTTTAATCACCCGTATTTCCAAAACCTAAGTTTTTACGGTAACTTGGGTGGTATAATACAGAAGTTCTGGTCCGTTGGCACACCTCCGTATTTATTATTATATTTCATGTCATACTTAGACAAATCGTTGTCCGCACATCGCATAGCGGTTAATTTAATCACCCATATTTCCAAAACCTAAGTTTTTACGGTAACTTGGGTGGTATAGTACTAAAGTTCTGGACCTATTCTATCATCCAATGCGTACGTCATGTTGGCACACCTCCGTATTTTTTTTATATTTCATGTCGAGCTTAGACAAATCGCTGTCCGCACATCTCAAGCGACTACTTTAATCAGCCATATTTCCAAAACCTAAGTTTTTACGGTAACTTGGGTGGTATAGTACTAAAGTTCTGGACCTATTCTATCATCCTATGTGTACGTAATGTTGGCACACCTCCGTATTTATTATTATATTTCATGTCATACTTAGACAAATCGTTGTCCGCACATCGCATAGCGACTAATTTAGTCACCCATATTTCCAAAACCTAAGTTTTTACGGTAACTTGGGTGGTATAGTACTAAAGTTCTGGTCCTATTCTTTCATCCTTCGTGTACGTAATGTTGGCACACCTCCGTATTTATTTTTATATTTCATGTCAAACTTAGACAAATCGTTGTCCGCACATCGCATAGCGACTACTTTAATCAGCCATATTTCCAAAACCTAAGTTTTTACGGTAACTTGGGTGGTATAATACAGAAGTTCTGGTCCTATTCTATCACCCTATGTGTACGTCATGTATCCACAATTCCGTATTTATTTTTATATTTCATGTCAAACTTAGACAAATCGCTGTCCGCACATCTCAATGCGACTACTTTAATCAGCCATATTTCCAAAACCTAAGTTTTTACGGTAACTTGGGTGGTATAATACAGAAGTTCTGGTTTTATTCTATCACCCTATGTGTACGTCATGTATCCACAATTCCGTATTTATTTTTATATTTTATGTCAAACTTAGACAAATCGTTGTCGGCCCATCGCATAGCGACTAATTTAATCACCCATATTTCCAAAACCTAAGTTTTTAAGGTAACTTGGGTGGTATAATACTAAATTTCAGGACCTATTCTATCATCCTATGTGTACAACATGTTGGCACACTTCCGTATTTATTTTATTTTTCATGTCATACTTTGACAAATCGCTGTCCGCACATCTCAATGCGACTACTTTCATCAGCCATATTTCCAAAACCTAAGTTTTTACGGTAACTTGAGTGGTATAATACAGAAGTTCTGGTCCTATTTCATCACCCTACGTGTACGTCATGCTGACACACTGCCGTATTTATTTTATATTTTATGTCAAACTTAGGTAGATCACTGTCCACACATCCAAAGCGACTATTTTAATCACCCGTATTTCCAAAACCTAAGTTTTTAAGGTAACTTGGGTGGTATAGTACTAAAGTTCTGGCCCTATTCTATCATCCTATGTGTAAGTCATGTTGGCACACCTCCGTATTTTTTTATATTTCGTGTCAAACTTCGACAAATCGTTGCCCGCACATCGCATAGCGACTAATTTAATCACCCATATTTCCAAAACGTAAGTTTTTACGGTAACTTGGGTGGTATAGTACTAAAGTTCTGGACCTATTCTATCATCCAATGTGTACGTCATGTTGGCACACCTCCGTATTTTTTTTTTATTTCGTGTCAAACTTCGACAAATCGTTGTCCGCACATCGCATAGCGACTAATTTAATCACCCATATTTCCAAAACCTAAGTTTTTACGGTAACTTGGGTGGTATAATACAGAAGTTCTGGTCCTATTCTATCACCCTATGTGTACGTCATGTATCCACAATTCCGTATTTAATTTTATATTTCGTGTCAGACTTAGACAAATCGCTGTCCGCACATCTCAATGCGACTACTTTAATCAGCCATATTTCCAAAACCTAAGTTTTTACGGTAACTTGGGTGGTATAGTACTAAAGTTCCTATGTGTACGTAATGTTGGCACACCTCCGTATTTATTATTATATTTCATGTTATACTTTGACAAATCGTTGCCCGCACATCGCATAGCGACTAATTTAGTCACCCATATTTCCAAAACCTAAGTTTTTAAGGTAACTTGGGTGGTATAGTACTAAAGTTCTGGTCCTATTCTTTCATCCTTCGTGTACGTAATGTTGGCACACCTCCGTATTTATTTTTATATTTCATGTCAAACTTAGACAAATCGTTGTCCGCACATCGCATAGCGACTAATTTAATCACCCATATTTCCAAAACCTAAGTTTTTAAGGTAACTTGGGTGGTATAATACTAAATTTCAGGACCTATTCTATCATCCTATGTGTACGTCATGTTGGCACACTTCCGTATTTATTTTATTTTTCATGTCATACTTTGACAAATCGCTGTCCGCAAATCTCAATGCGACTACTTTAATTAGCCATATTTCCAAAACCTAAGTTTTTACGGTAACTTGGGTGGTATAATACTAAATTTCAGGACCTATTCTATCATCCTATGTGTACGTCATGTTGGCAATCAGCCATATTTCCAAAACCTAATTGTTTAAGGGAACTTGGGTGGTATAATACTAAATTTCTGGTCCTATTTTATCACCCTATGTGAACGTCATGTATTCACAATACCGTATTTATTTTTATATTTCATGTCTTACTTTGACAAATCGTTGTCCGCACATCGCATAGCGACTAATTTAATCACCCATATTTCCAAAACCTAAGTTTATAAGGTAACTTGGGTGGTATAGTACTAAAGTTCTGGACCTATTCTATCATCCTATGTGTACGTCATGTTGGCACACCTCCGTGTTTTTTTAATATTTCGTGTCAAACTTCGACAAATCTCTGTCCGCACATCTCAATCCGACTACTTTAATCACCCATATTTCCAAAACCTAAGTTTTTACGGTAACTTGGGTGGTATAATACAGAAGTTCTGGTCCTATTCTATCACCCTATGTGTACGTCATGTATCCACAATTCCGTATTTATATTTATATTTCATGTCAAACTTAGACATATCGTTGTCCGCACATCGCATGGCGACTATTTTAATCACCCGTATTTCCAAAACCTAAGTTTTTACGGTAACTTGGGTGGTATAATACAGAAGTTCTGGTCCGTTGGCACACCTCCGTATTTTTTTATATTTCGTGTCAAACTTCGACAAATCGTTGCCCGCACATCGCATAGCGACTAATTTAATCACCCATATTTCCAAAACGTAAGTTTTTACGGTAACTTGGGTGGTATAGTACTAAAGTTCTGGACCTATTCTATCATCCAATGTGTACGTCATGTTGGCACACCTCCGTATTTTTTTTTTATTTCGTGTCAAACTTCGACAAATCGTTGTCCGCACATCGCATAGCGACTAATTTAATCACCCATATTTCCAAAACCTAAGTTTTTACGGTAACTTGGGTGGTATAATACAGAAGTTCTGGTCCTATTCTATCACCCTATGTGTACGTCATGTATCCACAATTCCGTATTTAATTTTATATTTCATGTCAGACTTAGACAAATCGCTGTCCGCACATCTCAATGCGACTACTTTAATCAGCCATATTTCCAAAACCTAAGTTTTTACGGTAACTTGGGTGGTATAGTACTAAAGTTCCTATGTGTACGTAATGTTGGCACACCTCCGTATTTATTATTATATTTCATGTTATACTTTGACAAATCGTTGTCCGCACATCGCATAGCGACTAATTTAGTCACCCATATTTCCAAAACCTAAGTTTTTAAGGTAACTTGGGTGGTATAGTACTAAAGTTCTGGTCCTATTCTTTCATCCTTCGTGTACGTAATGTTGGCACACCTCCGTATTTATTTTTATATTTCATGTCAAACTTAGACAAATCGTTGTCCGCACATCGCATAGCGACTAATTTAATCACCCATATTTCCAAAACCTAAGTTTTTAAGGTAACTTGGGTGGTATAATACTAAATTTCAGGACCTATTCTATCATCCTATGTGTACGTCATGTTGGCACACTTCCGTATTTATTTTATTTTTCATGTCATACTTTGACAAATCGCTGTCCGCAAATCTCAATGCGACTACTTTAATTAGCCATATTTCCAAAACCTAAGTTTTTACGGTAACTTGGGTGGTATAATACTAAATTTCAGGACCTATTCTATCATCCTATGTGTACGTCATGTTGGCAATCAGCCATATTTCCAAAACCTAATTGTTTAAGGGAACTTGGGTGGTATAATACTAAATTTCTGGTCCTATTTTATCACCCTATGTGAACGTCATGTATTCACAATACCGTATTTATTTTTATATTTCATGTCATACTTTGACAAATCGTTGTCCGCACATCGCATAGCGACTAATTTAATCACCCATATTTCCAAAACCTAAGTTTATAAGGTAACTTGGGTGGTATAGTACTAAAGTTCTGGACCTATTCTATCATCCTATGTGTACGTCATGTTGGCACACCTCCGTGTTTTTTTAATATTTCGTGTCAAACTTCGACAAATCTCTGTCCGCACATCTCAATCCGACTACTTTAATCACCCATATTTCCAAAACCTAAGTTTTTACGGTAACTTGGGTGGTATAATACAGAAGTTCTGGTCCTATTCTATCACCCTATGTGTACGTCATGTATCCACAATTCCGAATTTATATTTATATTTCATGTCAAACTTAGACATATCGTTGTCCGCACATCGCATGGCGACTATTTTAATCACCCGTATTTCCAAAACCTAAGTTTTTACGGTAACTTGGGTGGTATAATACAGAAGTTCTGGTCCGTTGGCACACCTCCGTATTTATCATTATATTTCATGTCATACTTAGACAAATCGTTGTCCGCACATCGCATAGCGGTTAATTTAATCACCCATATTTCCAAATCCTAAGTTTTTACGGTAACTTGGGTGGTATAGTACTAAAGTTCTGGACCTATTCTATCATCCAATGTGTACGTCATGTTGGCACACCTCCGTATTTTTTTTATATTTCGTGTCAAACTTCGACAAATCGTTGTCCGCACATCGCATAGCGACTAATTTAATCACCCATATTTCCAAAACCTAAGTTTTTACGGTAACTTGGGTGGTATAATACAGAAGTTCTGGTCCTATTCTATCACCCTATGTGTACGTCATGTATCCACAATTCCGTATTTATTTTTATATTTCATGTCAAACTTAGACAAATCGCTGTCCGCACATCTCAATGCGACTACTTTAATCAGCCATATTTCCAAAACCTAAGTTTTTACGGTAACTTGGGTGGTATAGTACTAAAGTTCTGGACCTATTCTATCATCCTATGTGTACGTAATGTTGGCACACCTCCGTATTTATTATTATATTTCATGTCATACATAGACAAATCGTTGTCCGCACATCGCATAGCGACTAATTTAGTCACCCATATTTCCAAAACCTAAGTTTTTAAGGTCACTTGGGTGGTATAGTACTAAAGTTCTGGTCCTATTCTTTCATCCTTCGTGTACGTAATGTTGCCACACCTCCGTATTTATTTTTATATTTCATGTCAAACTTAGACAAGTCGTTGTCCGCACATCGCATAGCGACTAATTTAATCACCCATATTTCCAAAACCTAAGTTTTTACGGTAACTTGGGTGGTATAATACAGAAGTTCTGGTCATATTCTATCACCCTATGTGTACGTCATGTATCCACAATTCCGTATTTATTTTAATATTTCATGTCAAACTTAGACAAATCGTTGTCCGCACATCGCATAGCGACTAATTTAATCACCCATATTTCCAAAACCTAAGTTTTTAAGGTAACTTGGGTGGTATAATACTAAATTTCAGGACCTATTCTATCATCCTATGTGTACGTCATGTTGGCACACTACCGTATTTATTTTAATTTTTCATGTCATACTTTGACAAATCGCTGTCCGCACATCTCAATGCGACTATTTTAATCAGCCATATTTCCAAAACCTAAGTTTTTTCGGTAACTTGGGTGGTATAATACAGAAGTTCTGGTCTATTCTATCACTCTACGTGTACGTAATGTTGGCACACCTCCGTATTTATTATTATATTTCATGTCATACTTAGACAAATCGTTGTCCGCACATCGCATAACGACTAATTTAATCACCCATATTTCCAAAACCTAAGTTTTTAAGGTAACTTGGCTGGTATAGTACTAAAGTTCTGGTCCTATTCTTTCATCCTACGTGTACGTAATGTTGGCACACCTCCGTATTTATTTTTATATTTCATGTCAAACTTAGACAAATCGTTGTCCGCACATCGCATAGCGACTACTTTAATCAGCCATATTTCCAAAACCTAAGTTTTTACGGTAACTTGGGTGGTATAATACAGAAGTTCTGGTCCTATTCTATCACCCTATGTGTACGTCATGTATCCACAATTCCGTATTTATTTTTATATTTCATGTCAAACTTAGACAAATCGCTGTCCGCACATCTCAATGCGACTACTTTAATCAGCCATATTTCCAAAACCTAAGTTTTTACGGTAACTTGGCTGGTATAATACAGAAGTTCTGGTCCTATTCTATCACCCTATGTGTACGTCATGTATCCACAATTCCGTATTTATTTTTATATTTCATGTCAAACTTAGACAAATCGTTGTCCGCCCATCGCATAGCGACTAATTTAATCACCCATATTTCCAAAACCTAAGTTTTTAAGGTAACTTGGGTGGTATAATACTAAATTTCAGGACCTATTCTATCATCCTATGTGTACGTCATGTTGGCACACTTCCGTATTTATTTTATTTTTCATGTCATACTTTGACAAATCGCTGTTCGCACATCTCAATGCGACTACTTTAATCAGCCATATTTCCAAAACCTAAGTTTTTACGGTAACTTGGGTGGTATAATACAGAAGTTCTGGTCCTATTTCATCACCCTACGTGTACGTCATGCTGACACACTGCCGTATTTATTTTATATTTTATGTCAAACTTAGGTAGATCACTGTCCACACATCCAAAGCGACTATTTTAATCACCCGTATTTCCAAAACCTAAGTTTTTAAGGTAACTTGGGTGGTATAGTACTAAAGTTCTGGACCTATTCTATCATCCTATGTGTACGTCATGTTGGCACACCTCCGTATTTTTTTTATATTTCGTGTCAAACTTCGACAAATCGTTGCCCGCATATCGCATAGCGACTAATTTAATCACCCATATTTCCAAAACCTAAGTTTTTACGGTAACTTGGGTGGTATAATACAGAAGTTCTGGTCCTATTCTATCACCCTATGTGTATGTCATGTATCCACAATTCCGTATTTATTTTTATATTTCATGTCGAACTTAGACAAATCGCTGTCCGCACATCTCAATGCGACTACTTTAATCACCCATATTTCCAAAACCTAAGTTTTTAAGGTAACTTGGGTGGTATAATACTAAATTTCAGGACCTATTCTATCATCCTATGTGTACGTCATGTTGGCACACTTCCGTATTTATTTTATTTTTCATGTCATACTTTGACAAATCGCTGTCCGCACATCTCAATGCGACTACTTTAATCAGCCATATTTCCAAAACCTAAGTTTTTACGGTAACTTGGGTGGTATAGTACTAAAGTTCTGGACCTATTCTATCATCCTATGTGTACGTCATGTTGGCACACCTCCGTATTTTTTTTTATATTTCGTGTCAAACTTCGACAAATCTCTGTCCACACATCTCAATGCGACTACTTTAATCAGCCATATTTCCAAAACCTAAGTTTTTACGGTAACTTGGGTGGTATAATACAGAAGTTCTGGTCCTATTCTATCACCCTACGTGTACGTAATGTTGGCACACCTTCGTATTTATTTTTATATTTCATGTCAAACGTAGACAAATCGTTGTCCGCACATCGCATAGCGACTAATTTAATCACCCATATTTCCAAAACTAAGTTTTTACGGTAACTTGGGTGGTATAGTACTAAAGTTCTGGACCTATTCTATCATCCTAAGTGTACGTCATGTTGGCAAACCTCCGTATTATTTTTATATTTCGTGTCAAACTTCGACAAATCTCTGTCCGCACATCTCAATGCGACTACTTTAATCAGCCATATTTCCAAAACCTAAGTTTTTACGGTAACTTGGGTGGTATAATACAGAAGTTCTGGTCCTATTCTATCATCCTATGTGTACGTCATGTTGGCAAACTTCCGTATTTATTATTATTTTTCATGTCATACTAAGACAAATCGTTGTCCGCACATCGCATAGCGACTAATTTAATCACCCATATTTCCAAAACCTAAGTTTTTAAGGTAACTTGGGTGGTATAGTACTAAAGTTCTGGTCATTTTCTATCACCCTACGTGTACGTAATGTTGGCACACCTCCGTATTTATTATTATATTTCATGTCATACTTAGACAAATCGTTGTCCGCACATCTCATAGTGACTAATTTAATCACCCATATTTCCAAAACCTAAGTTTTTAAGGTAACTTGGGTGGTATAATACAGAAGTTCTGGTCCTATTCTATCACCCTATGTGTACGTCATGTATCCACAATTCCGTATTTATTTTTATATTTCATGTCAAACTTAGACAAATCGTTGTCCGCACATCGCATAGCGACTAATTTAATCACCCATATTTCCAAAACCTAAGTTTTTAAAGTAACTTGGGTGGTATAATACTAAATTTCAGGACCTATTCTATCATCCTATGTGTACGTCATGTTGGCACACTTCCGTATTTATTTTATTTTTCATGTCATACTTTGACAAATCGCTGTCCGCACATCTCAATGCGACTACTTTAATCAGCCATATTTCCAAAACCTAAGTTTTTACGGTAACTTGGGTGGTATAATACAGAAGTTCTGGTCCTATTCTATCACCCTACGTGTACGTCATGTATCCACAATTCCGTATTTATTTTTATATTTCATGTCAAACGTAGACAAATCGTTGTCCGCACATCGCATAGCGACTAATTTAATCACCCATATTTCCAAAACCTAAGTTTTTAAGGTAACTTGGGTGGTATAATACTAAATTTCAGGACCTATTCTATCATCCTATGTGTACGTCATGTTGGCACACTTCTGTATCTATTTTATTTTTCATGTCATACTTTGACAAATCGCTGTCCGCACATCTCAATGCGACTACTTTAATCAGCCATATTTCCAAAACCTAAGTTTTTACGGTAACTTGGGTGGTATAATACAGAAGTTCTGGTCCTATTCAATACCCTATGTGTACGTCATGTATCCACAATTCCGTATTTATTTTTACATTTCATGTCAAACTTAGACAAATCGTTGTCCGCACATCGCATAGCGACTAATTTAATCACCCATATTTCCAAAACCTAAGTTTTTACGGTAGCTTGGGTGGTATAATACTAAATTTCAGGACCTATTCTATCATCCTATGTGTACGTCATGTTGGCACACTTCCGTATTTATTTTATTTTTCATGTCATACTTTGACAAATCGCTGTCCGCACATCTCAATGCGACTATTTTAATCAGCCATATTTCCAAAACCTAAGTTTTTACGGTAACTTGGGTGGTATAATACAGAAGTTCTGTCCTATTTCATCACCCTACGTGTACGTCATGCTGACGCACTGCCGTATTTATTTTATATTTTATGTCAAACTTAGGTGGATCACTGTCCACACATCCAAAGCGACTATTTTAATCACCCGTATTTCCAAAACCTAAGTTTTTAAGGTAACTTGGGTGGTATAGTACTAAAGTTCTGGACCTATTCTGTCATCCTATGTGTACGTCATGTTGGCACACCTCCGTATTTTTTTTATATTTCGTGTCAAACTTCGACAAATCTCTGTCCGCACATCTCAATGCGACTACTTTAATCAGCCATATTTCCAAAACCTAAGTTTTTACGGTAACTTGGGTGGTATAATACAGAAGTTCTGGTCCTATTCTATCACCCTATATGTACGTAATGTTGGCACACCTCCGTATTTATTATTATATTTCATGTCATACTTAGACAAATCGTTGTCCGCACATCGCATAGCGACTAATTTAATCACCCATATATCCAAAACCTAAGATTTTAAGGTAACTTGGGTGGTATAGTACAGAAGTTCTGGTCCTATTCTATCACCCTATGTGTACGTCATGTATCCACAATTCCGTATTTATTTTTATATTTCATGTCAAACTTCGACAAATCGTTGTCCGCACATCGCATAGCGACTAATTTAATCACCCATATTTCCAAAACCTAAGTTTTTACGGTAACTTGGGTGGTATAATACAGAAGTTCTGGTCCTATTCTATCACCCTATTTGTACGTAATGTATCCACAATTCCGTATTTATTTTTATATTTCATGTCAAACTTAGACAAATCGCTGTCCGCACATCTCAATGCGACTACTTTAATCAGCCATATTTCCAAAACCTAAGTTTTTACGGTAACTTGGGTGGTATAGTACTAAAGTTCTGGACCTATTCTATCATCCTATGTGTACGTAATGTTGGCACACCTCCGTATTTATTATTATATTTCATGTCATACTTAGACAAATCGTTGTCCGCACATCGCATAGCGACTAATTTAATCACCCATATTTCCAAAACCTAAGTTTTTAAGGTAACTTGGGTGGTATAGTACTAAAGTTCTGGTCCTATTATATCATCCTATGTGTACGTCATGTTGGCACACCTCCGTATTTTTTTTTATATTTCGTGTCAAACTTCGACAAATCTCTGTCCGCACATCTCAATGCGACTACTTTAATCAGCCATATTTCCAAAACCTAAGTTTTTACGGTAACTTGGGTGGTATAATACAGAAATTCTGGTCCTATTCTATCACCCTACGTGTACGTAATGTTGGCACCCCTCCGTATTTATTATTATATTTCATGTCATACTTAGACAAATCGTTGTCCGCACATCGCATAGCGACTAATTTAATCACCCATATTTCCAAAACCTAAGTTTTTAAGGTAACTTGGGTGGTATAGTACTAAAGTTCTGGTCCTATTCTTTCATCCTACGTGTACGTAATGTTGGCACACCTCCGTATTTATTTTTATATTTCATGTCAAACTTAGACAAATCGTTGTCCGCACATCGCATAGCGACTAATTTAATCACCCATATTTCAAAAACCTAAGTTTTTACGGTAACTTGGGTGGTATAGTACTAAAGTTCTGGACCTATTCTATCATCCTATGTGTACGTCATGTAGGCACACCTCCGTATTTATTTTATTTTTCATGTCATACTATGACAAATCGCTGTCCGCACATCTTAATGCGACTACTTTAATCAGCCATATTTCCAAAACCTAAGATTTTTCGGTAACTTGGGTGGTATAATACAGAAGTTCTGGTCCTATTCTATCACCCTACGTGGACGTCATGTATCCACAATTCCGTATTTATTTTTATATTTCATGTCAAACTTAGACAAATCGTTGTCCGCACATCGCATAGCGACTAATTTAATCACCCATATTTCCAAAACCTAAGTTTTTAAGGTAACTTGGGTGGTATAATACTAAATTTCAGGACCTATTCTATCACCCTATGTGTACGTCATGTATCCACAATTCCGTATTTATTTTTATATTTCATGTCAAACTTAGACAAATCGTTGTCCGCACATCTCAATGCGACTACTTTAATCAGCCATATTTCCAAAACCTAAGTTTTTAAGGTAACTTGGGTGGTATAATACTAAATTTCAGGACCTATTCTATCATCCTATGTGTACGTCATGTTGGCACACTTCCGTATTTATTTTATTTTTCATGTCATACTTTGACAAATCGCTGTCCGCACATCTCAATATGGCTGATTAAAGTAGTCGCATTGAGATGTGCGGACAGCGATTTGTCAAAGTATGACATGAAAAATAAAATAAATACGGAAGTGTGCCAACATGACGTACACATAGGATGATAGAATAGGTCCTGAAATTTAGTATTATACCACACAAGTTACCGTAAAAACTTAGGTTTTGGAAATATGGATGATTAAAGTAGTCGCATTGAGATGTGCGGACAGCGATTTGTCAAAGTATGACATGCAAAATAAAATAAATACGGAAGTGTGCCAACATGACGTACACATAGGATGATAGAATAGGTCCTGAAATTTAGTATTATACCACCCAAGTTACCTTAAAAACTTAGGTTTTGGAAATATGGTTGATTAAATTAGTCGCTATGCGATGTGCGGACAACGATTTGTCTAAGTTTGACATGAAATATAAAAATAAATACGGAATTGTGGATACATGACGTACACATAGGGTGATAGAATAGGACCAGAACTTCTGTATTATACCACCCAAGTTACCGTAAAAACTTAGGTTTTGGAAATATGGGTGATTAAATTAGTCGCTATGCGATGTGCGGACAACGATTTGTCTAAGTTTGACATGAAATATAAAAATAAATACGGAGGTGTGCCAACATTACGTACACGTAGGATGAAAGAATAGGGTTAGAACTATATTATTAAACCACTCAGATTACCGTCAAAACTTAGGTTTTGGAAATACGGGTGATTAAATTAGTCATTATGCGATGTGCGGACAACGATTTGTCTAAGTATGACATGAAATATAATAATAAATACGGAGGTGTGCCAACATTACGTACACATAGGATGATAGAATAGGTCCAAAACTTTAGTACTATACCACCCAAGTTACCGTAAAAACTTAGGTTTTGGAAATATGGCTGATTAAAGTAGTCGCATTGAGATGTGCGGACAGCGATTTGTCTAAGTTTGACATGAAATATAAAAATAAATACGGAATTGTGGATACATGACGTACACATAGGGTGATAGAATAGGGCCAGAACTTCTGTATTATACCACCCAAGTTACCGTAAAAACTTAGGTTTGGAAATATGGGTGATTAAATTAGTCGCTATGCGATGTGCGGACAACGATTTGTCGAAGTTTGACACGAAATATAAAAAAAATACGGAGGTGTGCCAACATGACGTACACATAGGATGATGGAATAGGTCCAGAACTTTAGTACTATACCACCCAAGTTACCGTAAAAACTTAGGTTTTGGAAATATGGGTGATTAAATTAGTCGCTATGCGATGTGCGGACAACGATTTGTCTAAGTTTGACATAAAATATAAAAATAAATACAGAATTGTGGATACATGACGTACACATAGGGTGATAGAATAGGACCAGAACTTCTGTACTATACCACCCAAGTTACCTTAAAATCTTAGGTTTTGGATATATGGGTGATTAAATTAGTCGCTATGCGATGTGCGGACAACGATTTGTCTAAGTTTGACATGAAATATAAAAATAAATACGGAATTTTGGATACATGACGTACACATAGGGTGATAGAATAGGGTTAGAACTATATTATTAAACCACTCAGATTACCGTCAAAACTTAGGTTTTGGAAATACGGGTGATTAAAATATTTGCTTTGGATGTGTGGACAGCGATTCACCTAAGTTTGACATAAAATATAAAATAAATACGGCAGTGTGTCAGCATGACGTAAACGTAGGATGAAAGAATAGGACCAGAACTTTAGTACTATACCACCAAAGATACCGTAAAAACTTAGGTTTTGGAAATATGGGTGATTAAAGTAGTCGCATCGAGATGTGCGGACAGCGATTTGTCTAAGTTTGACATGAAATATAAAAATAAATACGGAATTGTGGATACATGACGTACACATAGGGTGATAGAATAGGGCCAGAACTTCTGTATTATACCACCCAAGTTACCGTAAAAACTTAGGTTTGGAAATATGGGTGATTAAATTAGTCGCTATGCGATGTGCGGACAACGATTTGTCGAAGTTTGACACGAAATATAAAAAAAATACGGAGGTGTGCCAACATGACGTACACATAGGATAATGGAATAGGTCCAGAACTTTAGTACTATACCACCCAAGTTACCGTAAAAACTTAGGTTTTGGAAATATGGGTGATTAAATTAGTCGCTATGCGATGTGCGGACAACGATTTGTCTAAGTTTGACATGAAATATAAAAATAAATACGGAATTGTGGATACATGACGTACACATAGGGTGATAGAATAGGACCAGAACTTCTGTATTATACCACCCAAGTTACCGTAAAATGTTAGGTTTTGGAAATATGGGTGATTAAATTAGTCGCTATGCGATGTGCGGACAACGATTTGTCTAAGTTTGACATGAAATATAAAAATAAATACGGAAATTTGGATACATGACGTACACATTGGGTGATAGAATAGGGTTAGAACTATATTATTATACCACTCAGGTTACCGTCAAAACTTAGGTTTTGGAAATACGGGTGATTAAAATAGTCGCTTTGGATGTGTGGACAGCGATCCACCTAAGTTTGACATAAAATATAAAATAAATACGGAAGTGTGTCAGCATGACGTACACGTAGGATGAAAGAATAGGACCAGACCTTTAGTACTATACCACCCAAGTTACCTTAAAAACGTAGGTTTTGGAAATATGGGTGATTAAATTAGTCGCTCTGCGATGTGCTATGCGATGTGCGGACAGCGATTTGACAAAGTATGACATGAAAAATAAAATAAATACGGAAGTGTGCCAACATGACGTACACATAGGATGATAGAATAGGTCCTGAAATTTAGTATTATACCACCCAAGTTACCTTAAAAACTTAGGTTTTGGAAATATGGGTGATTAAATTAGTCGCTATGCGATGTGCGGACAACGATTTGTCTAAGTATGACATGAAATATAAAAAAAATACGGAGGTGTGCCAACATGACGAACACATAGGATGATAGAATAGGACCAGAACTTTAGTACTATGCCACCCAAGTTACCGTAAAAACGTAGGTGTTGGAAATATGGCTGATTAAAGTAGTCGCATTGAGACGTGCGGACAGCGATTTGTCTAAGTTTGACATGAAATATAAAAATAAATACGGAATTGTGGATACATGACGTACACATAGGGTGATAGAATAGGACCAGAACTTCTGTACTATACCACCCAAGTTACCGTAAAAACTTAGGTTTTGGAAATATGGGTGATTAAATTAGTCGCTATGCGATGTGCGGACAACGATTTGTCTAAGTTTGACATGAAATATAAAAAAAAAATACGGAATTGTGGATACATGACGTACACATAGTATGATAGAATAGGTCCAGAACTTTAGTACTATACCACCCAAGTTACCTTAAAAACTTAGGTTTTGGAAATATGGGTGATTAAATTAGTCGCTATGCGATGTGCGGACAACGATTTGTCTAAGTTTGACACGAAATATAAAAAAAATACGGAGGTGTGCCAACATGACGTACACATAGGATGATAGAATAGGTCCAGAACTTTAGTACTATACCACCCAAGTTACCTAAAAACTTAGGTTTTGGAAATACGGGTGATTAAAATAGTCGCTTTGGATGTGTGGACAGTGATCTACCTAAGTTTGACATAAAATATAAAATAAATACGGCAGTGTGTCAGCAAAACGTACACGTAGGGTGATGAAATAGGACCAGACCTTTAGTACTATACCACCCAAGTTACCTTAAAAACGTAGGTTTTGGAAATATGGGTGATTAAATTAGTCGCTATGCGATGTGCTATGCGATGTGCGGACAGCGATTTGTCAAAGTATGACATGAAAAATAAAATAAATACGGAAGTGTGCCAACATGACGTACACATAGGATGATAGAATAGGTCCTGAAATTTAGTATTATACCACCCAAGTTACCGTAAAAACTTAGGTTTTGGAAATATGGCTGTTTAAATTAGTCGCTATGCGATGTGCGGACAACGATTTGTCTAAGTATGACATGAAATATAAAAAAATACGGAATTGTGGATACATGACGTACACATAGGGTGATAGAATAGGACCAGAACTTCTGTATTATACCACCCAAGTTACCGTAAAAACTTAGGTTTTGGAAATATGGCTGATTAAAGTAGTCGCATTGAGATGTGCGGACAGCGATTTGTCAAAGTATGACATGAAAAATGAAATAAATACGGAAGTGTGCCAACATGACGTACACATAGGATGATAGAATAGGTCCTGAAATTTATTATTATACCACCCAAATTACCTTAAAAACTTAGGTTTTGGAAATATGGGTGATTAAATTAGTCGCTATGCGATGTGCGGACAACGATTTGTCTAAGTATGACATGAAATATAATAATAAATACGGAATTGTGGATACATGACGTACACGTAGGGTGATAGAATAGGACCAGAACCTCTGTATTATACCACCCAAGTTACCGTAAAAACTTAGGTTTTGGAAATATGGCTGATTAAAGTAGTCGCATTGAGATGTGCGGACAGCGATTTGTCAAAGTATGACATGAAAAATAAAATAAATACGGAAGTGTGCCAACATGACGTACACATAGAATGATAGAATAGGTCCTGAATTTTAGTATTATACCACCCAAGTTACCTTAAAAACTTAGGTTTTTGAAATATGGGTGATTAAATTAGTCGCTATGCGATGTGCGGACGACGATTTGTCTAAGTTTGACATGAAATATAAAAATAAATACGGAATTGTGGATACATGACTTACACATAGGGTGATAGAATAGGACCAGAACTTCTGTATTATACCACCCAAGTTACCGTAGAAACTTAGGTTTTGGAAATATGGGTGATTAAATTAGTCGCTATGCGATGCGCGGACAACGATTTGTCTAAGTTTGACATGAAATATAAAAATAAATACGGAATTTTGGATACATGACGTACACATTGGGTGATAGAATAGGATTAGAACTATATTATTATACCACTCAGGTTACCGTCAAAACTTAGGTTTTGGAAATACGGGTGATTAAAATAGTCGCATTGGATGTGTGGACAGCGATCCACCTAAGTTTGACATAAAATATAAAATAAATACGGCAGTGTGTCAGCATGACGTACACGTAGGATGAAAGAATAGGACCAGAACTTTAGTACTATACCACCCAAGTTACCGTAAAAACTTAGGTTTTGGAAATATGGGTGATTAAATTAGTCGCTATGCGATGTGCGGACAACGATTTGTCTAAGTATGACATGAAATATAATAATAAATACGGAGGTGTGCCAACATTACGTACACGTAGGGTGATAGAATAGGACCAGAACTTCTGTATTATACCACCCAAGTTACCGTAAAAAACTTAGGTTTTGGAAATATGGCTGATTAAAGTAGTCGCATTGAGATGTGCGGACAGAGATTTGTCGAAGTTTGACACGAAATATAAAAAAAATTCGGAGGTGTGCCAACATGACGTACACATAGGATGATAGAATAGGTCCAGAACTTTAGTACTATACCACCCAAGTTACCTTAAACACTTAGGTTTTGGAAATACGGGTGATTAAAATAGTCGCTTTGGATGTGTGGAGAGCGATCCACCTAAGTTTGACATAAAATATAAAATAAATACGGCAGTGTGTCAGCATGACGTACACGTAGGATGAAAGAATAGGACCAGAACTTTAGTACTATACCACCCAAGTTACCGTAAAAACTTAGGTTTTGGAAATATGGGTGATTAAATTAGTCGCTATGCGATGTGCGGACAACGATTTGTCTAAGTATGACATGAAATATAATAATAAATACGGAGGTGTGCCAACATTACGTACACGTAGGGTGATAGAATAGGACCAGAACGTCCGTATTATACCACCCAAGTTACCGTAAAAACTTAGGTTTTGGAATTATGGCTGATTAAAGTAGTCGCATTGAGATGTGCGGACAGAGATTTGTCGAAGTTTGACACGAAATATAAAAAAAATACGGAGGTGTGCCAACATGACGTACACATAGGATGATAGAATAGGTCCAGAACTTTAGTACTATACCACCCAAGTTACATTAAAAACTTAGGTTTTGGAAATACGGGTGATTAAAATAGTCGCTTTGGATGTGTGGACAGTGATCCACCTAAGTTTGACAAAAATATAAAATAAATACGGCAGTGTGTCAGCATGACGTACACATAGGATGATAGAATAGGTCCTGAAATTTAGTATTATACCACCCAAGTTACCTTAAAAACTTAGGTTTTGGAAATATGGCTGATTAAAGTAGTCGCATTGAGATGTGCGGACAGCGATTTGTCAAAGTATGACATGAAAAATAAAATAAATACGGAAGTGTGCCAACATGACGTACACATAGGATGATAGAATAGGTCCTGAAATTTAGTATTATACCACCCAAGTTACCTTAAAAACTTAGGTTTTGGAAATATGGGTGATTAAAATAGTCGCTATGCGATGTGCGGACAACGATTTGTCTAAGTTTGACATGAAATATAAAAATAAATACGGAATTGTGGATACATGACATACACATAGGGTGATAGAATAGGACCAGAACTTCTGTATTATACCACCCAAGTTACTGTAAAAACTTAGGTTTTGGAAATATGGGTGATTAAATTAGTCACTATGCGATGTGCGGACAACGATTTGTCTAAGTTTGACATGAAATATAAAAATAAATACGGAATTGTGGATACATGACGTACACATAGGATGATAGAATAGGTCCTGAAATTTAGTATTATACCACCCAAGTTACCTTAAAAACTTAGGTTTTGGAAATATGGGTGATTAAATTAGTCGCTATGCGATGTGCGGACAACGATTTGTCTAAGTTTGACATGAAATATAAAAATAAATACGGAATTGTGGATACATGACATACACATAGGGTGATAGAATAGGACCAGAACTTCTGTATTATACCACCCAAGTTACTGTAAAAACTTAGGTTTTGGAAATATGGGTGATTAAATTAGTCACTATGCGATGTGCGGACAACGATTTGTCTAAGTTTGACATGAAATATAAAAATAAATACGGAATTGTGGATACATGACGTACACATAGGATGATAGAATAGGTCCTGAAATTTAGTATTATACCACCCAAGTTACCTTAAAAACTTAGGTTTTGGAAATATGGGTGATTAAATTAGTCGCTATGCGATGTGCGGACAACGATTTGTCTAAGTATGACTTGAAATATAATAATAAATACGGAGGTGTGGCAACATTACGTACACGTAGGGTGATAGAATAGGACCAGAACTTCTGTATTATACCACCCAAGTTACCGTAAAAACTTAGGTTTTGGAAATATGGGTGATTAAATTAGGCGCTATGCGATGTGCGGACAACGATTTGTCTAAGTATGACATGAAATATAATAATAAATACGGAGGTGTGCCAACATTAAGTACACGTAGGGTGATAGAATTGAACCAGAACTTCTGTATTATCCACCCAAGTTACCGTAAAAACTTAGGTTTTGGAAATATGGCTGATTAAAGTAGTCGCATTGAGATGTGCGGACAGCGATTTGTCAAAGTATGACATGAAAAATAAAATAAATACGGAAGTATGCCAACATGACGTACACATAGGATGATAGAATAGGTCCTGAAATTTAGTATTATACCACCCAAGTTACCTTAAAAACTTAGGTTTTGGAAATATGGGTGATTAAATTAGTCGCTATGCGATGTGCGGACAACGATTTGTCTAAGTTTGACATGAAATATAAAAATAAATACGGAATTGTGGATACATGACTTACACATAGGGTGATAGAATAGGACCAGAACTTCTGTATTATACCACCCAAGTTACCGTAGAAACTTAGGTTTTGGAAATATGGGTGATTAAATTAGTCGCTATGCGATGTGCGGACAACGATTTGTCTAAGTTTGACATGAAATATAAAAATAAATACGGAATTTTGGATACATGACGTACACATTGGGTGATAGAATAGGATTAAACTATATTATTATACCACTCAGGTTACCGTCAAAACTTAGGTTTTGAAAATACGGGTGATTAAAATAGTCGCTTTGGATGTGTGGACAGCGATCCACCTAAGTTTGACATAAAATATAAAATAAATACGGCAGTGTGTCAGCATGACGTACACATAGTATGATAGAATAGGTCCAGAACTTTAGTACTATACCACCCAAGTTACCTTAAAAACTTAGGTTTTGGAAATATGGGTGATTAAATTAGTCGCTATGCGATGTGCGGACAACGATTTGTCTAAGTTTGACACGAAATATAAAAAAAATACGGAGGTGTGCCAACATGACGTACACATAGGATGATAGAATAGGTCCAGAACTTTAGTACTATACCACCCAAGTTACCTAAAAACTTAGGTTTTGGAAATACGGGTGATTAAAATAGTCGCTTTGGATGTGTGGACAGTGATCTACCTAAGTTTGACATAAAATATAAAATAAATACGGCAGTGTGTCAGCAAAACGTACACGTAGGGTGATGAAAAAGGACCAGACCTTTAGTACTATACCACCCAAGTTACCTTAAAAACGTAGGTTTTGGAAATATGGGTGATTAAATTAGTCGCTATGCGATGTGCTATGCGATGTGCGGACAGCGATTTGTCAAAGTATGACATGAAAAATAAAATAAATACGGAAGTGTGCCAACATGACGTACACATAGGATGATAGAATAGGTCCTGAAATTTAGTATTATACCACCCAAGTTACCGTAAAAACTTAGGTTTTGGAAATATGGCTGTTTAAATTAGTCGCTATGCGATGTGCGGACAACGATTTGTCTAAGTATGACATGAAATATAAAAAAATACGGAATTGTGGATACATGACGTACACATAGGGTGATAGAATAGGACCAGAACTTCTGTATTATACCACCCAAGTTACCGTAAAAACTTAGGTTTTGGAAATATGGCTGATTAAAGTAGTCGCATTGAGATGTGCGGACAGCGATTTGTCAAAGTATGACATGAAAAATGAAATAAATACGGAAGTGTGCCAACATGACGTACACATAGGATGATAGAATAGGTCCTGAAATTTATTATTATACCACCCAAATTACCTTAAAAACTTAGGTTTTGGAAATATGGGTGATTAAATTAGTCGCTATGCGATGTGCGGACAACGATTTGTCTAAGTATGACATGAAATATAATAATAAATACGGAATTGTGGATACATGACGTACACGTAGGGTGATAGAATAGGACCAGAACCTCTGTATTATACCACCCAAGTTACCGTAAAAACTTAGGTTTTGGAAATATGGCTGATTAAAGTAGTCGCATTGAGATGTGCGGACAGCGATTTGTCAAAGTATGACATGAAAAATAAAATAAATACGGAAGTGTGCCAACATGACGTACACATAGAATGATAGAATAGGTCCTGAATTTTAGTATTATACCACCCAAGTTACCTTAAAAACTTAGGTTTTTGAAATATGGGTGATTAAATTAGTCGCTATGCGATGTGCGGACGACGATTTGTCTAAGTTTGACATGAAATATAAAAATAAATACGGAATTGTGGATACATGACTTACACATAGGGTGATAGAATAGGACCAGAACTTCTGTATTATACCACCCAAGTTACCGTAGAAACTTAGGTTTTGGAAATATGGGTGATTAAATTAGTCGCTATGCGATGCGCGGACAACGATTTGTCTAAGTTTGACATGAAATATAAAAATAAATACGGAATTTTGGATACATGACGTACACATTGGGTGATAGAATAGGATTAGAACTATATTATTATACCACTCAGGTTACCGTCAAAACTTAGGTTTTGGAAATACGGGTGATTAAAATAGTCGCATTGGATGTGTGGACAGCGATCCACCTAAGTTTGACATAAAATATAAAATAAATACGGCAGTGTGTCAGCATGACGTACACGTAGGATGAAAGAATAGGACCAGAACTTTAGTACTATACCACCCAAGTTACCGTAAAAACTTAGGTTTTGGAAATATGGGTGATTAAATTAGTCGCTATGCGATGTGCGGACAACGATTTGTCTAAGTATGACATGAAATATAATAATAAATACGGAGGTGTGCCAACATTACGTACACGTAGGGTGATAGAATAGGACCAGAACTTCTGTATTATACCACCCAAGTTACCGTAAAAAACTTAGGTTTTGGAAATATGGCTGATTAAAGTAGTCGCATTGAGATGTGCGGACAGAGATTTGTCGAAGTTTGACACGAAATATAAAAAAAATTCGGAGGTGTGCCAACATGACGTACACATAGGATGATAGAATAGGTCCAGAACTTTAGTACTATACCACCCAAGTTACCTTAAACACTTAGGTTTTGGAAATACGGGTGATTAAAATAGTCGCTTTGGATGTGTGGAGAGCGATCCACCTAAGTTTGACATAAAATATAAAATAAATACGGCAGTGTGTCAGCATGACGTACACGTAGGATGAAAGAATAGGACCAGAACTTTAGTACTATACCACCCAAGTTACCGTAAAAACTTAGGTTTTGGAAATATGGGTGATTAAATTAGTCGCTATGCGATGTGCGGACAACGATTTGTCTAAGTATGACATGAAATATAATAATAAATACGGAGGTGTGCCAACATTACGTACACGTAGGGTGATAGAATAGGACCAGAACGTCCGTATTATACCACCCAAGTTACCGTAAAAACTTAGGTTTTGGAATTATGGCTGATTAAAGTAGTCGCATTGAGATGTGCGGACAGAGATTTGTCGAAGTTTGACACGAAATATAAAAAAAATACGGAGGTGTGCCAACATGACGTACACATAGGATGATAGAATAGGTCCAGAACTTTAGTACTATACCACCCAAGTTACATTAAAAACTTAGGTTTTGGAAATACGGGTGATTAAAATAGTCGCTTTGGATGTGTGGACAGTGATCCACCTAAGTTTGACAAAAATATAAAATAAATACGGCAGTGTGTCAGCATGACGTACACATAGGATGATAGAATAGGTCCTGAAATTTAGTATTATACCACCCAAGTTACCTTAAAAACTTAGGTTTTGGAAATATGGCTGATTAAAGTAGTCGCATTGAGATGTGCGGACAGCGATTTGTCAAAGTATGACATGAAAAATAAAATAAATACGGAAGTGTGCCAACATGACGTACACATAGGATGATAGAATAGGTCCTGAAATTTAGTATTATACCACCCAAGTTACCTTAAAAACTTAGGTTTTGGAAATATGGGTGATTAAAATAGTCGCTATGCGATGTGCGGACAACGATTTGTCTAAGTTTGACATGAAATATAAAAATAAATACGGAATTGTGGATACATGACGTACACATAGGATGATAGAATAGGTCCTGAAATTTAGTATTATACCACCCAAGTTACCTTAAAAACTTAGGTTTTGGAAATATGGGTGATTAAATTAGTCGCTATGCGATGTGCGGACAACGATTTGTCTAAGTTTGACATGAAATATAAAAATAAATACGGAATTGTGGATACATGACATACACATAGGGTGATAGAATAGGACCAGAACTTCTGTATTATACCACCCAAGTTACTGTAAAAACTTAGGTTTTGGAAATATGGGTGATTAAATTAGTCACTATGCGATGTGCGGACAACGATTTGTCTAAGTTTGACATGAAATATAAAAATAAATACGGAATTGTGGATACATGACGTACACATAGGATGATAGAATAGGTCCTGAAATTTAGTATTATACCACCCAAGTTACCTTAAAAACTTAGGTTTTGGAAATATGGGTGATTAAATTAGTCGCTATGCGATGTGCGGACAACGATTTGTCTAAGTATGACTTGAAATATAATAATAAATACGGAGGTGTGGCAACATTACGTACACGTAGGGTGATAGAATAGGACCAGAACTTCTGTATTATACCACCCAAGTTACCGTAAAAACTTAGGTTTTGGAAATATGGGTGATTAAATTAGGCGCTATGCGATGTGCGGACAACGATTTGTCTAAGTATGACATGAAATATAATAATAAATACGGAGGTGTGCCAACATTAAGTACACGTAGGGTGATAGAATTGAACCAGAACTTCTGTATTATCCACCCAAGTTACCGTAAAAACTTAGGTTTTGGAAATATGGCTGATTAAAGTAGTCGCATTGAGATGTGCGGACAGCGATTTGTCAAAGTATGACATGAAAAATAAAATAAATACGGAAGTATGCCAACATGACGTACACATAGGATGATAGAATAGGTCCTGAAATTTAGTATTATACCACCCAAGTTACCTTAAAAACTTAGGTTTTGGAAATATGGGTGATTAAATTAGTCGCTATGCGATGTGCGGACAACGATTTGTCTAAGTTTGACATGAAATATAAAAATAAATACGGAATTGTGGATACATGACTTACACATAGGGTGATAGAATAGGACCAGAACTTCTGTATTATACCACCCAAGTTACCGTAGAAACTTAGGTTTTGGAAATATGGGTGATTAAATTAGTCGCTATGCGATGTGCGGACAACGATTTGTCTAAGTTTGACATGAAATATAAAAATAAATACGGAATTTTGGATACATGACGTACACATTGGGTGATAGAATAGGATTAAACTATATTATTATACCACTCAGGTTACCGTCAAAACTTAGGTTTTGAAAATACGGGTGATTAAAATAGTCGCTTTGGATGTGTGGACAGCGATCCACCTAAGTTTGACATAAAATATAAAATAAATACGGCAGTGTGTCAGCATGACGTACACGTAGGATGAAAGAATAGGACCAGAACTTTAGTACTATACCACCCAAGTTACCGTAAAAACTTAGGTTTTGGAAATATGGGTGATTAAATTAGTCGCTATGCGATGTGCGGACAACGATTTGTCTAAGTATGACATGAAATATAATAATAAATACGGAGGTGTGCCAACATTACGTACACGTACGGTGATAGAATAGGACCAGAACTTCTGTATTATACCACCCAAGTTACCGTAAAAACTCAGGTTTTGGAAATATGGCTGATTAAAGTAGTCGCATTGAGATGTGCGGACAGAGATTTGTCGAAGTTTGACACGAAATATAAAAAAAATTCGGAGGTGTGCCAACATGACGTACACATAGGATGATTTAATAGGTCCAGAACTTTAGTACTATACCACCCAAGTTACCTTAAACACTTAGGTTTTGGAAATACGGGTGATTAAAATAGTCGCTTTGGATGTGTGGACAGCGATCCACCTAAATTTGACATAAAATATAAAATAAATACGGCAGTGTGTCAGCATGACGTGCACGTAGGATGAAAGAATAGGACCAGAACTTTAGTACTATACCACCCAAGTTACCTTAAAAACTTAGGTTTTGGAAATATGGGTGATTAAATTAGTCGCTATGCGATGTGCGGACAATGATTTGTCTAAGTATGACATGAAATATAATAATAAATACGGAGGTGTGCCAACATTACGTACACGTAGGGTGATAGAATAGGACCAGAACGTCTGTATTATACCACCCAAGTTACCGTAAAAACTTAGGTTTTGGAATTATGGCTGATTAAAGTAGTCGCATTGAGATGTGCGGACAGAGATTTGTCGAAGTTTGACACGAAATATAAAAAAAATACGGAGGTGTGCCAACATGACGTACACATAGGATGATAGAATAGGTCCAGAACTTTAGTACTATACCACCCAAGTTACATTAAAAACTTAGGTTTTGGAAATACGGATGATTAAAATAGTCGCTTTGGATGTGTGGACAGTGATCCACCTAAGTTTGACATAAAATATAAAATAAATACGGCAGTGTGTCAGCATGACGTACACATAGGATGATAGAATAGGTCCAGAACTTCTGTATTATACCACCCAAGTTACCGTAAAAACTTAGGTTTTGGAAATATGGCTGATTAAAGTAGTCGCATTGAGATGTGCGGACAGCGATTTGTCAAAGTATGACATGAAAAATAAAATAAATACGGAAGTGTGCCAACATGACGTACACATAGGATGATAGAATAGGTCCTGAAATTTAGTATTATACCACCCAAGCTACCTTAAAAACTTAGGTTTTGGAAATATGGGTGATTAAATTAGTCGCTATGCGATGTGCGGACAACGATTTGTCTAAGTTTGACATGAAATATAAAAATAAATACGGAATTGTGGATACATGACATACACATAGGGTGATAGAATAGGACCAGAACTTCTGTATTATACCACCCAAGTTACTGTAAAAACTTAGGTTTTGGAAATATGGGTGATTAAATTAGTCACTATGCGATGTGCGGACAACGATTTGTCTAAGTTTGACATGAAATATAAAAATAAATACGGAATTGTGGATACATGACGTACACATAGGATGATAGAATAGGTCCTGAAATTTAGAATTATACCACCCAAGTTACCTTAAAAACTTTGGTTTTGGAAATATGGGTGATTAAATAAGTCGCTATGCGATGTGCGGACAACGATTTGTCTAAGTTTGACATAAAATGTAAAATAAATACGGCAGTGTGTCAGCATGACGTACACGTAGGATGAAAGAATAGGACCAGAACTTTAGTACTATACCACCCAAGTTACCGTAAAAACTTAGGTTTTGGAAATATGGGTGATTAAATTAGTCGCTATGCGATGTGCGGACAACGATTTGTCTAAGTATGACTTGAAATATAATAATAAATACGGAGGTGTGGCAACATTACGTACACGTAGGGTGATAGAATAGGACCAGAACTTCTGTATTATACCACCCAAGTTACCGTAAAAACTTAGGTTTTGGAAATATGGCTGATTAAAGTAGTCGCATTGAGATGTGCGGACAGAGATTAGTCGAAGTTTGACACGAAATATAAAAAAATACGGAGGTGTGCCAACATGACGTACACATAGGATGATAGAATAGGTCCAGAACTTTAGTACTATACCACCCAAGTTACCTTAAAAACTTAGGTTTTGGAAATACGGGTGATTAAAATAGTCGCTTTGGATGTGTGGACAGTGATCCACCTAAGTTTGACATAAAATATAAAATAAATACGGCAGTGTGTCAGCATGACGTACACATAGGATGATAGAATAGGATCAGAACTTCTGTATTATACCACCCAAGTTACCGTAAAAACTTAGGTTTTGGAAATATGGCTGATTAAAGTAGTCGCATTGAGATGTGCGGACAGCGATTTGTCAAAGTATGACATGAAAAATAAAATAAATACGGAAGTGTGCCAACATGACGTACACATAGGATGATAGAATAGGTCCTGAAATTTAGTATTATACCACCCAAGTTACCTTAAAAACTTAGGTTTTGGAAATATGGGTGATTAAATTAGTCGCTATGCGATGTGCGGACAACGATTTGTCTAAGTTTGACATGAAATATAAAAATAAATACGGAATTGTGGATACATGACGTACACATAGGGTGATAGAATAGGACCAGAACTTCTGTATTATACCACCCAAGTTACCGTAAAAACTTAGGTTTTGGAAATATGGGTGATTAAATTAGTCGCTATGCGATGTGCGGACAACGGTTTGTCTAAGTTTGACATGAAATATAAAAATAAATACGGAATTGTGGATACATGACGTACACATAGGGTGATAGAATAGGACCAGAACTTCTGTATTATACCACCCAAGTTACCGTAAAAACTTAGGTTTTGGAAATATGGGTGATTAAATTAGTCGCTATGCGATGTGCGGACAACGATTTGTCTAAGTATGACATGAAATATAATAATAAATACGGAGGTGTGCCAACATTACGTACACGTAGGGTGATAGAATAGGACCAGAAGTTCTGTATTATACCACCCAAGTTAACGTAAAAACTTAGGTTTTGGAAATATGGCTGATTAAAGTAGTCGCATTGAGATGTGCGGACAGCGATTTGTCAAATTATGACATGAAAAATAAAATAAATACGGATTTGTGCCAACATGACGTACACATAGGATGATAGAATAGGTCCTGAAATTTAGTATTATACCACACAAGTTACCTTAAAAACTTAGTTTTTGGAAATATGGTTGATTAAATTAGTCGCTATGCGATGTGCGGACAACGATTTGTCTAAGTTTGACATGAACTATAAAAATAAATACGGAATTGTGGATACATGACGTACACATAGGGTGATAGAATAGGACCAGAACTTCTGTATTATACCACCCAAGTTACCGTAAAAACTTAGGTTTTGGAAATATGGCTGATTAAAATAGTCGCATTGAGATGTGCGGACAACGATTTGTCGAAGTTTGACACGAAATATAAAAAAAATACGGAGGTGTGCCAACATGACGTACACATAGGATGATAGAATAGGACCAGAACTTTAGTACCATACCACCCTAAGTTACCGTAAAAACTTAGGTTTTGGAAATATGGCTGATTAAAGTAGTCGCATTGAGATAAGCGGACAGAGATTTGTCGAAGTTTGACACGAAATATAAAAAAATACGGAGGTGTGCCAACATGACGTACACATAGGATGATAGAATAGGTCCTGAAATTCAGTATTATACCACCCAAGTTACCGTAAAAACTTAGGTTTTGGAAATATGGGTGATTAAATTAGTCGCTATGCGATGTGCGGACAACGATTTGTCTAAGTATGACATGAAATATAATAATAAATACGGAGGTGTGCCAACATTACGTACACGTAGGGTGATAGAATCGGACCAGAACTTCTGTATTATACCACAAAAGTTACCGTAAAAACTTAGGTTTTGGAAATATGGCTGATTAAAGTAGTCGCATTGAGATGTGCGGACAGAGATTTGTCGAAGTTTGACACGAAATATAAAAAAAATACGGAGGTGTGCCAACATGACGTACACATATGATGATAGAATAGGTCCAGAACTTTAATACTATACCACCCAAGTTACCTTAAAGACTTAGGTTTTGGAAATACGGGTGATTAAAATAGTCGCTTTGGATGTGTGGACAGCGATCCACCTAAGTTTGACATAAAATATAAAATAAATACGGCAGTGTGTCAGCATGACGTACACGTAGGATGAAAGAATAGGACCAGAACTTTAGTACCCTACCACCCAAGTTACCTTAAAAACTTAGGTTTTGGAAATATGGGTGATTAAATTAGTCGCTATGCGATGTGCGGACAACGATTTGTCTAAGTATGACATGAAATATAATAATAAATACGGAGGTGTGCCAACATTACGTACACGTAGGGTGATAGAATAGGACCAGAACTTCTGTATTATACCACCCAAGTTACCGTAAAAACTTAGGTTTTGGAAATATGGCCGATTAAATTAGTCGCATTGAGATGTGCGGACAGCGATTTGTCAAAGTATGACATGAAAATAAAATAAATACGGAAGTGTCCCAACATTACGTACACGTAGGATGAAAGAATTGGACCAGAACTTTAGTACTATACCACCCAAGTTACCTTAAAAACTTAGGTTTTGGAAATATGGCTGATTAAAGTAGTCGCTTTGCGATGTGCGGACAGCGATTTGTCTAAGTTTGACATGACATATAAAAATAAATACGGAATTGTGGATACAAGACGTACACATAGGGTGATAGAATAGGACCAGTACTTCTGTATTATACCACCCAAGTTACCGTAAAAACTTAGGTTTTGGAAATATGGCTGATTAAAGTAGTAGCATTGAGATGTGCGGACAGCGATTTGTCAAAGTATGACACGAAAAATAAAATAAATACGGAAGTGTGCCAACATGACGTACAAATAGGATGATAAAATAGGTCCAGAACTTTAGTTCTATACCAACCAAGTTACCGTAAAAACTTAGGTTTTGGGAATATGGGTGATTAAATTAGTCGCTATGCGATGTGCGGACAACGATTTGTCTAAGTTTGACATGAAATATAAAAATAAATACGGAATTGTGGATACATGACGTACACATAGGATGATAGAATAGGTCCTAAAATTTAGTATTATACCACCCAAGTTACCTTAAAAACTTAGGTTTTGGAAATATGGGTGATTAAATTAGTCGCTATGCGATGTGCGGACAACGATTTGTCTAAGTATGACATGAAATATAATAATCAATACGGAAAGGGTGCCAACATTACGTACACATAGGGTGATAGAATAGGACCAGAACTTCTGTATTATACCACCCAAGTTACCGTAAAAACTTAGGTTTTGGAAATATGGGTGATTAAATTAGTCGCTATGCGATGTGCGGACAACGATTTGTCGAAGTTTGACACGAAATATACAAAAAATACGGAGGTGTGCTACATGACGTACACATAGGATGATAGAATAAGTCCAGAACTTTAGTACTATACCACCCAAGTTACCGTAAAAACATAGGTTTTGGAAATATGGGTGATTAAATTAGTCGCTATGCGATGTGCGGACAACGATTTGTCTAAGTTTGACATGAAATATAAAAATAAATACGGAGGTGTGCCAACATTACATACACGTAGGATGAAAGAATAGGACCAGAACTTTAGTACTATACCACACAAGTTACCTTAAAAACTTAGTTTTTGGAAATATGGTTGATTAAATTAGTCGCTATGCGATGTGCGGACAACGATTTGTCTAAGTTTGACATGAACTATAAAAATAAATACGGAATTGTGGATACATGACGTACACATAGGGTGATAGAATAGGACCAGAACTTCTGTATTATACCACCCAAGTTACCGTAAAAACTTAGGTTTTGGAAATATGGCTGATTAAAGTAGTCGCATTGAGATGTGCGGACAGAGATTAGTCGAAGTTTGACACGAAATATAAAAAAAATACGGAGGTGTGCCAACATGACGTACACATAGGATGATAGAATAGGTCCAGAACTTTAGTACTATACCACCCAAGTTACCTTAAAAACTTAGGTTTTGGAAATACGGGTGATTAAAATAGTCGCTTTGGATGTGTGGACAGTGATCCACCTAAGTTTGACATAAAATATAAAATAAATACGGCAGTGTGTCAGCATGACGTACACATAGGATGATAGAATAGGATCAGAACTTCTGTATTATACCACCCAAGTTACCGTAAAAACTTAGGTTTTGGAAATATGGCTGATTAAAGTAGTCGCATTGAGATGTGCGGACAGCGATTTGTCAAAGTATGACATGAAAAATAAAATAAATACGGAAGTGTGCCAACATGACGTACACATAGGATGATAGAATAGGTCCTGAAATTTAGTATTATACCACCCAAGTTACCTTAAAAACTTAGGTTTTGGAAATATGGGTGATTAAATTAGTCGCTATGCGATGTGCGGACAACGATTTGTCTAAGTTTGACATGAAATATAAAAATAAATACGGAATTGTGGATACATGACGTACACATAGGGTGATAGAATAGGACCAGAACTTCTGTATTATACCACCCAAGTTACCGTAAAAACTTAGGTTTTGGAAATATGGGTGATTAAATTAGTCGCTATGCGATGTGCGGACAACGGTTTGTCTAAGTTTGACATGAAATATAAAAATAAATACGGAATTGTGGATACATGACGTACACATAGGGTGATAGAATAGGACCAGAACTTCTGTATTATACCACCCAAGTTACCGTAAAAACTTAGGTTTTGGAAATATGGGTGATTAAATTAGTCGCTATGCGATGTGCGGACAACGATTTGTCTAAGTATGACATGAAATATAATAATAAATACGGAGGTGTGCCAACATTACGTACACGTAGGGTGATAGAATAGGACCAGAAGTTCTGTATTATACCACCCAAGTTAACGTAAAAACTTAGGTTTTGGAAATATGGCTGATTAAAGTAGTCGCATTGAGATGTGCGGACAGCGATTTGTCAAATTATGACATGAAAAATAAAATAAATACGGATTTGTGCCAACATGACGTACACATAGGATGATAGAATAGGTCCTGAAATTTAGTATTATACCACACAAGTTACCTTAAAAACTTAGTTTTTGGAAATATGGTTGATTAAATTAGTCGCTATGCGATGTGCGGACAACGATTTGTCTAAGTTTGACATGAACTATAAAAATAAATACGGAATTGTGGATACATGACGTACACATAGGGTGATAGAATAGGACCAGAACTTCTGTATTATACCACCCAAGTTACCGTAAAAACTTAGGTTTTGGAAATATGGCTGATTAAAATAGTCGCATTGAGATGTGCGGACAACGATTTGTCGAAGTTTGACACGAAATATAAAAAAAATACGGAGGTGTGCCAACATGACGTACACATAGGATGATAGAATAGGACCAGAACTTTAGTACCATACCACCCTAAGTTACCGTAAAAACTTAGGTTTTGGAAATATGGCTGATTAAAGTAGTCGCATTGAGATAAGCGGACAGAGATTTGTCGAAGTTTGACACGAAATATAAAAAAATACGGAGGTGTGCCAACATGACGTACACATAGGATGATAGAATAGGTCCTGAAATTCAGTATTATACCACCCAAGTTACCGTAAAAACTTAGGTTTTGGAAATATGGGTGATTAAATTAGTCGCTATGCGATGTGCGGACAACGATTTGTCTAAGTATGACATGAAATATAATAATAAATACGGAGGTGTGCCAACATTACGTACACGTAGGGTGATAGAATCGGACCAGAACTTCTGTATTATACCACAAAAGTTACCGTAAAAACTTAGGTTTTGGAAATATGGCTGATTAAAGTAGTCGCATTGAGATGTGCGGACAGAGATTTTTCGAAGTTTGACACGAAATATAAAAAAAATACGGAGGTGTGCCAACATGACGTACACATAGGATGATAGAATAGGTCCAGAACTTTAATACTATACCACCCAAGTTACCTTAAAGACTTAGGTTTTGGAAATACGGGTGATTAAAATAGTCGCTTTGGATGTGTGGACAGCGATCCACCTAAGTTTGACATAAAATATAAAATAAATACGGCAGTGTGTCAGCATGACGTACACGTAGGATGAAAGAATAGGACCAGAACTTTAGTACCCTACCACCCAAGTTACCTTAAAAACTTAGGTTTTGGAAATATGGGTGATTAAATTAGTCGCTATGCGATGTGCGGACAACGATTTGTCTAAGTATGACATGAAATATAATAATAAATACGGAGGTGTGCCAACATTACGTACACGTAGGGTGATAGAATAGGACCAGAACTTCTGTATTATACCACCCAAGTTACCGTAAAAACTTAGGTTTTGGAAATATGGCCGATTAAATTAGTCGCATTGAGATGTGCGGACAGCGATTTGTCAAAGTATGACATGAAAATAAAATAAATACGGAAGTGTCCCAACATTACGTACACGTAGGATGAAAGAATTGGACCAGAACTTTAGTACTATACCACCCAAGTTACCTTAAAAACTTAGGTTTTGGAAATATGGCTGATTAAAGTAGTCGCTTTGCGATGTGCGGACAGCGATTTGTCTAAGTTTGACATGACATATAAAAATAAATACGGAATTGTGGATACAAGACGTACACATAGGGTGATAGAATAGGACCAGTACTTCTGTATTATACCACCCAAGTTACCGTAAAAACTTAGGTTTTGGAAATATGGCTGATTAAAGTAGTACCATTGAGATGTGCGGACAGCGATTTGTCAAAGTATGACACGAAAAATTAAATAAATACGGAAGTGTGCCAACATGACGTACAAATAGGATGATAAAATAGGTCCAGAACTTTAGTTCTATACCAACCAAGTTACCGTAAAAACTTAGGTTTTGGAAATATGGGTGATTAAATTAGTCGCTATGCGATGTGCGGACAACGATTTGTCTAAGTTTGACATGAAATATAAAAATAAATACGGAATTGTGGATACATGACGTACACATAGGATGATAGAATAGGTCCTAAAATTTAGTATTATACCACCCAAGTTACCTTAAAAACTTAGGTTTTGGAAATATGGGTGATTAAATTAGTCGCTATGCGATGTGCGGACAACGATTTGTCTAAGTATGACATGAAATATAATAATCAATACGGAAAGGGTGCCAACATTACGTACACATAGGGTGATAGAATAGGACCAGAACTTCTGTATTATACCACCCAAGTTACCGTAAAAACTTAGGTTTTGGAAATATGGGTGATTAAATTAGTCGCTATGCGATGTGCGGACAACGATTTGTCGAAGTTTGACACGAAATATACAAAAAATACGGAGGTGTGCTACATGACGTACACATAGGATGATAGAATAAGTCCAGAACTTTAGTACTATACCACCCAAGTTACCGTAAAAACATAGGTTTTGGAAATATGGGTGATTAAATTAGTCGCTATGCGATGTGCGGACAACGATTTGTCTAAGTTTGACATGAAATATAAAAATAAATACGGAGGTGTGCCAACATTACATACACGTAGGATGAAAGAATAGGACCAGAACTTTAGTACTATACCACACAAGTTACCTTAAAAACTTAGTTTTTGGAAATATGGTTGATTAAATTAGTCGCTATGCGATGTGCGGACAACGATTTGTCTAAGTTTGACATGAACTATAAAAATAAATACGGAATTGTGGATACATGACGTACACATAGGGTGATAGAATAGGACCAGAACTTCTGTATTATACCACCCAAGTTACCGTAAAAACTTAGGTTTTGGAAATATGGCTGATTAAAATAGTCGCATTGAGATGTGCGGACAACGATTTGTCGAAGTTTGACACGAAATATAAAAAAAATACGGAGGTGTGCCAACATGACGTACACATAGGATGATAGAATAGGACCAGAACTTTAGTACCATACCACCCTAAGTTACCGTAAAAACTTAGGTTTTGGAAATATGGCTGATTAAAGTAGTCGCATTGAGATAAGCGGACAGAGATTTGTCGAAGTTTGACACGAAATATAAAAAAATACGGAGGTGTGCCAACATGACGTACACATAGGATGATAGAATAGGTCCTGAAATTCAGTATTATACCACCCAAGTTACCGTAAAAACTTAGGTTTTGGAAATATGGGTGATTAAATTAGTCGCTATGCGATGTGCGGACAACGATTTGTCTAAGTATGACATGAAATATAATAATAAATACGGAGGTGTGCCAACATTACGTACACGTAGGGTGATAGAATCGGACCAGAACTTCTGTATTATACCACAAAAGTTACCGTAAAAACTTAGGTTTTGGAAATATGGCTGATTAAAGTAGTCGCATTGAGATGTGCGGACAGAGATTTGTCGAAGTTTGACACGAAATATAAAAAAAATACGGAGGTGTGCCAACATGACGTACACATAGGATGATAGAATAGGTCCAGAACTTTAATACTATACCACCCAAGTTACCTTAAAGACTTAGGTTTTGGAAATACGGGTGATTAAAATAGTCGCTTTGGATGTGTGGACAGCGATCCACCTAAGTTTGACATAAAATATAAAATAAATACGGCAGTGTGTCAGCATGACGTACACGTAGGATGAAAGAATAGGACCAGAACTTTAGTACCCTACCACCCAAGTTACCTTAAAAACTTAGGTTTTGGAAATATGGGTGATTAAATTAGTCGCTATGCGATGTGCGGACAACGATTTGTCTAAGTATGACATGAAATATAATAATAAATACGGAGGTGTGCCAACATTACGTACACGTAGGGTGATAGAATAGGACCAGAACTTCTGTATTATACCACCCAAGTTACCGTAAAAACTTAGGTTTTGGAAATATGGCCGATTAAATTAGTCGCATTGAGATGTGCGGACAGCGATTTGTCAAAGTATGACATGAAAATAAAATAAATACGGAAGTGTCCCAACATTACGTACACGTAGGATGAAAGAATTGGACCAGAACTTTAGTACTATACCACCCAAGTTACCTTAAAAACTTAGGTTTTGGAAATATGGCTGATTAAAGTAGTCGCTTTGCGATGTGCGGACAGCGATTTGTCTAAGTTTGACATGACATATAAAAATAAATACGGAATTGTGGATACAAGACGTACACATAGGGTGATAGAATAGGACCAGTACTTCTGTATTATACCACCCAAGTTACCGTAAAAACTTAGGTTTTGGAAATATGGCTGATTAAAGTAGTAGCATTGAGATGTGCGGACAGCGATTTGTCAAAGTATGACACGAAAAATAAAATAAATACGGAAGTGTGCCAACATGACGTACAAATAGGATGATAAAATAGGTCCAGAACTTTAGTTCTATACCAACCAAGTTACCGTAAAAACTTAGGTTTTGGAAATATGGGTGATTAAATTAGTCGCTATGCGATGTGCGGACAACGATTTGTCTAAGTTTGACATGAAATATAAAAATAAATACGGAATTGTGGATACATGACGTACACATAGGATGATAGAATAGGTCCTAAAATTTAGTATTATACCACCCAAGTTACCTTAAAAACTTAGGTTTTGGAAATATGGGTGATTAAATTAGTCGCTATGCGATGTGCGGACAACGATTTGTCTAAGTATGACATGAAATATAATAATCAATACGGAAAGGGTGCCAACATTACGTACACATAGGGTGATAGAATAGGACCAGAACTTCTGTATTATACCACCCAAGTTACCGTAAAAACTTAGGTTTTGGAAATATGGGTGATTAAATTAGTCGCTATGCGATGTGCGGACAACGATTTGTCGAAGTTTGACACGAAATATACAAAAAATACGGAGGTGTGCTACATGACGTACACATAGGATGATAGAATAAGTCCAGAACTTTAGTACTATACCACCCAAGTTACCGTAAAAACATAGGTTTTGGAAATATGGGTGATTAAATTAGTCGCTATGCGATGTGCGGACAACGATTTGTCTAAGTTTGACATGAAATATAAAAATAAATACGGAGGTGTGCCAACATTACATACACGTAGGATGAAAGAATAGGACCAGAACTTTAGTACTATACCACACAAGTTACCTTAAAAACTTAGGTTTTGGAAATATGGGTGATTAAATTAGTCGCTATGCGATTTGCGGACAACGATTTGTCTAAGTATGACATGAAATATAATAATAAATACGGAGGTGTGCCAACATTACGTACACGTAGGGTGATAGAATAGGACCAGAACTTCTGTATTATACCACCCAAGTTACCGTAAAAACTTAGGTTTTGGAAATATGGCTGATTAAAGTAGTCGTATTGAGATGTGCGGACAGCGATTTGTCAAAGTATGACATGAAAAATAAAATAAATACGGAAGTGTGCCATCATGACGTACACATAGGATGAAAGAATAGGACCAGAACTTTAGTACTATACCACCCAAGTTACCGTAAAAACTTAGGTTTTGGAAATATGGCTGATTAAATTAGTCGCATTGAGATAAGCGGACAGAGATTTGTCGAAGTTTGACACGAAATATAAAAAAATACGGAGGTGTGCCAACATGACGTACACATAGGAAGATAGAATAGGTCCTGAAATTCAGTATTATACCACCCAAGTTACCGTAAAAACTTAGGTTTTGGAAATATGGGTGATTAAATTAGTCGCTATGCGATGTGCGGACAACGATTTGTCTAAGTATGACATGAAATATAATAATAAATACGGAGGTGTGCCAACATTACGTACACGTAGGGTGATAGAATAGGACCAGAACTTCTGTATTATACCACAAAAGTTACCGTAAAAACTTAGGTTTTGGAAATATGGCTGATTAAAGTAGTCGCATTGAGATGTGCGGACAGAGATTTGTCGAAGTTTGACACGAAATATAAAAAAAATACGGAGGTGTGCCAACATGACGTACACATAGGATGATAGAATAGGTCCAGAACTTTAATACTATACCACCCAAGTTACCTTAAAGACTTAGGTTTTGGAAATACGGGTGATTAAAATAGTCGCTTTGGATGTGTGGACAGCGATCCACCTAAGTTTGACATAAAATATAAAATAAATACGGCAGTGTGTCAGCATGACGTACACGTAGGATGAAAGAATAGGACCAGAACTTTAGTACCCTACCACCCAAGTTACCTTAAAAACTTAGGTTTTGGAAATATGGGTGATTAAATTAGTCGCTATGCGATGTGCGGACAACGATTTGTCTAAGTATGACATGAAATATAATAATAAATACGGAGGTGTGCCAACATTACGTACACGTAGGGTGATAGAATAGGACCAGAACTTCTGTATTATACCACCCAAGTTACCGTAAAAACTTAGGTTTTGGAAATATGGCCGATTAAATTAGTCGCATTGAGATGTGCGGACAGCGATTTGTCAAAGTATGACATGAAAATAAAATAAATACGGAAGTGTCCCAACATTACGTACACGTAGGATGAAAGAATAGGACCAGAACTTTAGTACTATACCACCCAAGTTACCTTAAAAACTTAGGTTTTGGAAATATGGCTGATTAAAGTAGTCGCTTTGCGATGTGCGGACAGCGATTTGTCTAAGTTTGACATGACATATAAAAATAAATACGGAATTGTGGATACAAGACGTACACATAGGGTGATAGAATAGGACCAGTACTTCTGTATTATACCACCCAAGTTACCGTAAAAACTTAGGTTTTGGAAATATGGCTGATTAAAGTAGTAGCATTGAGATGTGCGGACAGCGATTTGTCAAAGTATGACATGAAAAATAAAATAAATACGGAAGTGTGCCAACATGACGTACAAATAGGATGATAAAATAGGTCCAGAACTTTAGTTCTATACCAACCAAGTTACCGTAAAAACTTAGGTTTTGGAAATATGGGTGATTAAATTAGTCGCTATGCGATGTGCGGACAACGATTTGTCTAAGTTTGACATGAAATATAAAAATAAATACGGAATTGTGGATACATGACGTACACATAGGATGATAGAATAGGTCCTAAAATTTAGTATTATACCACCCAAGTTACCTTAAAAACTTAGGTTTTGGAAATATGGGTGATTAAATTAGTCGCTATGCGATGTGCGGACAACGATTTGTCTAAGTATGACATGAAATATAATAATCAATACGGAAAGGGTGCCAACATTACGTACACATAGGGTGATAGAATAGGACCAGAACTTCTGTATTATACCACCCAAGTTACCGTAAAAACTTAGGTTTTGGAAATATGGGTGATTAAATTAGTCGCTATGCGATGTGCGGACAACGATTTGTCGAAGTTTGACACGAAATATAAAAAAAATACGGAGGTGTGCTACATGACGTACACATAGGATGATAGAATAAGTCCAGAACTTTAGTACTATACCACCCAAGTTACCGTAAAAACATAGGTTTTGGAAATATGGGTGATTAAATTAGTCGCTATGCGATGTGCGGACAACGATTTGTCTAAGTTTGACATGAAATATAAAAATAAATACGGAGGTGTGCCAACATTACATACACGTAGGATGAAAGAATAGGACCAGAACTTTAGTACTATACCACACAAGTTACCTTAAAAACTTAGGTTTTGGAAATATGGGTGATTAAATTAGTCGCTATGCGATGTGCGGACAACGATTTGTCTAAGTATGACATGAAATATAATAATAAATACGGAGGTGTGCCAACATTACGTACACGTAGGGTGATAGAATAGGACCAGAACTTCTGTATTATACCACCCAAGTTACCGTAAAAACTTTGGTTTTGGAAATATGGCTGATTAAAGTAGTCGCATTGAGATGTGCGGACAGCGATTTGTCAAAGTATGACATGAAATATAAAAATAAATACGGAATTATGGATACATGACGTACACATAGGATGAAAGAATAGGACCAGAACTTTGGTACTATACCGACCAAGTTACCTTAAAAACTTAGGTTTTGGAAATATGGGTGATTAAATTAGTTGCTATGCGATGTGCGGACAACGATTTGTCTAAGTATGACACGAAATATAAAAAAATACGGAGGTGTGCCAACATGACGTACACGTAGGATGAAAGAATAGGACCAGAACTTTAGTACAATACCACCCAAGTTACCTTAAGAACAAAATAGTCGCTTTGGATGTGTGGACAGTGATCCACCTAAGTTTGACATAAAATATAGTTAAATACGGCAGTGTGTCAGCATGACGTACACGTAGGGTGATGAAATAGGACCAGAACTTCTGTATTATACCACCCAAGTTACCGTAAAAACTTAGGTTTTGGAAATATGGCTGATTAAAGTAGTCGCATTGAGATGTGCGGACAGCGATTTCTCAAAATATGACATGTAAAATAAAATAAATACGGAAGTGTGCCAACATGACGTACACATAGGATGATAGAATAGGTCCTGAAATTTAGTATTATACCACCCAAGTTACCGTAAAAACTTAGGTTTTGGAAATATGGCTGATTAAAGTAGTCGCATTGAGATGTGCGGACAGCGATTTGTCAAAGTATGACATGAAAAATAAAATAAATACGGAAGTGTGCCAACATGACGTACACATAGGATGAGAGAATAGGTCCTGAAATTTAGTATTATACAACCCAAGTTACCTTAAAAACTTAGGTTTTGGAAATAAGGGTGATTAAATTAGTCGCTATGCGATGTGCGGACAACGATTTGTCTAAGTTTGACATGAAATATAAAAATAAATACGGAATTGTGGATACATGACGTACACATAGGGTGATAGAATAGGACCAGAACTTCTGTATTATACCACCCATGTTACCGTAAAAACTTAGGTTTTGGAAATATGGGTGATTAAATTAGTAGCTATGCGATGTGCGGACAACGATTTGTCTAAGTTTGACATGAAATATAAAAATAAATACGGAATTTTGGATACATGACGTACACAATGGGTGATAGAATAGGATTAGAACTATATTATTATACCACTCAGGTTACCGTCAAAACTTAGGTTTTGGAAATACGGGTGATTAAAATAATCGCTTTGGATGTGTGGACAGCGATCCACCTAAGTTTGACATAAAATATAAAATAAATAATATAAAAGTTTTTAAGGTAACTTGGGTGGTATAATACTAAATTTCAGGACCTATTCTATCATCCTATGTGTACGTCATGTATCCACAATTCCGTATTTATTTTTATATTTCATGTCAAACTTAGACAAATCGTTGTCCGCACATCGCATAGCGACTAATTTAATCACCCATATTTCCAAAACCTAAGTTTTTACGGTAACTTGGTTGGTATAGTACTAAAGTTCTGGACCTATTTTATCATCCTATGTGTACGTCATGTTGGCACACTTCCGTATTTATTTTATTTTTCATGTCATACTTTGACAAATCGCTGTCCGCACATCTCAATGCGACTACTTTACTCAGCCATATTTCCAAAACCTAAGTTTTTACGGTAACTTGGGTGGTATAATACAGAAGTTCTGGTCCTATTCTATCACCCTATGTGTACGTCATGTATCCACAATTCCGTATTTATTTTTATATTTCATGTCAAACTTAGACAAATCGCTGTCCGCACATCGCAAAGCGACTACTTTATTCAGCCATATTTCCAAAACCTAAGTTTTTAAGGTAACTTGGGTGATATAGTACTAAAGTTCTGGTCCAATCCTTTCATCCTACGTGTACGTAATGTTGGCACACCTCCGTATTTATTTTTATATTTCATGTCAAACTTAGACAAATCGCTGTCCGCACATCGCAAAGCGACTACTTTATTCAGCCATATTTCCAAAACCTAAGTTTTTAAGGTAACTTGGGTGATATAGTACTAAAGTTCTGGTCCAATTCTTTCATCCTACGTGTACGTAATGTTGGCACACCTCCGTATTTATTTTTATATTTCGTGTCAAACTTCGACAAATCGTTCACAGCACATCGCATAGCGACTAATTTAATCACCCATATTTCCAAAACCTAAGTTTTTACGGTAACTTGGGTGGTATAATACAGAAGTTCTGGTCCTATTCTATCACCCTATGTGTACGTCATGTATCCACAATTCCGTATTTATTTTTATATTTCATGTCAAACTTAGACAAATCGCTGTCCGCACATCTCAATGCGACTACTTTAATCAGCCATATTTCCAAAACCTAAGTTTTTACGGTAACTTGGGTGGTATAGTACTAAAGTTCTGGACCTATTCTATCATCCTATGTGTACCTCATGTTGGCACAGCTCCGTATTTTTTTTATATTTCGTGTCAAACTTCGACAAATCTCTGTCCGCACATCTCAATGCGACTACTTTAATCAGCCATATTTCCAAAACCTAAGTTTTACGGTAACTTGGGTGGTATAATACAGAAGTTCTGGTCCTATTCTATCACCCTACGTGTACGTAATGTTGGCACACCTCCGTATTTATTATTATATTTCATGTCATACTTAGACAAATCGTTGTCCGCACATCGCATAGCGACTAATTTAATCACCCATATTTCCAAAACCTATGTTTTTAAGGTAACTTGGGTGGTATAGTACTAAAGTTCTGGTCCTATTCTTTCATCCTACGTGTACGTCATGCTGACACACTGCCGTATTTATTTAATTTTTCATGTCATACTTTGACAAATCGCTGTCCGCACATCTCAATGCGACTAATTTAATCAGCCATATTTCCAAAACCTAAGTTTTTACGGTAACTTGGGTGGTATAATACAGAAGTTCTGGTCCTATTCTATCACCCTATGTGTACGTCATGTATCCACAATTCCGTATTTATTTTTATATTTCATGTCAAACTTAGACAAATCGTTGTCCGCACATCGCATAGCGACTAATTTAATCACCCGTATTTCCAAAACCTAAGTTTTTACGGTAACTTGGGTGGTATAATACAGAGGTTCTGGTCCTATTCTATCACCCTATGTGTACGTCATGTATCCACAATTCCGTATTTATTTTTATATTTCATGTCAAACTTAGACAAATCGTTGTCCGCACATCGCATAGCGACTAATTTAATCACCCATATTTCCAAAACCTAAGTTTTTACGGTAACTTGGGTGGTATAGTAATAAAGTTCTGAACCTATTCTATCATCCTATGTGTACGTCATGTTGGCACACTTCCGTATTTATTTTATTTTTCATGTCATAATTTGACAAATCGCTGTCCGCACATCTCAATGCGACTACTTTAATCAGCCATATTTCCAAAACCTAAGTTTTTACGGTAACTTGGGTGGTATAATACAGAAGTTCTGGTCCTATTCTATCACCCTATGTGTACGTCATGTATCCACAATTCCGTATTTATTTTTATATTTCATGTCAAACTTAGACAAATCGCTGTCCGCACATCGCAAAGCGACTATTTCAATCAGCTATATTTCCAAAACCTAAGTTTTTAAGGTAACTTGGGTGGTATAGTACTAAAGTTCTGGTCCAATTCTTTCATCCTACGTGTACGTAATGTTGGCACACCTCCGTATTTATTTTTATATTTCATGTCAAACTTAGACAAATCGTTGTCCGCACATCGCATAGCGACTAATTTAATCACCCATATTTCCAAAACCTAAGTTTTTACGGTAACTTGGGTGGTATAGTACTAAAGTTCTGGACCTATTCTATCATCCTATGTGTACGTCATGTTGGCACACCTCCGTATTTTTTTATATTTCGTGTCAAACTTCGACAAATCGTTGTCCGCACAACGCATAGCGACTAATTTAATCACCCATATTTCCAAAACCTAAGTTTTTACGGTAACTTGGATGGTATAATACAGAAGTTCTGGTCCTATTCTATCACCCTATGTGTACGTCATGTATCCACAATTCCGTATTTATTTTTATATTTCATGTCAAACTTAGACAAATCGCTGTCCGCACATCTCAATGCGACTACTTTAATCAGCCATATTTCCAAAACCTAAGTTTTTACGGTAAATTGGGTGGTATAGTACTAAAGTTCTGGACCTATTCTATCATCCTATGTGTACGTCATGTTGGCACACTTCCGTATTTATTTTATTTTTCATGTCATATTTTGACAAATCGCTGTCCGCACATCTCAATGCGACTACTTTAATCAGCCATATTTCCAAAACCTAAGTATTTAAGGTAATTTGGGTGGTATAGTACTAAAGTTCTGGTCCTATTCTTTCATCCTACGTGTACGTAATGTTGGCACACCTCCGTATTTATTTTTATATTTCATGTCAAACTTAGACAAATCGTTGTCCGCACATCGCATAGCGACTAATTTAATCACCCATATTTCCAAAACCTAAGTTTTTACGGTAACTTGGGTGGTATAATACAGAAGTTCTGGTCCTATTCTATCAACCTATGTGTATGTCATGTATCCACAATTCCGTATTTATTTTTATATTTCATGTCAAACATAGACAAATCGCTGTCCGCACATCTCAATGCGACTACTTTAATCAGCCATATTTCCAAAACCTAAGTTTTTACGGTAACTTGGGTGGTATAGTACTAAAGTTCTGGACCTATTCTATCATCCTATGTGTACGTCATGTTGGCACACCTCCGTATTTTTTTATATTTCGTGTCAAACTTCGACAAATCTCTGTCCGCACATCTCAATGCGACTACTTTAATCAGCCATATTTCCAAAACCTAAGTTTTTACGGTAACTTGGGTGGTATAATACAGAAGTTCTGGTCCTATTCTATCACCCTACGTGTACGTAATGTTGGCACACCTCCGTATTTATTATTATATTTCATGTCATACTTAGACAAATCGTTGTGCGCACATCGCATAGCGACTAATTTAATCACCCATATTTCCAAAACCTAAGTTTTTAAGGTAACTTGGGTGGTATAGTACTAAAGTTCTGGTCCCATTCTTTCATCCTACGTGTACGTCATGCTGACACACTGCCGTATTTATTTTATTTTTCATGTCATACTTTGACAAATCGCTGTCCGCACATCTCAATGCGACTACTTTAATCAGCTATATTTCCAAAACCTAAGTTTTTACGGTAACTTGGGTGGTATAATACAGAAGTTCTGGTCCTATTCTATCACTCTATGTGTACGTCATGTATCCACAATTCCGTATTTATTTTTATATTTCATGTTAAACTTAGACAAATCGTTGTCCGCACATCGCATAGCGACTAATTTAATCACCCGTATTTCCAAAACCTATGTTCTTAAGGTAACTTGGGTGGTATAGTACTAAAGTTCTGGTCCTATTCTTTCATCCTACGTGTACGTCATGTTGACACACCTCCGTATTTTTTTTATATTTCGTGTCATACTTAGACAAATCGTTGTCCGCACATCGCATAGCAACTAATTTAATCACCCATATTTCCAAAACCCAAGTTTTTAAGGTAACTTGGGTGGTATAGTACTAAAGTTCTGGTCCTATTCTTTTATTTTATGTGTACGTCATGTATCCACAATTCCGTATTTATTTTTATATTTCATATCATACTTTGACAAATCGCTGTCCGCACATCTCAATGCGACTAATTTAATCACCCATATTTCCAAAACCTAAGTTTTTAAGGTAACTTGGGTGGTATAGTACTAAAGTTCTGGTCCTATTCTTTCATCCTATGTGTACGTAATGTTGGCACACCTCCGTATTTATTTTTATATTTCATGTCAAACTTAGACAAATCGTTGTCCGCACATCGCATAGCGACTAATTTAATCACCCATATTTCCAAAACCTAAGTTTTTACGGTAACTTGGTTGGTATAGTACTAAAGTTCTGGACCTATTCTATCATCCTATGTGTACGTCATGTTGGCACACCTCCGTATTTTTTTTATATTTCGTGTCAAACTTCGACAAATCGTTGTCCGCACAACGCATAGCGACTAATTTAATCACCCATATTTCCAAAACCTAAGTTTTTACGGTATCTTGGATGGTATAATACAGAAGTTCTGGTCCTATTCTATCACCTTATGTGTACGTCATGTATCCACAATTCCGTATTTATTTTTATATTTCATGTCAAACTTAGACAAATCGCTGTCCGCACATCTCAATGCGACTACTTTAATCAGCCATATTTCCAAAACCTAAGTTTTTACGGTAAATTGGGTGGTATAGTACTAAAGTTCTGGACCTATTCTATCATCCTATGTGTACGTCATGTTGGCACACCTCCGTATTTTTTTTATATTTCGTGTCAAACTTCGACAAATCTCTGTCCGCACATCTCAATGCGACTACTTTAATCAGCCATATTTCCAAAACCTAAGTTTTTACGGTAACTTGGGTGGTATAATACAGAAGTTCTGGTCCTATTCTATCACCCTACGTGTACGTAATGTTGGCACATCTCCGTATTTATTATTATATTTCATGTCATACTTAGACAAATCGTTGTCCGCACATCGCATAGCGACTAATTTAATCACCCATATTTCCAAAACCTATGTTTTTAAGGTAACTTGGGTGGTATAGTACTAAAGTTCTGGTCCTATTCTTTCATCCTACGTGTACGTCATGCTGACACACTGCCGTATTTATTTAATTTTTCATGTCATACTTTGACAAATCGCTGTCCGCACATCTCAATGCGACTACTTTAATCAGCCATATTTCCAAAACCTAAGTTTTTACGGTAACTTGGTTGGTATAGTACTAAAGTTCTGGTCCTATTCTTTCATCCTACGTGTACGTCATGCTGACACACTGCCGTATTTATTTAATTTTTCATGTCATACTTTGACAAATCGCTGTCCGCACATCTCAATGCGACTAATTTAATCAGCCATATTTCCAAAACCTAAGTTTTTACGGTAACTTGGGTGGTATAATACAGAGGTTCTGGTTCTATTCTATCACCCTATGTGTACGTCATGTATCCACAATTCCGTATTTATTTTTATATTTCATGTCAAACTTAGACAAATCGTTGTCCGCACATCGCATAGCGACTAATTTAATCACCCATATTTCCAAAACCTAAGTTTTTACGGTAACTTGGGTGGTATAGTACTAAAGTTCTGGACCTATTCTATCATCCTATGTGTACGTCATGTTGGCACACTTCCGTATTTATTTTATTTTTCATGTCATACTTTGACAAATCGCTGTCCGCACATCTCAATGCGACTACTTTAATCAGCCATATTTCCAAAACCTAAGTTTTTAAGGTAACTTGGGTGGTATAGTACTAAAGTTCTGGTCCTATTCTTTCATCCTACGTGTACGTAATGTTGGCACACCTCCGTATTTATTTTTATTTTTCACGTCAAACTTAGACAAATCGTTGTCCGCACATCGCATAGCGACTAATTTAATCACCCATATTTCCAAAACCTAAGTTTTTACGGTAACTTGGGTGGTATAATACAGAAGTTCTGGTCCTATTCTATCACCCTATGTGTACGTCATGTATCCACAATTCCGTATTTATTTTTATATTTCATGTCAAACTTAGACAAATCGCTGTCCGCACATCTCAATGCGACTACTTTAATCAGCCATATTTCCAAAACCTAAGTTTTTACGGTAACTTGGATGGTATAGTACTAAAGTTCTGGACCTATTCTATCATCCTATGTGTACGTCATGTTGGCACACCTCCGAATTTATTATTATATTTCATGTCATACTTAGACAAATCGTTGTCCGCACATCGCATAGCGACTAATTTAATCACCCATATTTCCAAAACCTATGTTTTTAAGGTAACTTGGGTGGTATAGTACTAAAGTTCTGGTCCGATTCTTTCATCCTACGTGTACGTCATGCTGACACACTGCCGTATTTATTTTATTTTTCATGTCATACTTTGACAAATCGCTGTCCGCACATCTCAATGCGACTACTTTAATCAGCTATATTTCCAAAACCTAAGTTTTTACGGTAACTTAGGTGGTATAATACAAAAGTTCTGGTCCTATTCTATCACCCTATGTGTACGTCATGTATCCACAATTCCGTATTTATTTTTATATTTCATGTTAAACTTAGACAAATCGTTGTCCGCACATCGCATGGCGACTAATTTAATCACCCATATTTCCAAAACCTAAGTTTTTAAGGTAACTTGGGTGGTATAATACTAAATTTCAGGACCTATTCTTTCATCCTATGTGTACGTCATGTTGGCACACTTCCGTATTTATTATTATATTTCATGTCATACTTTGACAAATCGCTGTCCGCACATCTCAATGCGACTACTTTAATCAGCCATATTTCCAAAACCTAAGTTTTTACGGTAACTTGGGTGGTATAATACTAAATTTCAGGACCTATTCTATCATCCTCTGTGTACGTCATGTTGGCACACTTCCGTATTAATTTCATTTTTCATGTCATATTTTGACAAATCGCTGTCCGCACATCTCAATGCGACTACTTTAATCAGCCATATTTCCAAAACCTAAGTTTTTACGGTAAATTGGGTGGTATAGTACTAAAGTTCTGGACCTATTCTATCATCCTATGTGTACGTCATGTTGGCACACTTCCGTATTTATTTTATTTTTCATGTCATACTTTGACAAATCGCTGTCCGCACATCTCAATGCGACTACTTTAATCAGCCATATTTCCAAAACCTAAGTTTTTACGGTAACTTGGGTGGTATAATACAGAAGTTATGGTCCTATTCTATCACCCTAAGTGTACGTAATGTTGGCAAACCTCCGTATTTATTATTATATTTCATGTCATACTTAGACAAATCGTTGTCCGCACATCGCATAGCGACAAATTTAATCACCCATATTTCCAAAATCTAAGTTTTTAAGGTAACTTGGGTGGTATAGTACTAAAGTTCTGGTCCTATTCTTTCATCCTACATGTACGTCATGCTGACACACTGCCGTATTTATTTTATATTTTATGTCAAACTTAGGTGGATCGCTGTCCACACATCCTAAGCAACTATTTTAATCACCCGTATTTCCAAAACCTAAGTTTTTAAGGTAACTTGGGTGGTATAGTACTAAAGTTCTGGACCTATTCTATCATCCTACGTTTACGTAATGTTGGCACACCTCCGTATTTATTATTATATCTCATGTCATACTTAGACAAATCGTTGTCCGCACATCGCATAGCGACTAATTTAATCACCCATATTTCCAAAACCTAAGTTTTTACGGTAACTTGGGTGGTATAATACAGAAGTTCTGGTCCTATTCTATCACCCTACGTGTACGTAATGTTGGCACACCTCCGTATTTATTTATATATTTCATGTCAAACTTAGACAAATCGTTGTCCGCACATCGCATAGCGACTAATTTAATCACCCATATTTCCAAAACCTAAGTTTTTACGGTAACTTCGGTGGTATAGTACTAAAGTTCTGGACCTATTCTATCATCCTATGTGTACGTCATGTTGGCACACCTCCGTATTTTTTTTATATTTCGTGTCAAACTTCGACAAATCGTTGTCCGCACATCGCATAGCGACTATTTTAATCACCAGTATTTCCAAAACCTAAGTTTTTACGGTAACTTGGGTGGTATAATACAGAAGTTCTGGTCCTATTCTATCACCCTATGTGTACGTCATGTATCCACAATTCCGTATTTATTTTTATATTTCATGTCAAACTTAGACAAATCGCTGTCCGCACATCTCAATGCGACTACTTAAATCAGCCATATTTCCAAAACCTAAGTTTTTACGGTAACTTGGGTGGTATAGTACTAAAGTTCTGGACCTATTCTATCATCCTATGTGTACGTCATGTTGGCACACCTCCGTATTTTTTTATATTTCGTGTCAAACTTCGACAAATCTCTGTCCGCACATCTCAATGCGACTACTTTAATCAGCCATATTTCCAAAACCTAAGTTTTTACCGTAACTTGGTTGGTATAATACAGAAGTTCTGGTCCTATTCTATCACCCTACATGTACGTAATGTTGGCACACTTCCGTATTTATTTTATTTTTCATGTCATACTTTGACAAATCGCTGTCCGCACATCTCAATGCGACTACTTTAATCAGCCATATTTCCAAAACCTAAGTTTTTACGGTAAGTTGGGTGGTATAATACAGACGTTATGGTCCTATTTCATCACCCTACGTGTACGTCATGCTGACACACTGCCGTATTTATTTTATATTTTATGTCAAACTTAGGTAGATCACTGTCCACACATCCAAAGCGACTATTTTAATCACCCGTATTTCCAAAACCTAAGTTTTTAAGGTAACTTGGGTGGTATAGTACTAAAGTTCTGGACCCATTCTATCATCCTATGTGTACGTCATGTTGGCACACCTCCGTATTTTTTTTATATTTCGTGTCAAACTTCGACAAATCGTTGTCCGCACATCGCATAGCGACTAATTTAATTACCCATATTTCCAAAACCTAATTTTTTACGGTAACTTGGGTGGTATAATACAGAAGTTCTGGTCCTATTCTATCACCCTATGTGTACGTCATGTATCCACAATTCCGTATTTATTTTTATATTTCATGTCAAACTTAGACAAATCGCTGTCCACTAATCTCAATGCGACTACTTTAATCACCCATATTTCCAAAACCTATGTTTTTAAGGTAACTTGGGTGGTATAGTACTAAAGTTCTGGTCCGATTCTTTCATCCTACGTGTACGTCATGCTGACACACTGCCGTATTTATTTTATTTTTCATGTCATACTTTGACAAATCGCTGTCCGCACATCTCAATGCGACTACTTTAATCAGCTATATTTCCAAAACCTAAGTTTTTACGGTAACTTAGGTGGTATAATACAAAAGTTCTGGTCCTATTCTATCACCCTATGTGTACGTCATGTATCCACAATTCCGTATTTATTTTTATATTTCATGTTAAACTTAGACAAATCGTTGTCCGCACATCGCATAGCGACTAATTTAATCACCCATATTTCCAAAACCTAAGTTTTTAAGGTAACTTGGGTGGTATAATACTAAATTTCAGGACCTATTCTTTCATCCTATGTGTACGTCATGTTGGCACACTTCCGTATTTATTATTATATTTCATGTCATACTTTGACAAATCGCTGTCCGCACATCTCAAAGCGACTACTTTAATCAGCCATATTTCCAAAACCTAAGTTTTTACGGTAACTTGGGTGGTATAATACTAAATTTCAGGACCTATTCTATCATCCTCTGTGTACGTCATGTTGGCACACTTCCGTATTAATTTCATTTTTCATGTCATATTTTGACAAATCGCTGTCCGCACATCTCAATGCGACTACTTTAATCAGCCATATTTCCAAAACCTAAGTTTTTACGGTAAATTGGGTGGTATAGTACTAAAGTTCTGGACCTATTCTATCATCCTATGTGTACGTCATGTTGGCACACTTCCGTATTTATTTTATTTTTCATGTCATACTTTGACAAATCGCTGTCCGCACATCTCAATGCGACTACTTTAATCAGCCATATTTCCAAAACCTAAGTTTTTACGGTAACTTGGGTGGTATAATACAGAAGTTATGGTCCTATTCTATCACCCTAAGTGTACGTAATGTTGGCAAACCTCCGTATTTATTATTATATTTCATGTCATACTTAGACAAATCGTTGTCCGCACATCGCATAGCGACAAATTTAATCACCCGTATTTCCAAAATCTAAGTTTTTAAGGTAACTTGGGTGGTATAGTACTAAAGTTCTGGTCCTATTCTTTCATCCTACATGTACGTCATGCTGACACACTGCCGTATTTATTTTATATTTTATGTCAAACTTAGGTGGATCGCTGTCCACACATCCTAAGCAACTATTTTAATCACCCGTATTTCCAAAACCTAAGTTTTTAAGGTAACTTGGGTGGTATAGTACTAAAGTTCTGGACCTATTCTATCATCCTACGTTTACGTAATGTTGGCACACCTCCGTATTTATTATTATATCTCATGTCATACTTAGACAAATCGTTGTCCGCACATCGCATAGCGACTAATTTAATCACCCATATTTCCAAAACCTAAGTTTTTACGGTAACTTGGGTGGTATAATACAGACGTTCTGGTCCTATTCTATCACCCTACGTGTACGTAATGTTGGCACACCTCCGTATTTATTTATATATTTCATGTCAAACTTAGACAAATCGTTGTCCGCACATCGCATAGCGACTAATTTAATCACCCATATTTCCAAAACCTAAGTTTTTACGGTAACTTCGGTGGTATAGTACTAAAGTTCTGGACCTATTCTATCATCCTATGTGTACGTCATGTTGGCACACCTCCGTATTTTTTTTATATTTCGTGTCAAACTTCGACAAATCGTTGTCCGCACATCGCATAGCGACTATTTTAATCACCAGTATTTCCAAAACCTAAGTTTTTACGGTAACTTGGGTGGTATAATACAGAAGTTCTGGTCCTATTCTATCACCCTATGTGTACGTCATGTATCCACAATTCCGTATTTATTTTTATATTTCATGTCAAACTTAGACAAATCGCTGTCCGCACATCTCAATGCGACTACTTAAATCAGCCATATTTCCAAAACCTAAGTTTTTACGGTAACTTGGGTGGTATAGTACTAAAGTTCTGGACCTATTCTATCATCCTATGTGTACGTCATGTTGGCACACCTCCGTATTTTTTTATATTTCGTGTCAAACTTCGACAAATCTCTGTCCGCACATCTCAATGCGACTACTTTAATCAGCCATATTTCCAAAACCTAAGTTTTTACCGTAACTTGGTTGGTATAATACAGAAGTTCTGGTCCTATTCTATCACCCTACATGTACGTAATGTTGGCACACTTCCGTATTTATTTTATTTTTCATGTCATACTTTGACAAATCGCTGTCCGCACATCTCAATGCGACTACTTTAATCAGCCATATTTCCAAAACCTAAGTTTTTACGGTAACTTGGGTGGTATAGTACTAAAGTTCTGGACCTATTCTATCATCCTATGTGTACGTCATGTTGGCACACCTCCGTATTTTTTTATATTTCGTGTCAAACTTCGACAAATCTCTGTCCGCACATCTCAATGCGACTACTTTAATCAGCCATATTTCCAAAACCTAAGTTTTTACCGTAACTTGGTTGGTATAATACAGAAGTTCTGGTCCTATTCTATCACCCTACATGTACGTAATGTTGGCACACTTCCGTATTTATTTTATTTTTCATGTCATACTTTGACAAATCGCTGTCCGCACATCTCAATGCGACTACTTTAATCAGCCATATTTCCAAAACCTAAGTTTTTACGGTAAGTTGGGTGGTATAATACAGACGTTATGGTCCTATTTCATCACCCTACGTGTACGTCATGCTGACACACTGCCGTATTTATTTTATATTTTATGTCAAACTTAGGTAGATCACTGTCCACACATCCAAAGCGACTATTTTAATCACCCGTATTTCCAAAACCTAAGTTTTTAAGGTAACTTGGGTGGTATAGTACTAAAGTTCTGGACCCATTCTATCATCCTATGTGTACGTCATGTTGGCACACCTCCGTATTTTTTTTATATTTCGTGTCAAACTTCGACAAATCGTTGTCCGCACATCGCATAGCGACTAATTTAATTACCCATATTTCCAAAACCTAAGTTTTTACGGTAACTTGGGTGGTATAATACAGAAGTTCTGGTCCTATTCTATCACCCTATGTGTACGTCATGTATCCACAATTCCGTATTTATTTTTATATTTCATGTCAAACTTAGACAAATCGCTGTCCACTAATCTCAATGCGACTACTTTAATCACCCATATTTCCAAAACCTATGTTTTTAAGGTAACTTGGGTGGTATAGTACTAAAGTTCTGGTCCGATTCTTTCATCCTACGTGTACGTCATGCTGACACACTGCCGTATTTATTTTATTTTTCATGTCATACTTTGACAAATCGCTGTCCGCACATCTCAATGCGACTACTTTAATCAGCTATATTTCCAAAACCTAAGTTTTTACGGTAACTTAGGTGGTATAATACAAAAGTTCTGGTCCTATTCTATCACCCTATGTGTACGTCATGTATCCACAATTCCGTATTTATTTTTATATTTCATGTTAAACTTAGACAAATCGTTGTCCGCACATCGCATAGCGACTAATTTAATCACCCATATTTCCAAAACCTAAGTTTTTAAGGTAACTTGGGTGGTATAATACTAAATTTCAGGACCTATTCTTTCATCCTATGTGTACGTCATGTTGGCACACTTCCGTATTTATTATTATATTTCATGTCATACTTTGACAAATCGCTGTCCGCACATCTCAATGCGACTACTTTAATCAGCCATATTTCCAAAACCTAAGTTTTTACGGTAACTTGGGTGGTATAATACTAAATTTCAGGACCTATTCTATCATCCTCTGTGTACGTCATGTTGGCACACTTCCGTATTAATTTCATTTTTCATGTCATATTTTGACAAATCGCTGTCCGCACATCTCAATGCGACTACTTTAATCAGCCATATTTCCAAAACCTAAGTTTTTACGGTAAATTGGGTGGTATAGTACTAAAGTTCTGGACCTATTCTATCATCCTATGTGTACGTCATGTTGGCACACTTCCGTATTTATTTTATTTTTCATGTCATACTTTGACAAATCGCTGTCCGCACATCTCAATGCGACTACTTTAATCAGCCATATTTCCAAAACCTAAGTTTTTACGGTAACTTGGGTGGTATAATACAGAAGTTATGGTCCTATTCTATCACCCTAAGTGTACGTAATGTTGGCAAACCTCCGTATTTATTATTATATTTCATGTCATACTTAGACAAATCGTTGTCCGCACATCGCATAGCGACAAATTTAATCACCCATATTTCCAAAATCTAAGTTTTTAAGGTAACTTGGGTGGTATAGTACTAAAGTTCTGGTCCTATTCTTTCATCCTACATGTACGTCATGCTGACACACTGCCGTATTTATTTTATATTTTATGTCAAACTTAGGTGGATCGCTGTCCACACATCCTAAGCAACTATTTTAATCACCCGTATTTCCAAAACCTAAGTTTTTAAGGTAACTTGGGTGGTATAGTACTAAAGTTCTGGACCTATTCTATCATCCTACGTTTACGTAATGTTGGCACACCTCCGTATTTATTATTATATCTCATGTCATACTTAGACAAATCGTTGTCCGCACATCGCATAGCGACTAATTTAATCACCCATATTTCCAAAACCTAAGTTTTTACGGTAACTTGGGTGGTATAATACAGAAGTTCTGTTCCTATTCTATCACCCTACGTGTACGTAATGTTGGCACACCTCCGTATTTATTTATATATTTCATGTCAAACTTAGACAAATCGTTGTCCGCACATCGCATAGCGACTAATTTAATCACCCATATTTCCAAAACCTAAGTTTTTACGGTAACTTCGGTGGTATAGTACTAAAGTTCTGGACCTATTCTATCATCCTATGTGTACGTCATGTTGGCACACCTCCGTATTTTTTTTATATTTCGTGTCAAACTTCGACAAATCGTTGTCCGCACATCGCATAGCGACTATTTTAATCACCAGTATTTCCAAAACCTAAGTTTTTACGGTAACTTGGGTGGTATAATACAGAAGTTCTGGTCCTATTCTATCACCCTATGTGTACGTCATGTATCCACAATTCCGTATTTATTTTTATATTTCATGTCAAACTTAGACAAATCGCTGTCCGCACATCTCAATGCGACTACTTAAATCAGCCATATTTCCAAAACCTAAGTTTTTACGGTAACTTGGGTGGTATAGTACTAAAGTTCTGGACCTATTCTATCATCCTATGTGTACGTCATGTTGGCACACCTCCGTATTTTTTTATATTTCGTGTCAAACTTCGACAAATCTCTGTCCGCACATCTCAATGCGACTACTTTAATCAGCCATATTTCCAAAACCTAAGTTTTTACCGTAACTTGCTTGGTATAATACAGAAGTTCTGGTCCTATTCTATCACCCTACATGTACGTAATGTTGGCACACTTCCGTATTTATTTTATTTTTCATGTCATACTTTGACAAATCGCTGTCCGCACATCTCAATGCGACTACTTTAATCAGCCATATTTCCAAAACCTAAGTTTTTACGGTAAGTTGGGTGGTATAATACAGACGTTATGGTCCTATTTCATCACCCTACGTGTACGTCATGCTGACACACTGCCGTATTTATTTTATATTTTATGTCAAACTTAGGTAGATCACTGTCCACACATCCAAAGCGACTATTTTAATCACCCGTATTTCCAAAACCTAAGTTTTTAAGGTAACTTGGGTGGTATAGTACTAAAGTTCTGGACCCATTCTATCATCCTATGTGTACGTCATGTTGGCACACCTCCGTATTTTTTTTATATTTCGTGTCAAACTTCGACAAATCGTTGTCCGCACATCGCATAGCGACTAATTTAATTACCCATATTTCCAAAACCTAATTTTTTACGGTAACTTGGGTGGTATAATACAGAAGTTCTGGTCCTATTCTATCACCCTATGTGTACGTCATGTATCCACAATTCCGTATTTATTTTTATATTTCATGTCAAACTTAGACAAATCGCTGTCCACTAATCTCAATGCGACTACTTTAATCAGCCATATTTCCAAAACCTAAGTTTTTACGGTAACTTGGGTGGTATAGTACTAAAGTTCTGGACCTATTCTATCATCCTATGTGTACATCATGTTGGCACACCTCCGTATTTTTTTTATATTTCGTGTCAAACTTCGACAAATCTCTGTCCGCACATCTCAATGCGACTACTTTAATCAGCCATATTTCCAAAACCTAAGTTTTTACGGTATCTTGGGTGGTATAATACAAAAGTTCTGGTCCTATTCTATCACCCTACGTGTACGTAATGTTGGCACACCTCCGTATTTATTATTATATTTCATGTCATACTTAGACAAATCGTTGTCCGCACATCGCATAGCGACTAATTTAATCACCCATATTTCCAAAACCTAAGTTTTTAAGGTAACTTGGGTGGTATAGTACTAAAGTTCTGGTCCTATTCTTTCATCCTACGTGTACGTCATGCTGACACACTGCCGTATTTATTTTATATTTTATGTCAAACTTAGGTGGATCGCTGTCCACACATCCAAAGCGACTATTTTAATCACCCGTATTTCCAAAACCTAAGTTTTTAAGGTAACTTGGGTGGTATAGTACTAAAGTTCTGGACCTATTCTATCATCCTATGTGTACGTCATGTTGGCACACTTCCGTATTTTTTTTATATTTTGTGTCAAACTTCGACAAATCTCTGTCCGCCCATCTCAATGCGACTACTTTAATCAGCCATATTTCCAAAACCTAAGTTTTTACGGTAACTTGGGTGGTATAATACAGAAGTTCTGGTCCTATTCTATCACCCTACGTGTACGTAATGTTGGCACACCTCCGTATTTATTATTATATTTCATGTCATACCTAGACAAATCGTTGTCCGCACATCGCATAGCGACTAATTTAATCACCCATATTTCCAAAACCTAAGTTTTTACGGTAACTTCGGTGGTATAGTACTAAAGTTCTGGACCTATTCTATCATCCTATGTGTACGTCATGTTGGCACACCTCCGTATTTTTTTTATATTTCGTGTCAAACTTCGACAAATCGTTGTCCGCACATCGCATAGCGACTATTTTAATCACCAGTATTTCCAAAACCTAAGTTTTTACGGTAACTTGGGTGGTATAATACAGAAGTTCTGGTCCTATTCTATCACCCTATGTGTACGTCATGTATCCACAATTCCGTATTTATTTTTATATTTCATGTCAAACTTAGACAAATCGCTGTCCGCACATCTCAATGCGACTACTTAAATCAGCCATATTTCCAAAACCTAAGTTTTTACGGTAACTTGGGTGGTATAGTACTAAAGTTCTGGACCTATTCTATCATCCTATGTGTACGTCATGTTGGCACACCTCCGTATTTTTTTATATTTCGTGTCAAACTTCGACAAATCTCTGTCCGCACATCTCAATGCGACTACTTTAATCAGCCATATTTCCAAAACCTAAGTTTTTACCGTAACTTGCTTGGTATAATACAGAAGTTCTGGTCCTATTCTATCACCCTACATGTACGTAATGTTGGCACACTTCCGTATTTATTTTATTTTTCATGTCATACTTTGACAAATCGCTGTCCGCACATCTCAATGCGACTACTTTAATCAGCCATATTTCCAAAACCTAAGTTTTTACGGTAAGTTGGGTGGTATAATACAGACGTTATGGTCCTATTTCATCACCCTACGTGTACGTCATGCTGACACACTGCCGTATTTATTTTATATTTTATGTCAAACTTAGGTAGATCACTGTCCACACATCCAAAGCGACTATTTTAATCACCCGTATTTCCAAAACCTAAGTTTTTAAGGTAACTTGGGTGGTATAGTACTAAAGTTCTGGACCCATTCTATCATCCTATGTGTACGTCATGTTGGCACACCTCCGTATTTTTTTTATATTTCGTGTCAAACTTCGACAAATCGTTGTCCGCACATCGCATAGCGACTAATTTAATTACCCATATTTCCAAAACCTAATTTTTTACGGTAACTTGGGTGGTATAATACAGAAGTTCTGGTCCTATTCTATCACCCTATGTGTACGTCATGTATCCACAATTCCGTATTTATTTTTATATTTCATGTCAAACTTAGACAAATCGCTGTCCACTAATCTCAATGCGACTACTTTAATCAGCCATATTTCCAAAACCTAAGTTTTTACGGTAACTTGGGTGGTATAGTACTAAAGTTCTGGACCTATTCTATCATCCTATGTGTACATCATGTTGGCACACCTCCGTATTTTTTTTATATTTCGTGTCAAACTTCGACAAATCTCTGTCCGCACATCTCAATGCGACTACTTTAATCAGCCATATTTCCAAAACCTAAGTTTTTACGGTATCTTGGGTGGTATAATACAAAAGTTCTGGTCCTATTCTATCACCCTACGTGTACGTAATGTTGGCACACCTCCGTATTTATTATTATATTTCATGTCATACTTAGACAAATCGTTGTCCGCACATCGCATAGCGACTAATTTAATCACCCATATTTCCAAAACCTAAGTTTTTAAGGTAACTTGGGTGGTATAGTACTAAAGTTCTGGTCCTATTCTTTCATCCTACGTGTACGTCATGCTGACACACTGCCGTATTTATTTTATATTTTATGTCAAACTTAGGTGGATCGCTGTCCACACATCCAAAGCGACTATTTTAATCACCCGTATTTCCAAAACCTAAGTTTTTAAGGTAACTTGGGTGGTATAGTACTAAAGTTCTGGACCTATTCTATCATCCTATGTGTACGTCATGTTGGCACACTTCCGTATTTTTTTTATATTTTGTGTCAAACTTCGACAAATCTCTGTCCGCCCATCTCAATGCGACTACTTTAATCAGCCATATTTCCAAAACCTAAGTTTTTACGGTAACTTGGGTGGTATAATACAGAAGTTCTGGTCCTATTCTATCACCCTACGTGTACGTAATGTTGGCACACCTCCGTATTTATTATTATATTTCATGTCATACCTAGACAAATCGTTGTCCGCACATCGCATAGCGACTAATTTAATCACCCATATTTCCAAAACCTAAGTTTTTAAGGTAACTTGGGTGGTATAGTACTAAAGTTCTGGTCCTATTCTTTCATCCTACGTGTACGTCATGCTGACACACTGCCGTATTTATTTTATATTTTATGTCAAACTTAGGTGGATCGCTGTCTACACATCCAAAGCGACTATTTTAATTACCCGTATTTCCAAAACATAAGTTTTGACGGTAACCTGAGTGGTATAATAATATAGTTCTAATCCTATTCTATCACCCAATGTGTACGTCATGTATCCAAAATTCCGTATTTATTTTTATATTTCATGTCAAACTTAGACAAATCGTTGTCCGCACATCGCATAGCGACTAATTTAATCACCCATATTTCCAAAACCTAAGTTTTTACGGTAACTTGCGTGGTATAATACAGACGTTCTGGTCCTATTCTATCACCCTATGTGTACGTCATGTATCCACAATTCCGTATTTATTTTTATATTTCATGTCAAACTTAGACAAATCTTTGTCCGCACATCGCATAGCGACTAATTTAATCACCCATATTTCCAAAACCTAAGTTTTTAAGGTAACTTGGGTGGTATAATACTAAATTTCAGGACCTATTCTATCATCCTATGTGTACGTCATGTTGGCACACTTCCATATTTATTTTATTTTTCATGTCATACTTTGACAAATCGCTGTCCGCACATCTCAATGCGACTACTTTAATCAGCCATATTTCCAAAACCTAAGTTTTTACGGTAACTTGGGTGGTATAATACAGAAGTTCTGGTCCTATTCTATCACCCTACGTTTACGTCAAGTATCCACAATTCCGTATTTATTTTTATATTTCATGTCAAACTTAGACAAATCGTTGTCCGCACATCGCATAGCAACTACTTTAATCAGCCATATTTCCAAAACCTAAGTTTTTAAGGTAACTTGGGTGGTATAGTACTAAAGTTCTGGTCCTATTCTTTCATCCTACGTGTACGTCTTGCTGACACACTGCCGTATTTATTTTTATTTCATGTCATACTTTGACAAATCGCTGTCCGCACATCTCAATGCGACTACTTTAATCAGCCATATTTCCAAAACCTAAATTTTTACGGTAACTTGGGTGGTATAATACAGAAGTTCTGGTCCTATTCTATCACCCTATGTGTACGTCATGTATCCAAAATTCCGTATTTAGTTTTATATTTCATGTCAAACTTAGACAAATCGTTGTCCGCACATCGCATAGCAACTACTTTAATCACCCATATTTCCAAAACCTAAGTTTTTAAGGTAACTTGGGTGGTATAGTACTAAAGTTCTGGTCCTATTCTTTCATCCTACGTGTACGTCATGCTGACACACTGCCATATTTATTTTATATTTTATGTCAAACTTAGGTGGATCGCTGTCCACACATCCTAAGCGACTATTTTAATCACCCATATTTCCAAAACCTAAGTTTTTAAGATAACTTGGGTGGTATAGTACTAAAGTTCTGGACCTATTCTATCATCCTATGTGTACGTCATGTTGGCACACCTCCGTATTTTTTTTATATTTCGTGTCAAACTTCGACAAATCTCTGTCGCACATCTCAATGCGACTACTTTAATCAGCCATATTTCCAAAACCTAAGTTTTTACGGTAACTTTGGTGGTATAATACAGAAGTTCTGGTCCTATTCTATCACCCTACGTGTACGTAATGTTGACACACCTCCGTATTTATTATTATATTTCATGTCATACTTAGACAAATCGTTGTCCGCACATCGCATAGCGACTAATTTAATCACCCATATTTCCAAAACCTAAGTTTTTACGGTAACTTGGGTGGTATAGTACTAAAGTTCTGGTCCTATTCTTTCATCCTACGTGTACGTCATGCTGACACACTGCCGTATTTATTTTATATTTTATGTCAAACTTAGGTGGATCGCTGTCCACACATCCAAAGCGACTATTTTAATCACCCGTATTTCCAAAACCTAAGTTTTTAAGGTAACTTGGGTGGTATAGTACTAAAGTTCTGGACCTATTCTATCATCCTATGTGTACGTCATGTTGGCAAACCTCCGTATTTTTTTTATATTTCGTGTCAAACTTCGAAAAATCTCTGTCCGCACATCTCAATGCGACTACTTTAATCAGCCATATTTCCAAAACCTAAGTTTTTACGGTAACTTAGGTGGTATAATACAGAAGTTCTGGTCCTATTCTATCACCCTACGTGTACGTAATGTTGGCACACCTCCGTATTTATTATTATATTTCCTGTCATACTTAGACAAATCGTTGTCCGCACATCGCATAGCGACTAATTTAATCACCCATATTTCCAAAACCTAAGTTTTTAAGGTAACTTGGGTGGTATAGTACTAAAGTTCTGGTCCTATTCTTTCATCCTACGTGTACGTCATGCTGACACACTGCCGTATTTATTTTATATTTTATGTCAAACTTAGGTGGATCGCTGTCTACACATCCAAAGCGACTATTTTAATCACCCGTATTTCCAAAACCTAAGTTTTGACGGTAACCTGAGTGGTATAATAATATAGTTCTAATCCTATTTTATCACCCAATGTGTACGTCATGTATCCAAAATTCCGTATTTATTTTTATATTTCATGTCAAACTTAGACAAATCGTTGTCCGCACATCGCATAGCGACTAATTTAATCACCCATATTTCCAAAACCTAAGTTTTTACGGTAACTTGGGTGGTATAATACAGAAGTTCTGGTCCTATTCTATCACCCTATGTGTACGTCATGTATCCACAATTCCGTATTTATTTTTAATTTCATGTCAAACTTAGACAAATCGTTGTCCGCACATCGCATAGCGACTAATTTAATCACCCATATTTCCAAAACCTAAGTTTTTAAGGTAACTTGGGTGGTATAATACTAAATTTCAGGACCTATTCTATCATCGTATGTGTACGTCATGTTGGCACACTTCCGTATTTATTTTATTTTTCATGTCATACTTTGACAAATCGCTGTCCGCACATCTCAATGCGACTACTTTAATCAGCCATATTTCAAAAACCTAAGTTTTTACGGTAACTTGGGTGGTATAATACAGAAGTTCTGGTCCTATTCTATCACCCTACGTGTACGTCATGTATACAAAATTCCGTATTTATTTTTATATTTCATGTCAAACTTAGACAAATCGTTGTCCGCACATCGCATAGCGACTAATTTAATCACCCATATTTCCAAATTCTAAGTTTTTACGGTAACTTGGGTGGTATAATACAGACGTTCTGGTCCTATTCTATCACCCTACGTGTACGTCATGTATCCACAATTCCGTATTTATTTTTATATTTCATGTCAAACTTAGACAAATCGTTGTCCGCACATCGCTTAGCGACTACTTTAATCAGCCATATTTCCAAAACCTAAGTTTTTAAGGTAACTTGGGTGGTATAGTGCTAAATTTCTGGTCCTATTCTTTCATCCTACGTGTACGTCATGCTGACACACTGCCGTATTTATTTTATTTTTCATGTCATACTTTGACAAATCGCTGTCCGCCCATCTCAATGCGACTACTTTAATCAGCCATATTTCCAAAACCTAAGTTTTTACGGTAACTTGGGTGGTATAATACAGAAGTTCTGGTCCTATTCTATCACCCTACGTGTACGTAATGTTGGCACACCTCCGTATTTATTATTATATTTCATGTCATACCTAGACAAATCGTTGTCCGCACATCGCATAGCGACTAATTTAATCACCCATATTTCCAAAACCTAAGTTTTTAAGGTAACTTGGGTGGTATAGTACTAAAGTTCTGGTCCTATTCTTTCATCCTACGTGTACGTCATGCTGACACACTGCCGTATTTATTTTATATTTTATGTCAAACTTAGGTGGATCGCTGTCTACACATCCAAAGCGACTATTTTAATTACCCGTATTTCCAAAACATAAGTTTTGACGGTAACCTGAGTGGTATAATAATATAGTTCTAATCCTATTCTATCACCCAATGTGTACGTCATGTATCCAAAATTCCGTATTTATTTTTATATTTCATGTCAAACTTAGACAAATCGTTGTCCGCACATCGCATAGCGACTAATTTAATCACCCATATTTCCAAAACCTAAGTTTTTACGGTAACTTGCGTGGTATAATACAGACGTTCTGGTCCTATTCTATCACCCTATGTGTACGTCATGTATCCACAATTCCGTATTTATTTTTATATTTCATGTCAAACTTAGACAAATCTTTGTCCGCACATCGCATAGCGACTAATTTAATCACCCATATTTCCAAAACCTAAGTTTTTAAGGTAACTTGGGTGGTATAATACTAAATTTCAGGACCTATTCTATCATCCTATGTGTACGTCATGTTGGCACACTTCCATATTTATTTTATTTTTCATGTCATACTTTGACAAATCGCTGTCCGCACATCTCAATGCGACTACTTTAATCAGCCATATTTCCAAAACCTAAGTTTTTACGGTAACTTGGGTGGTATAATACAGAAGTTCTGGTCCTATTCTATCACCCTACGTTTACGTCAAGTATCCACAATTCCGTATTTATTTTTATATTTCATGTCAAACTTAGACAAATCGTTGTCCGCACATCGCATAGCAACTACTTTAATCAGCCATATTTCCAAAACCTAAGTTTTTAAGGTAACTTGGGTGGTATAGTACTAAAGTTCTGGTCCTATTCTTTCATCCTACGTGTACGTCTTGCTGACACACTGCCGTATTTATTTTTATTTCATGTCATACTTTGACAAATCGCTGTCCGCACATCTCAATGCGACTACTTTAATCAGCCATATTTCCAAAACCTAAATTTTTACGGTAACTTGGGTGGTATAATACAGAAGTTCTGGTCCTATTCTATCACCCTATGTGTACGTCATGTATCCAAAATTCCGTATTTAGTTTTATATTTCATGTCAAACTTAGACAAATCGTTGTCCGCACATCGCATAGCAACTACTTTAATCACCCATATTTCCAAAACCTAAGTTTTTAAGGTAACTTGGGTGGTATAGTACTAAAGTTCTGGTCCTATTCTTTCATCCTACGTGTACGTCATGCTGACACACTGCCATATTTATTTTATATTTTATGTCAAACTTAGGTGGATCGCTGTCCACACATCCTAAGCGACTATTTTAATCACCCATATTTCCAAAACCTAAGTTTTTAAGATAACTTGGGTGGTATAGTACTAAAGTTCTGGACCTATTCTATCATCCTATGTGTACGTCATGTTGGCACACCTCCGTATTTTTTTTATATTTCGTGTCAAACTTCGACAAATCTCTGTCGCACATCTCAATGCGACTACTTTAATCAGCCATATTTCCAAAACCTAAGTTTTTACGGTAACTTTGGTGGTATAATACAGAAGTTCTGGTCCTATTCTATCACCCTACGTGTACGTAATGTTGACACACCTCCGTATTTATTATTATATTTCATGTCATACTTAGACAAATCGTTGTCCGCACATCGCATAGCGACTAATTTAATCACCCATATTTCCAAAACCTAAGTTTTTACGGTAACTTGGGTGGTATAGTACTAAAGTTCTGGTCCTATTCTTTCATCCTACGTGTACGTCATGCTGACACACTGCCGTATTTATTTTATATTTTATGTCAAACTTAGGTGGATCGCTGTCCACACATCCAAAGCGACTATTTTAATCACCCGTATTTCCAAAACCTAAGTTTTTAAGGTAACTTGGGTGGTATAGTACTAAAGTTCTGGACCTATTCTATCATCCTATGTGTACGTCATGTTGGCAAACCTCCGTATTTTTTTTATATTTCGTGTCAAACTTCGAAAAATCTCTGTCCGCACATCTCAATGCGACTACTTTAATCAGCCATATTTCCAAAACCTAAGTTTTTACGGTAACTTAGGTGGTATAATACAGAAGTTCTGGTCCTATTCTATCACCCTACGTGTACGTAATGTTGGCACACCTCCGTATTTATTATTATATTTCCTGTCATACTTAGACAAATCGTTGTCCGCACATCGCATAGCGACTAATTTAATCACCCATATTTCCAAAACCTAAGTTTTTAAGGTAACTTGGGTGGTATAGTACTAAAGTTCTGGTCCTATTCTTTCATCCTACGTGTACGTCATGCTGACACACTGCCGTATTTATTTTATATTTTATGTCAAACTTAGGTGGATCGCTGTCTACACATCCAAAGCGACTATTTTAATCACCCGTATTTCCAAAACCTAAGTTTTGACGGTAACCTGAGTGGTATAATAATATAGTTCTAATCCTATTTTATCACCCAATGTGTACGTCATGTATCCAAAATTCCGTATTTATTTTTATATTTCATGTCAAACTTAGACAAATCGTTGTCCGCACATCGCATAGCGACTAATTTAATCACCCATATTTCCAAAACCTAAGTTTTTACGGTAACTTGGGTGGTATAATACAGAAGTTCTGGTCCTATTCTATCACCCTATGTGTACGTCATGTATCCACAATTCCGTATTTATTTTTAATTTCATGTCAAACTTAGACAAATCGTTGTCCGCACATCGCATAGCGACTAATTTAATCACCCATATTTCCAAAACCTAAGTTTTTAAGGTAACTTGGGTGGTATAATACTAAATTTCAGGACCTATTCTATCATCGTATGTGTACGTCATGTTGGCACACTTCCGTATTTATTTTATTTTTCATGTCATACTTTGACAAATCGCTGTCCGCACATCTCAATGCGACTACTTTAATCAGCCATATTTCAAAAACCTAAGTTTTTACGGTAACTTGGGTGGTATAATACAGAAGTTCTGGTCCTATTCTATCACCCTACGTGTACGTCATGTATACAAAATTCCGTATTTATTTTTATATTTCATGTCAAACTTAGACAAATCGTTGTCCGCACATCGCATAGCGACTAATTTAATCACCCATATTTCCAAATTCTAAGTTTTTACGGTAACTTGGGTGGTATAATACAGACGTTCTGGTCCTATTCTATCACCCTACGTGTACGTCATGTATCCACAATTCCGTATTTATTTTTATATTTCATGTCAAACTTAGACAAATCGTTGTCCGCACATCGCTTAGCGACTACTTTAATCAGCCATATTTCCAAAACCTAAGTTTTTAAGGTAACTTGGGTGGTATAGTGCTAAATTTCTGGTCCTATTCTTTCATCCTACGTGTACGTCATGCTGACACACTGCCGTATTTATTTTATTTTTCATGTCATACTTTGACAAATCGCTGTCCGCACATCTCAATGCGACTACTTTAATCAGCCATATTTCCAAAACCTAAATTTTTACGGTAACTTGGGTGGTATAATACAGAAGTTCTGGTCCTATTCTATCACCCTATGTGTACGTCATGTATCCACAATTCCGTATTTAGTTATATATTTCATGTCAAACTTAGACAAATCGTTGTCCGCACATCGCATAGCAACTACTTTAATCAACCATATTTCCAAAACCTAAGTTTTTAAGGTAACTTGGGTGGTATAGTACTAAAGTTCTGGTCCTGTTCTTTCATCCTACGTGTACGTCATGCTGACACACTGCCGTATTTATTATATATTTTATGTCAAACTTAGGTTGATCGCTGTCCACACATCCAAAGCGACTATTTTAATCACCCGTATTTCCAAAACCTAAGTTTTTAAGGTAACTTGGGTGGTATAGTACTACAGTTCTGGACCTATTCTATCATCCTATGTGTACGTCATGTTGGCACACTTCCGTATTTTTTTTATATTTTGTGTCAAACTTCGACAAATCTCTGTCCGCCCATCTCAATGCGACTACTTTAATCAGCCATATTTCCAAAACCTAAGTTTTTACGGTAACTTGGGTGGTATAATACAGAAGTTCTGGTCCTATTCTATCACCCTACGTGTACGTAATGTTGGCACAACTCCGTATTTATTATTATATTTCATGTCATACCTAGACAAATCGTTGTCCGCATATCGCATAGCGACTAATTTAATCACCCATATTTCCAAAACCTAAGTTTTTAAGGTAACTTGGGTGGTATAGTACTAAAGTTCTGGTCCTATTCTTTCATCCTACGTGTACGTCATGCTGACACACTGCCGTATTTATTTTATATTTTATGTCAAACTTAGGTGGATCGCTGTCTACACATCCAAAGCGATTATTTTAATTACCCGTATTTCCAAAACCTAAGTTTTGACGGTAACCTGAGTGGTATAATAATATAGTTCTAATCCTATTCTATCACCCAATGTGTACGTCATGTATCCAAAATTCCGTATTTATTTTTATATTTCATGTCAAACTTAGACAAATCGTTGTCCGCACATCGCATAGCGACTAATTTAATCACCCATATTTCCAAAACCTAAGTTTTTACGGTAACTTGCGTGGTATAATACAGACGTTCTGGTCCTATTCTATCACCCTATGTGTACGTCATGTATCCACAATTCCGTATTTATTTTTATATTTCATGTCAAACTTAGACAAATCGTTGTCCGCACATCGCATAGCGACTAATTTAATCACCCATATTTCCAAAACCTAAGTTTTTAAGGTAACTTGGGTGGTATAATACTAAATTTCAGGACCTATTCTATCATCCTATGTGTACGTCATGTTGGCACACTTCCGTATTTATTTTATTTTTCATGTCATACTTTGACAAATCGCTGTCCGCACATCTCAATGCGACTACTTTAATCAGCCATATTTCCAAAACCTAAGTTTTTACGGTAACTTGGGTGGTATAATACAGAAGTTCTGGTCCTATTCTATCACCCTACGTGTACGTCAAGTATCCACAATTCCGTATTTATTTTTATATTTCATGTCAAACTTAGACAAATCGTTGTCCGCACATCGCATAGCAACTACTTTAATCAGCCATATTTCCAAAACCTAAGTTTTTAAGGTAACTTGGGTGGTATAGTACTAAAGTTCTGGTCCTATTCTTTCATCCTACGTGTACGTCTTGCTGACACACTGCCGTATTTATTTTTATTTCATGTCATACTTTGACAAATCGCTGTCCGCACATCTCAATGCGACTACTTTAATCAGCCATATTTCCAAAACCTAAATTTTTACGGTAACTTGGGTGGTATAATACAGAAGTTCTGGTCCTATTCTATCACCCTATGTGTACGTCATGTATCCAAAATTCCGTATTTAGTTTTATATTTCATGTCAAACTTAGACAAATCGTTGTCCGCACATCGCATAGCAACTACTTTAATCACCCATATTTCCAAAACCTAAGTTTTTAAGGTAACTTGGGTGGTATAGTACTAAAGTTCTGGTCCTATTCTTTCATCCTACGTGTACGTCATGCTGACACACTGCCGTATTTATTTTATATTTTATGTCAAACCTAGGTGGATCGCTGTCCACACATCCTAAGCGACTATTTTAATCACCCGTATTTCCAAAACCTAAGTTTTTAAGATAACTTGGGTGGTATAGTACTAAAGTTCTGGACCTATTCTATCATCCTATGTGTACGTCATGTTGGCACACCTCCGTATTTTTTTTATATTTTGTGTCAAACTTCGACAAATCTCTGTCGCACATCTCAATGCGACTACTTTAATCAGCCATATTTCCAAAACCTAAGTTTTTACGGTAACTTTGGTGGTATAATACAGAAGTACTGGTCCTATTCTATCACCCTACGTGTACGTAATGTTGACACACCTCCGTATTTATTATTATATTTCATGTCATACTTAGACAAATCGTTGTCCGCACATCGCATAGCGACTAATTTAATCACCCATATTTCCAAAACCTAAGTTTTTACGGTAACTTGGGTGGTATAGTACTAAAGTTCTGGTCCTATTCTTTCATCCTACGTGTACGTCATGCTGACACACTGCCGTATTTATTTTATATTTTATGTCAAACTTAGTTGGATCGCTGTCCACACATCCAAAGCGACTATTTTAATCACCCGTATTTCCAAAACCTAAGTTTTTAAGGTAACTTGGGTGGTATAGTACTAAAGTTCTGGACCTATTCTATCATCCTATGTGTACGTCATGTTGGCAAACCTCCGTATTTTTTTTATATTTCGTGTCAAACTTCGAAAAATCTCTGTCCGCACATCTCAATGCGACTACTTTAATCAGCCATATTTCCAAAACCTAAGTTTTTACGGTAACTTAGGTGGTATAATACAGAAGTTCTGGTCCTATTCTATCACCCTACGTGTACGTAATGTTGGCACACCTCCGTATTTATTATTATATTTCCTGTCATACTTAGACAAATCGTTGTCCGCACATCGCATAGCGACTAATTTAATCACCCATATTTCCAAAACCTAAGTTTTTAAGGTAACTTGGGTGGTATAGTACTAAAGTTCTGGTCCTATTCTTTCATCCTACGTGTACGTCATGCTGACACACTGCCGTATTTATTTTATATTTTATGTCAAACTTAGGTGGATCGCTGTCTACACATCCAAAGCGACTATTTTAATCACCCGTATTTCCAAAACCTAAGTTTTGACGGTAACCTGAGTGGTATAATAATATAGTTCTAATCCTATTTTATCACCCAATGTGTACGTCATGTATCCAAAATTCCGTATTTATTTTTATATTTCATGTCAAACTTAGACAAATCGTTGTCCGCACATCGCATAGCGACTAATTTAATCACCCATATTTCCAAAACCTAAGTTTTTAAGGTAACTTGGGTGGTATAATACTAAATTTCAGGACCTATTCTATCATCGTATGTGTACGTCATGTTGGCACACTTCCGTATTCATTTTATTTTTCATGTCATACTTTGACAAATCGCTGTCCGCACATCTCAATGCGACTACTTTAATCAGCCATATTTCAAAAACCTAAGTTTTTACGGTAACTTGGGTGGTATAATACAGAAGTTCTGGTCCTATTCTATCACCCTACGTGTACGTCATGTATCCACAATTCCGTATTTATTTTTATATTTCATGTCAAACTTAGACAAATCGTTGTCCGCACATCGCATAGCGACTAATTTAATCACCCATATTTCCAAAACCTAAGTTTTTACGGTAACTTGGGTGGTATAATACAGACGTTCTGGTCCTATTCTATCACCCTACGTGTACGTCATGTATCCACAATTCCGTATTTATTTTTATATTTCATGTCAAACTTAGACAAATCGTTGTCCGCACATCGCTTAGCGACTACTTTAATCAGCCATATTTCCAAAACCTAAGTTTTTAAGGTAACTTGGGTGGTATAGTGCTAAATTCCTGGTCCTATTCTTTCATCCTACGTGTACGTCATGCTGACACACTGCCGTATTTATTTTATTTTTCATGTCATACTTTGACAAATCGCTGTCCGCACATCTCAATGCGACTACTTTAATCAGCCATATTTCCAAAACCTAAATTTTTACGGTAACTTGGGTGGTATAATACAGAAGTTCTGGTCCTATTCTATCACCCTATATGTACGTCATGTATCCACAATTCCGTATTTAGTTATATATTTCATGTCAAACTTAGACAAATCGTTGTCCGCACATCGCATAGCAACTACTTTAATCAACCATATTTCCAAAACCTAAGTTTTTAAGGTAACTTGGGTGGTATAGTACTAAAGTTCTGGTCCTGTTCTTTCATCCTACGTGTACGTCATGCTGACACACTGCCGTATTTTTTTTATTTTTCATGTCATACTTTGACAAATCGCTGTCCGCACATCTCAATGCGACTACTTTAATCAGCCATATTTCCAAAACCTAAATTTTTACGGTAACTTGGGTGGTATAATACAGAAGTTCTGGTCCTATTCTATCACCCTATGTGTACGTCATGTATCCACAATTCCGTATTTAGTTTTATATTTCATGTCAAACTTCGACAAATCGTTGTCCGCACATCGCATAGCGACTAATTTAATCACCCATATTTCAAAAACCTAAGTTTTAACGGTAACTTGGGTGGTATAATACAGAAGTTCTGGTCCTATTCTATCACCCTACTTGTACGTCATGTATCCACAATTCCGTATTTATTATTATATTTCATGTCAAACTTAGACAAATCGTTGTCCGCACATCGCATAGCGACTAATTTAATTACCCATATTTCCAAAACCTAAGTTTTTAAGGTAACTTGGGTGGTATAATACTAAATTTCAGGACCTATTCTTTCATCCTATGTGTACGTCATGCTGACACACTGCCGTATTTATTTTATATTTTATGTCAAACTTAGGTGGATCGCTGTCCACACATCCAAAGCGACTATTTTAATCACCCGTATTTCCAAAACCTAAGTTTTTAAGGTAACTTGGGTGGTATAGTACTAAAGTTCTGGACCTATTCTATCATCCTATGTGTACGTTCTGTTGGCACACCTCCGTATTTTTTTTATATTTCGTGTCAAACTTCGACAAATCTCTGTCCGCACATCTCAATGCGACTACTTTAATCAGCCATATTTCCAAAACCTAAGTTTTTACGGTAACTTGGGTGGTATAATACAGAAGTTCTGGTCCTATTCTATCACCCTACGTGTATGTAATGTTGGCACACCTCCGTATTTATTATTATATTTCTTGTCATACTTAGACAAATCGTTGTCCGCACATCGCATAGCGACTAATTTAATCACCCTTATTTCCAAAACCTAAGTTTTTAAGGTAACTTGGGTGGTATAGTACAAAAGTTCTGGTCCTATTCTTTCATCCTACGTGTACGTCATGCTGACACACTGCCGTATTTATTTTATATTTTATGTCAAACTTAGGTGGATCGCTGTCTACACATCCAAAGCGACTATTTTAATCACCCGTATTTCCAAAACCTAAGTTTTGACGGTAACCTGAGTGGTATAATAATATAGTTCTAATCCTATTCTATCACCCAATGTGTACGTCATGTATCCAAAATTCCGTATTTATTTTTATATTTCATGTCAAACATAGACAAATCGCTGTCCGCACATCGCATAGCGACTAATTTAATCACCCATATTTCCAAAACCTAAGTTTTTACGGTAACTTGGGTGGTAAAATACAGAAGTTCTGGTCCTATTCTATCACCCTATGTGTACGTCATGTATCCACAATTCCGTATTTATTTTTATATTTCATGTCAAACTTAGACAAATCGTTGTCCGCACATCGCATAGCGACTAATTTAATCACCCATATTTCAAAAACCTAAGTTTTTAAGGTAACTTGGGTGGTATAATACTAAATTTCAGGACCTATTCTATCATCCTATGTGTACGTCATGTTGGCACACTTCCGTATTTATTTTATTTTTCATGTCATACTTTGACAAATCGCTGTCCGCACATCTCAATGCGACTACTTTAATCAGCCATATTTCCAAAACCTAAGTTTTTACGGTAACTTGGGTGGTATAATACAGAAGTTCTGGTCCTATTCTATCACCCTACGTGTACGTCATGTATCCACAATTCCGTATTTATTTTTATATTTCATGTCAAACTTAGACAAATCGTTGTCCGCACATCGCATAGCGACTAATTTAATCACCCATATTTCCAAAACCTAAGTTTTTACGGTAACTTGGGTGGTATAATACAGAAGTTCTGGTCCTATTCTATCACCCTACGTGTACGTCATGTATCCACAATTCCGTATTTATTTTTATATTTCATGTCAAACTTAGACAAATCGTTGTCCGCACATCGCATAGCGACTACTTTAATCAGCCATATTTCCAAAACCTAAGTTTTTAAGGTAACTTGGGTGGTATAATACAGAAGTTCTGGTCCTATTCTATCACCCTACGTGTACGTCATGTATCTACGATTCCGTATTTATTTTTATATTTCATGTCAAACTTAGACAAATCGTTGTCCGCACATCGCATAGCAACTATTTTAATCAGCCATATTTCCAAAACCTAAGTTTTTAAGGTAACTTGGGTAGTATAGTACTAAAGTTCTGGTCCTATTCTTTCATCCTACGTGTACGTCATGCTGACACACTGCCGTATTTATTTTATTTTTCATGTCATACTTTGACAAATCGCTGTCCGCACATCTCAATGCGACTACTTTAAACAGCCATATTTCCAAAACCCTAATTTTTACGGTAACTTGGGTGGTATAATACAGAAGTTCTGGTCCAATTCTATCACCCTATGTGTACGTCATGTATCCACAATTCCGTATTTAGTTTTATATTTCATGTCAAACTTAGACAAATCGTTGTCCGCACATCTCAATGCGACTACTTTAATCAGCCATATTTCCAAAACCTAAGTTTTTAAGGTAACTTGGGTGGTATAATACAGAACTTCTGGTCCTATTCTATCACCCTACGTGTGCGTCATGTATCCACAATTCCGTGTTTATTTTTATATTTCATGTCAAACTTAGACAAATCGTTGTCCGCACATCGCATAGCGACTAATTTAATCACCCATATTTCCAAAACCTAAGTTTTTAAGGTAACTTGGATGGTATAATACTAAATTTCAGGACCTATTCTTTCATCCTACGTGTACGTAATGCTGACACACTGCCGTATTTATTTTATATTTTATGTCAAACTTAGGTGGATCGCTGTCCACACATCCAAAGCGACTATTTTAATCACCCGTATTTCCAAAACCTAAGTTTTGACGGTAACATGAGTGGTATAATAATATAGTTCTAATCCTATTCTATCACCCAATATGTACGTCATGTATCCAAAATTCCGTATTTATTTTTATATTTCATGTCAAACTTAGACAAATCGTTGTCCGCACATTGCATAGCGACTAATTTAATCACCCATATTTCCAAAAACTAAGTTTTTACCGTAACTTGGGTGGTATAATACAGAAGTTCTGGTCCTATTCTATCACCCTATGTGTACGTCATGTATCCACATTTCCGTATTTATTTTTATATTTCATGTCAAACTTAGACAGATCGTTGTCCGCACATCGCATAGCGACTAATTTAATCACCCGGATTTCCAAAACCTAAGTTTTTACGGTAACTTGGGTGGTATAATACTAAATTTCAGGACCTATTCTATCATCCTATGTGTACGTCATGTTGGCACACTTCCGTATTTATTTCATTTTTCATGTCATACTTTGACAAATCGCTGTCCGCACATCTCAATGCGACTACTTTAATCAGCCATATATCCAAAACCTAAGTTTTTACGGTAACTTGGGTGGTATAATACAGAAGTTCTGGTCCTATTCTACCACCCTATGTGTACGTCATGTATCCACAATTCCGTATTTATTTTTATATTTCATGTCAAACTTAGACAGATCGTTGTCCGCACATCGCATAGCGACTAATTTAATCACCCATATTTCCAAAACCTAAGTTTTTACGGTAACTTGGGTGGTATAATACAGAAGTTCTGGTCCTATTCTTTCATCCTACGTGTACGTCATGTTGGCACACCTCCGTATTTTTTTTATATTTCGTGTCAAACTTTGACAAATCGCTGTCCGCACATCTCAATGCGACTACTTTAATTAGCCATATTTCCAGAACCTAAGTTTTTACGGTAACTTGGGTGCTATAATAGAGAAGTTCTGGTCCTATTTCATCACCCTACGTGTACGTCATGCTGACACACTGCCGTATTTATTTTATATTTTATGTCAAACTTAGGTGGATCACTGTCCACACATCCAAAGCGACTATTTTAATCACCCGTATTTCCAAAACCTAAGTTTTTAAGGTAACTTGGGTGGTATAGTACTAAAGTTCTGGACCTATTCTATCATCCTATGTGTACGTCATGTTGGCACACCTCCGTATTTTTTTATATTTCGTGTCAAACTTCGACAAATCTCTGTCCGCACATCTCAATGCGACTACTTTAATCAGCCATATTTCCAAAACCTAAGTTTTTACGGTAACTTGGGTGGTATAATACAGAAGTTCTGGTCCTATTCTATCACCCTATATGTACGTAATGTTGGCACACCTCCGTATTTATTTTTATATTTCATGTCATACTTAGACAAATCGTTGTCCGCACATCGCATAGCGACTAATTTAATCACCCATATATCCAAAACCTAAGATTTTAAGGTAACTTGGGTGGTATAGTACAAAAGTTCTGGTCCTATTCTATCACCCTATGTGTACGTCATGTATCCACAATTCCGTATTTATTTTTATATTTCATGTCAAACTTAGACAAATCGTTGTCCGCACATCGCATAGCGACTAATTTAATCACCCATATTTCCAAAACCTAAGTTTTTACGGTAACTTGGGTGGTATAGTACTAAAGTTCTGGACCTATTCTATCATCCTATGTGTAGGTCATGTTGGCACACCTCCGTATTTTTTTTATATTTCGTGTCAAACTTCGACAAATCGTTGTCCGCACATCGCATAGCGACTAATTTAATCACCCATATATCCAAAACCTAAGTTTTTACGGTAACTTGGGTGGTATAATACAGATGTTCTGGTCCTATTCTATCACCCTATGTGTACGTCATGTATCCACAATTTCGTATTTATTTTTATATTTCATGTCAAACTTAGACAAATCGCTGTCCGCACATCTCAATTCGACTAATTTAATCACCCATATTTCCAAATCCTAAGTTTTTACGGTAACTTGGGTGGTATAATACAGAAGTTCTGGTCCTATTCTATCACCCTATGTTACGTATTGTTGGTACACCTCCGTATTTATTATTATATTTCATGTCAAACTTAGACAAATCGTTGTCCGCACATCGCATAGCGACTAATTTAATCACCCATATTTCCAAAACCTAAGTTTTTAAGGTAACTTGGGTGGTATAATACTAAATTTCAGGACCTATTCTTTCATCCTATGTGTACGTCATGATGGCACACTTCCGTATTTATTTTATTTTTCATGTCATACTTTGACAAATCGTTGTCCGCACATCTCAATGCGACTACTTTAATCAGCCATATTTCCAAAACCTAAGTTTTTAAGGTAACTTGGGTGGTATAATACTAAATTTCAGGACCTATTCTATCATCCTATGTGTACGTCATGTTGGCACACTTCCGTATTTATTTTATTTTTCATGTCATACTTTGACAAATCGCTATCCGCAAATCTCAATGCGACTACTTTAATCAGCAATATTTCCAAAACCTAAGTTTTTACGGTAACTTGGCTGGTATAGTACTAAAGTTCTGGACCTATTCTATCATCCTATGTGTACGTCATGTTGGCACACTTCCGTATTTATTTTATTTTTCATGTCATACTTTGACAAATCGCTGTCCGCACATCTCAATGCGACTACTTTAATCAGCCATATTTCCAAAACCTAAGTTTTTACGGTAACTTGGGTGGTATAATACAGAGGTTCTGGTCCTATTCTATCACCCTATGTGTACGTCATGTATCCACAATTCCGTATTTATTTTTATATTTCATGTCAAACTTAGACAAATCGTTGTCCGCACATCGCATAGCGACTAATTTAATCACCCATATTTCCAAAACCTAAGTTTTTAAGGTAACTTGGGTGGTATAATACTAAATTTCAGGACCTATTCTATCATCCTATGTGTACGTCATGTTGGCACACTTCCGTATTTATTTTATTTTTCATGTCATACTTTGACAAATCGCTGTCCGAACATCTCAATGCGACTACTTTAATCAGCCATATTTCCAAAACCTAAGATTTTAAGGTAACTTGGGTGGTATAATACAGCAGTTCTGGTCCTATTTCATCACCCTACGTGTACGTCATGCTGACACACTGCCGTATTTATTTTATATTTTATGTCAAACTTAGGTGGATCACTGTCCACACATCCAAAGCGACTATTTTAATCACCCGTATTTCCAAAACCTAAGTTTTTAAGGTAACTTGGGTGGTATAGTACTAAAGTTCTGGACCTATTCTATCATCCTATGTGTACGTCATGTTGGCACACCTCCGTATTTTTTTTATATTTCGTGTCAAACTTCGACAAATCTCTGTCCGCACATCTCAATGCGACTACTTTAATCAGCCAAATTTCCAAAACCTAAGTTTTTACGGTAACTTGGGTGGTATAATACAGAAGTTCTGGTCCTATTCTATCACCATAAGTGTACGTAATGTTGGCACACCTCCGTATTTATTATTATATTTCATGTCATACTTAGACAAATCGTTGTCCGCACATCGCATAGCGACTAATTTAATCACCCATATTTCCAAAACCTAAGTTTTTAAGGTAACTTGGGTGGTATAGTACTAAAGTTCTGGTCCTATTCTTTCATCCTATGTGTACGTAATGTTGGCACACTTCCGTATTTATTTTATTTTTCATGTCATACTTTGACAAATCGCTGTCCGCACATCTCAATGCGACTACTTTAATCAGCCATATTTCCCAAACCTACGTTTTTACGGTAACTTGGGTGGTATAATAGAGAAGTTCTGGTCCTATTCTATCATCCTATGTGTACGTAATGTTGGCACACCTCCGTATTTATTATTATATTTCATGTCAAACTTAGACAAATCGTTGTCCGCACATCGCATAGCGACTAATTTAATCACCCATATTTCCAAAACCTAAGTTTTTAAGGTAACTTGGGTGGTATAATACTAAATTTCAGGACCTATTCTATCATCCTATGTGTACGTCATGTTGGCACACTTCCGTATTTATTTTATTTTTCATGTCATACTTTGACAAATCGCTGTCCGCACATCTCAATGCGACTACTTTAAGCAGCTATATATAGATGTGCGGACAGCGATTTGTCAAAGTATGACATGAAAAATAAAATAAATACGGAAGTGTGCCAACATGACGTACACATAGGATAATAATAATAATATCTCTTTATTGTAGTAGACAATAACATTGCATTACAAGCGTCAACTTTAATCATTCAATTTAAATAGTAGTCCTGTTGATGTCTTCAACAATCGTCATTATTTACAATATAATAAGAATCTAAAGTTACAAATAACACCGATTTACTTCTTTTTTTCAGCACCATTGCCAAGATTTTTTATCGCGTTAATACCTAAAATTTAGTTTTCCCAGCGGCTCATCATAAACTCGTCAACTGAGTACAGCACTTTGGACACCAAGAAGTGTTTTAGTCGAGATTTGAACTGATTTTTGTTTTGAGATTGTTTCACACCTTCAGGGAGTTTGTTGATGAACTTAACACCAAGTTGAGACGGTAGATGCTCAAACATCACGGTTCTGTGTTGTTGATATCTATAATTGTCTCTGCTCCTGGTATCGTATTGGTGAATTTCACTGCCTTGTACAAGTGAGCATTTGTATCTACAATACAAGGTCACTTCAAAAATGTAAAGGCAGGGCAACGTAAGCAAACCTAGCTCCCTGAAGGCGTCTTTACATGATTCTCTCGGCTGCAATTTGGAAATTATTCTCACTGCTTTTTTCTGCAGTTTGAATACTCTATCCAGCCTGAACTTTGCGCAACTACCCCATACTCTTATTCCATAGGAGAGGTGAGGGTAGATTAGGCCAAAATAGGCCATTAAGAGCACATCTATTGAGCAGAATTTTGCAAGGTTGCGTAAAGCAAAAATTCCGGAAGCAACCCTAGCACAAATGTGGTCAACATGGTCTTCCCAGGTCAGCCCTTTGTCAAGGTACATTCCCAGGAATTTGACAGAATCAGTTTCCTCTAAGAGGTCATCATCCACCATAACTGCTGGCTGCATGTCAAATTCCCGCTGTCGAAGCTGAAAAGACAATGCATTTGATTTTGAATTGTTTGTTTTGAGGTTGATTTCGGAGAATGATTGGATGCATGAATTGAGATCAATGAAAGAATTTATCTCAAGTTCACTTTTTGATGATGCTTTAACGCAGATCGTTGTGTCATCTGCGTATTGAATCATCTTTCCATTCTGGATCGATGAACTTATGTTATTGACGTACAGCAAGAAGAGGATGGGCCCTAGAATTGATCCCTGCGGGACACCTTGGACCATCTTTACCTTTTCGGAAAGTTGACCATCTATTTCAACATACTGGAATCGGTCTGCCAAGTATGACTTGAGCCACTTGAGTGGCAAGCCGCGAATGCCGTACGTCTCTAACTGGTGCAACAGTGTCTCATGGTGCACACAGTCAAATGCTTTTGAAAGGTCAAGAAATATGCTGAGCACATGTTCTCGCCTTTCAAGGCCATCGACAACCATTTCAATGAGATTGGTAATTGCATCAACCGTGGAGTTGTCTTTCCTGAACCCAAACTGATTTGACGAAAGAATGTCAAAACGTTCAAGGAACTTCATGAGTCTATTCAGGAATAGCTTCTCGAAGACCTTGCTTAAGACAGGCAGGATTGAAATTGGCCTGTAATTGCTGGCATGTAAGGGATTATCCTTTTTTAAAAGCGGAATCACCTTAGCCAGTTTCAGCTGGGTTGGAAACACTCCGGTCTGGAAAGACAAGTTGACCAATTCGGTCAGTGGCTTCAAAATGTGCCTGAAGCAACGTTTGAGTAGCCACACAGACATTCCGTTTATATCACAGGTCTTTTTTGGTTTCAATTCTTCAATGATTCGCGCCACCTCATCCTCACTGACAGGAGAAAGTGCCATGGACGAAACCGGACCTCGAATGGGGTTTGCGGAAAGATTTGGACTGTTAAATGATGGGTCCGGTAAAGCTACTGATGAGAAAAATTGATTGAATTCGTTGGCCACTTGTTTTGGTTCCTCAATAATTTTACCTTCTTTTTCGATTTTCATAGGTGCAAAAGTTTTATTTGTTTTTGAGACATTATTGATTATTTTCCAAGCAGATTTTGAAACGTTTGTGCAATGTTTGAGGGTGCGATTAACATCATAAGCTTTGGCAGCCTTTATTACTTTCCTATAGATTCTCTTATAATTTCTGTAAAAAGCTTTAAAATTTTCGTTTTGAGTTTGTATGAAAATTGAATGAAGAAATTTTAGCCTTTCACGAGATGTACGGATACCAAGAGTGATCCAGGAATTTATCTGCTGTGATGGTTTGGTTTTAGACTTTTTGAAAGGACAACTATTATTTAAATGAAATTTTAAGCAACCCTCAAAAGCTTGGAACATATCATTTACTTGCGTAGACTCACCAAGAAAAGGCCAAGTTTCATGCTTTAATGCATGATTTAGTACAGTTATATTTCTGGGTTGCGTGGCCCTGTTAATTTTGAAAAGAGGTGGTATTTTTTCCGGCACGTGACCAGTGACAACTATCTCCTGGGCAAAGTGATCGGAAACGGCTGCGTTAATCACTGAAACTTTTGAATTTGGAATGTTTGTTATTACATTGTCGATGGCCGTTCTCGACGTTGCTGTTACTCTAGTTGGCGTGTTTACGGACCAGATTAAGTTGAAAGTGTCCAGGATATCCCGTAACCGCTGGGTTGTGGGGTGTGTGTGGTCTAGAACATCAATGTTAAAGTCGCCCATTATAATAAATTTCTTTTGATTTTCATGTAAAAATTTTAAAAGATGTTCTAGATTTTTGAAAAAGGAATCAAGACACCCATTAGGTGATTTGTATAGACCGATGATAAAGACTGTCCCGTAGGACACTAAATTTATCTTGGTCCCACAAACTTCAAAATCAAGGTCTGCACAATTTTCAATTTCAAATGTTTCAAATGTCATCGTGTTTTTTATAAAGATTGCCACACCTCCCCCCTTGAACGCGCTCCTTTGAAAACCAGATGCCAATTTATAATTTTCAATTTTGAAAAAACAGACATTTTCTTCATGAAAACCATGCTCGGATACAATGAATATATCCGGCACTAGTTCCTCACATAAAATTGAAAGTTCATCAACTTTATTTGTTGCTGATTGAGAATTGATATGGACCGCTTTAAATTTTGAAATGTAATTTTGGGCCGACGAATTTGAATCGGGCAATGATGCTTTCATCCCAATGGTCTGCCTAGGGATGGAACGATGTTTTTTTGTCTCTGTGGAGTGTTGTCTTCACCGGTGACCTGGGTTGGCAGCAAAATCCTCGTAGCTCCATCGCTCGACTCGAGGGAAGTTGAGAGCGACTGAGCAACAGAAGATGCAGGTATGTTCGTTGTTCTGGTGGTCAGAGACTGCGGAAAGGCCTTCACAGCGTCAGCGTAGGACTCGAGGTCGTCAGGAAGCTGGGCAGCAGAATCATGGCCAGACTTGGTGCTGTCGGTCGTGCCATAGGACTTATTGTTGGCTTTGGCGTGTCTACTTGGATTTTTTACCTTCGACAGAGTTTCCAACACAAGTCTTGCCAAGAGTCGCTTTCCCCTCATCGTGAGGTGAAGCCCATGGGTCGTAAAAAACCTGCGGCTGATTCTGTTGAAGTCCAGCAGATGGACTCCAGAGTACCTCAAGCAAACTTCCTCGATGTATGCATTCAGGAGTGCTATTCGGTCATTAATGTCATGGTCTGCAGGCAAGTCATGGCGATAAGGCAGAGTAGATACCACGACTTCTGATGAACGTAGGCGAGTTACAATCTGCGTCTCCAGGTCTTCATAAATTGCAGAAGCGTCACCATCCGCTAAGTCGTTGGTCCCAGCAATCAAAATAGAGCAGCTGCCCTGAGGAGGAGGAGCACCAGCTAAAACTCTCCGGAATTTGGCGCCAGGTTTGCAGATGCCATTTACTTTTGTTCTGCTACTATCAACTAGCTTTTGCACCAAGCCCGCCAGATGCCGCCCATGGCTGTCGCTTTCTATTTGTACTGTTGAGAAGCGGACCTGCTTTGGGTGATCTATTTTTACTATCGATTTTTTAAGAGGTTTTCCATTATTAGTGTCTGATCGAGCATTCTTAACTCTGGTATTGGTAGGTTTATATTTTATGTTTTGCTTTTTGCTATGTTTATTTTCAGCCGAGTTATTTGAATCAGCCAGAACATTAAACCTGTTTGTTAACTTTGGAGGAATATTATTTTTTCCTTTCACCTCCACCCAATCCTCATGCTTCTCTTGGTCATTTTTATTTATATCATTTTCTTTATCTTCAACCTTTTTCTTCAAGACGCTTATTTCCGCCTCTAGGACCTCGATGGTTGTGCGCAGCCTACCAACTAGAGTATTTAACTCAGCACAACGTGGATCTTCGCAGACCACAGGTAGGTTGCACTGCACACTGCAATCGGCTTTGTGATTTTCTGCCGCAGGATTCTCCATAGAGGAAGCTTGAGAAACGAAAATCTGGTCGGTGTACTCCATTAGCCTTATATCGGATTCAATCGAATGATCTAAAACAACTTTTAGCTGACCTTGAAGTTTTGTAATTTCTTGTTTCAATTTGTTGTTCTCGTTCAAGGTGTCATTCATTACCGGTGTGAAGATGACAGAAGTAGGGTTGATAGGAGTGGAGGAAGCATTCAGTGGCGTGGGTGCAGATGTCGAGGAAGTGGCGAGATCAGGAAGCGCGGACGCGCGGTTCGCACCGAGCTCAGCCGCGGCAGGACCGGACGGTGTCGCTGGAGCAGTCGCAGTCCCAGAGCAACTCTGGGGCGAGGACAGAGACCGCATTGTCACTGGGTGAGGGCCCGAGTGCTTGCTGTTAGATTCAGTAACAGCAGATTTATTGGAGTCAGTCTTTATAGTTGCACTGCAGGTTCTTCCCAAACAGCGCCAAACAATATCACCGCTTTTTACACTGTAGCTTTCTCTGAACTTATAATTATTAAATAGTATATGCGGCTTTCCATTTTTCGTATATTCTATATTCAGTGTCATTGCTAGTGTTGCCTTTATTTATGATTTACTGAAGAAAAATCTCAAATTAATACTGTTTGTCGCACTTATGGAATTATGTGTGCCTTCTTTTGCTTGTCGGTTAATTAAAAGCAGAGCTGTAGCAATATTGCGTTGGGAAAATTGAAGGGGTTTCGGTGACCGATACTGCTGATGCGTTATCAGCCCCAACAGATAGCGTGGGCGTGCAGTCGCGGAAGTCAGACGCACGACAATTCCCTGCAATTCCCAGCGGGTGGCAACACTCCGTGCGCGGGTAGGGTGCGCAGATTAGATGCCAGTTTAATATAACAACGTTTGAGACGTTTGTTTTGAGGTCAGTTTAAACTTGATATCTGACCTTATAACCTAATCCTAATACGACAGTTTCATGACACAAACAATCATTATATACAATGTCAGTACTTCAAAAAACACTCCACATTACATAGCAACGAAAAACACACAGATCGTGGTGACAACAGTTTAGAAACACATTAAATTTGTACAATTTTAAAGAGAGCAAATAACTGCCGAACTAACACAAGCGGCCCAGGCTGGCCAACCCCAGCCTGGATGATAGAATAGGTCCTGACATTTAGTATTATACTACCCAAGTTACCTTAAAAACTTAGGTTTTGGAAATATGGGTGATTAAATTAGTCGCTATGCGATGTGCGGACAGAGATTTGTCTAAGTTTGACATGAAATATAAAAATAAATACGGAATTGTGGATACATGACGTACACATGGGATGATAGAATAGGTCCTGAAATTTAGTATTATACCACCCAAGTTACCTTAAAAACTTAAGTTTTGGAAATATGGCTGATTAAAGTAGTCGCATTGAGATGTGCGGACAACGATTTGTCTAAGTTTGACATGAAATATAAAAATAAATACGGAATTGTGGATACATGATGTACACATAGAATAGGTCCTGAAATTTAGTATTATACCCCCCAAGTTACCTTAAATACTTAGGTTTTGGAAATATGGGTGATTAAATTAGTCGCCATGCGATGTGCGGACAACGATTTGTCTAAGTTTGACATGAAATATAAAAATAAATACGGAATTGTGGATACATGACGTACACGTAGGGTGATAGAATAGGACCAGAACTTCTGTATTATACCACCCAAGTTACCGTAAAAACTTAGGTTTTGGAAATATGGCTGATTAAAGTAGTCGCATTGAGATGTGCGGACAGCGATTTGTCAAAGTATGACATGAAAAATAAAATAAATACGGAGGTGTGCGAACATGACGTACACATAGGATGATAGAATAGGTCCAGAACTTTAGTACTATACCACCCAAGTTACCGTAAAAACTTAGGTTTTGGAAATATGGGTGATTAAATTAGTCGCTATGCGATGTGCGGACAACGATTTGTCTAAGTTTGACATGAAATATAAAAATAAATACGGAGGTGTGCTAACATTACGTACACGTAGGGTGATGAAATAGGACCAGAACTTTAGTACTATACCACCCAAGTTACTTTAAAAACTTATGTTTTGGAAATATGGGTGATTAAATTAGTCGCTTGCGATGTGCGGACAACGATTTGTCTAAGTTTGACATGAAATAAAATAATAAATACGGAGGTGTGCCAACATTACGTACACGTAGGGTGATAGGATAGGACCAGAACTTCTGTATTATACCACCCAAGTTACCGTAAAAATTAGGTTTTGGAAATATGGCTGATTAAAGTAGTCGCATTGAGATGTGCGGACAGAGATTTGTCGAAGTTTGACACGAAATATAAAAAAAATACGGAGGTGTGCCAACATGACGTACACATAGGATGATAGAATAGGACCAGAACTTTAGTACTATACCACCCAAGTTACCTTAAAAACTTAGGTTTTGGAAATATGGGTGATTAAATTAGTCGCTATGCGATGTGCGGACAACGATTTGTCTAAGTATGACATGAAATATAATAATAAATAAGGAGGTGTGCCAACATTACGTAGACATAGGATGATAGAATAGGTCCAGAACTTTAGTACTATACCACCCAAGTTACCGTAAAAACTTAGGTTTTGGAAATATGGCTGATTAAAGTAGTCGCATTGAGATGTGCGGACAGCGATTTGTCTAAGTTTGACATGAAATATAAAAACAAATACGGAATTTTGGATACATGACTTACACATAGGGTGATAGAATAGGACCAGAACGTCTGTATTATACCACCCAAGTTACCTTAAAATCTTAGGTTTTGGATATATGGGTGATTAAATTAGTCGCTATGCGATGTGCGGACAACGATTTGTCTAAGTATGACATGAAATATAATAATAAATACGGAGGTGTGCCAACATTACGTACATATAGGGTGATAGAATAGGACCAGAACTTCTGTATTATACCACCCAAGTTACCGTAAAAACTTAGGTTTTGGAAATATGGCTGATTAAAGTAGTCGCATTGAGATGTGCGGACAGAGATTTGTCGAAGTTTGACACGAAATATAAAAAAAATACGGAGGTGTGCCAACATGACGTACACATAGGATGTTAGAATAGGTCCAGAACTTTAGTACTATACCACCCAAGTTACCTTAAAAACTTAGGTTTTGGAAATATGGGTGATTAAATTAGTCGCTATGCGATGTGCGGACAACGATTTGTCTAAGTTTGACATGAAATAAAATAATAAATACGGAGGTGTGCCAACATTACGTACACGTAGGGTGATAGAATAGGACCAGAACGTCTGAATTATACCACCCAAGTTACCGTAAAAACTTAGGTTTTGGAAATATGGCTGATTAAAGTAGTCGCATTGAGATGTGCGGACAGAGATTTGACGAAGTTTGACACGAAATATAAAAAAAATACGGAGGTGTGCCAACATGACGTACACATAGGATGATAGAAAAGGTCCAGAACTTTAGTACTATACCACCCAAGTTACCTTAAAAACTTAGGTTTTGGAAATATGAGTGATTAAATTAGTCGCTATGCGATGTGCGGACAACGATTTGTCTAAGTTTGACATGAAATATAAAAATAAATACGGAATTTTGGATACATGACGTACACATTGGGTGATAGAATAGGATTAGAACTATATTATTATACCACTCAGGTTACCGTCAAAACTTAGGTTTTGGAAATACGGGTGATTAAAATAGTCGCTTTGGATATGTGGACAGCGATCCACCTAAGTTTGACATAAAATATAAAATAAATACGGAAGTGTGTCAGCATGACGTACACGTAGGATGAATGAATAGGACCAGAACTTCTGTATTATACCACCCAAGTTACCGTAAAAACTTAGGTTTTGGAAATATGGCTGATTAAAAAAGTCGCATTGAGATGTGCGGACAGAGATTTGTCGAAGTTTGACACGAAATATAAAAAAAATACGGAGGTGTGCCAACATGACGTACACATAGGATGATAGAATAGGTCCAGAACTTTAGTACTATACCACCCAAGTTACCTTAAAAACTTAGGTTTTGGAAATATGGGTGATTAAATTAGTCGCTATGCGATGTGCGGACAACGATTTGTCTAAGTTTGACATGAAATATAAAAATAAATACAGAATTTTGGATACATGACGTACACATTGGGTGATAGAATAGGATTAGAACTATATTATTATACCACTGAGGTTACCGTCAAAACTTAGGTTTTGGAAATACGGGTGATTAAAGTAGTCGCATTGAGATGTGCGGACAGCGATTTGTCTAAGTTTGACATGAAATATAAAAATAAATACGGAATTGTGGATACATGACGTACACAAAGGGCGATAGAATAGGACCAGAACTTCTGTATTATACCACCCAAGTTACCGTAAAAACTTTGGTTTTGGAAATATGGGTGATTAAATTAGTCGCTATGCGATGTGCGGACAACGATTTGTCTAAGTTTGACATGAAATATAAAAATAAATACGGAGGTGTGCCAACATTACGTACACGTAGGATGAAAGAATAGGACCAGAACTTTAGTACTATACCACCCAAGTTACCTTAAAAAATTAGGTTTTGGAAATATGGGTGATTAAATTAGTCGCTATGAGATGTGCGGACAACGATTTGTCTAAGTATGACATGAAATATAATAATGAATACGGAGGTGTGCCAACATTACGTACACGTAGGGTGATAGAATAGGACCAGAACTTATGTATTATACCACCCAAGTTACCGTAAAAACTTAGGTTTTGGAAATATGGGTGATTAAATTAGTCGCTATGCGATGTGCGGACAACGATTTGTCTAAGTTTGACATGAAATATAAAAATAAATACGGAATTGTTGATACATGACGTACACATAGGGTGATAGAATAGGACCAGAACTTCTGTATTATACCACCCAAGTTACCGTAAAAACTTAGGTTTTGGAAATATGGGTGATTAAATTAGTCGCTATGCGATGTGCGGACAACGATTTGTCGAAGTTTGACACGAAATATAAAAAAAATACGGAGGTCTGCCAACATGACGTACACATAGGATGATAGAATAGGTCCAGAACTTTAGTACTATACCACCCAAGTTACCGTAAAAACTTAGGTTTTGGAAATATGGGTGATTAAATTAGTTGCTATACGATGTGCGGACAACGATTTGTCTAAGTTTGACATGAAATATAAAAATAAATACGGAGGTGTTCCAACATTACGTACACGTAGGATGAAAGAATAGGACCAGAACTTTAGTACTATACCACCCAAGTTACCTTAAAAACTTAGGTTTTGGAAATATGGCTGATTAAAGTAGTCGCATTGAGATGTGCGGACAGCGATTTGTCTAAGTTTGACATGAAATATAAAAATAAATACGGAATTGTGGATACATGACGTACACATAGGGTGACAGAATAGGACCAGAACTTCTGTATTATACCACCCAAGTTACCGTAAAAACTAAGGTTTTGGAAATATGGGTGATTAAATTAGTCGCTATGCGATGTGCGGACAACGATTTGTCTAAGTATGACATGAAATATAATAATAAATACGGAGGTGTGCCAACATTACGTACACATATGATGATAGAATAGGTTCAGAACTTTAGTACTATATCACCCAAGTTACCGTAAAAACTTAGGTTTTGGAAATATGGCTGATTAAAGTAGTCGCATTGAGATGTGCGGACAGCGATTTGTCTAAGTTTGACATGAAATATAAAAATAAATACGGAATTGTGGATACATGACGTACACATAGGGTGATAGAATAGGACCAGAACTTCTGTATTATACCACCCAAGTTACCGTAAAAAATTAGGTTTTGGAAATATGGGTGATTAAATTAGTCGCTATGCGATGTGCGGACAACGATTTGTCGAAGTTTGACACGAAATATAAAAAAAATACGGAGGTGTGCCAACATGACGTACACATAGAATGATAGAATAGGTCCAGAACTTTAGTACTATACCGCCCAAGTTACCGTAAAAACTTAGGCTTTGGAAATATGGCTGATTAAAGTAGTCGCATTGAGATGTGCGGACAGCGATTTGTCTAAGTTTGACATGAAATATAAAAATAAATACGGAATTGTGGATACATGACGTACACATAGGGTGATAGAAAAGGACCAGAACTTCTGTATTATACCACCCAAGTTACCGTAAAAACGTAGGTTTTGGAAATATGGCTGATTAAATTAGTCGCATTGAGATGTGCGGACAGAGATTTGTCGAAGTTTGACACGAAATATAAAAAAAATACGGAGGTGGGCCAACATGACGTACACATAGGATGATAGAATAGGTCCAGAACTTTAGTACTATACCACCCAAGTTACCTTAAAAACTTAGGTTTTGGAAATATGGTTGATTAAATTAGTCGCTACGCGATGTGCGGACAACGATTTGTCTAAGTATGACATGAAATATAATAATAAATACGGAGGTGTGCCAACATTACGTACACGTAGGGTGATAGAATAGGACCAGAACTTCTGTATTATACCACCCAAGTTACCGTAAAAACTTAGGTTTTGGAAATATGGCTGATTAAAGTAGTCGCATTGAGATGTGCGGACAGCGATTTGTCAAAGTATGACATGAAAAATAAAATAAATACGGAAGTGTGCCAACATGACGTACACATAGGATGATAGAATAGGTCCAGAAATTTAGTACTATACCACCCAAGTTACCTTAAAAACTTAGGTTTTGGAAATATGGAATCGCTGTCCGCACATCTCAATGCGACTACTTTAATCAGCCATATTTCAAAAGTCTAAGTTTTAACGGTAACTTGGGTGGTATAATACAGAAGTTCTGGTCCTATTCTATCACCCTACGTGTACTTAATGTTGGCACAACTCCGTATGTATTATTATATTTCATGTCATACTTAGACAAATCGTTGTTTGCACATCGCATAGCGACTATTTTAATCACCCATATTTCCAAAACCTAAGTTTTTACGGTAACTTGGGTGGTATAATACAGAGGTTCTGGTCCTATTCTATCACCCTATGTGTACGTCATGTATCCACAATTCCGTATTTATTTTTATATTTCATGTCAAACTTAGACAAATCGCTGTCCGCACATCTCAATGCGACTACTTTAATCACCCATATTTCCAAAACCTAAGTTTTTACGGTAACTTGGGTGGTATAGTACTAAAGTTCTGGACCTATTCTATCATCCTATGTGTACGTCATGTTAGCACACCTCCGTATTTTTTTTATATTTCGTGTCAAACTTTGACAAATCTCTGTCCGCACATCTCAATGCGACTACTTTTATCAGCCATATTTCCAAAACCTAAGTTTTTACGGTAACTTGGGTGGTATAATACAGAAGTTCTGGTCCTATTCTATCACCCTATATGTACGTAATGTTGGCACACTTCCGTATTTATTATTATATTTCATGTCATATTTAGACAAATCGTTGTCCGCACATCGCATAGCGACTAATTTAATCACCCATATTTCCAAAACCTAAGTTTTTAAGGTAACTTGGAAGGTAAAGTACTAAAGTTCTGGTCCTATTCTTTCATCCTACGTGTACGTCATGCTGACACACTGCCGTATTTATTTTATATTTTATGTCAAACTTAGGTGGATCGCTGTCCACACATCCAAAGCGACTATTTTAATCACCCGTATTTCTAAAACCTAAGTTTTGACGGTAACCTGAGTGGTATAATAATATAGTTCTAATCCTATTCTACCACCCAATGTGTACGTCATGTATCCAAAATTCCGTATTTTTTTTATGTTTCATGTCAAACTTAGACAAATCGTTGTCCGCACATCGCATAGCGACTAATTTAATGACCCATATTTCCAAAACCTAAGTTTTTACGGTAACTTGGGTGGTATAATACAGAAGTTCTGGTCCTATTCTATCACCCTATGTGTACGTCATGTATCCACAATTCCGTATTTATTTTTATATTTCATGTCAAACTTAGACAAATCGTTGTCCGCACATCGCATAGCGACTAATTTAATCACCCATATTTCCAAAACCTAAGTTTTTAAGGTAACTTGGGTGGTATAATACTAAATTTCAGGACCTATTCTATCATCCTTTGTGTATGTCATGTTGGCACACTTCCGTATTTATTTTATTTTTCATGTCATACTTTGACAAATCGCTGTCCGCACATCTCAATGCGACCTATTCTATCATCCTATGTGTACGTCATGTTGGCACACCTCCGTATTTTTTTTATATTTCGTGTCAAACTTCGACAAATCTCTGTCCGCACATCTCAATGCGACTACTTTAATCAGCCATATTTCCAAAACCTATGTTTTTACGGTAACTTGGGTGGTATAATACAAAAGTTCTGGTCCTATTCTTTCATCCTACGTGTACCTCATGCTGACACACTGCCGTATTTATTTTTATATTTCATGTCAAACTTAGACAAATCATTGTCCGCACATCGCATAGCGAATAATTTAATCACCCATATTTCCAAAACCTAAGTTTTTAAGGTAACTTGGGTGGTATAATACTAAATTTCAGGACCTATTCTATCATCCTATGTGTACGTCATGTTGGCACACTTCCGTATTTATTTTATTTTTCATGTCATACTTTGACAAATCGCTGTCCGCACATCTCAATGCGACTACTTTAATCAGCCATATTTCCAAAACCTAAGTTTTTACGGTAACTTGGGTGGTATAATACAGAAGTTCTGGTCCTATTCTATCACCCTACGTGTACCCCTATGTGTACGTCATGTATCCACAATTCCGTATTTATTTTTATATTTCATGTCAAACTTAGACAAATCGTTGTCCGCACATCGCATAGCGACTAATTTAATCACCCATATTTCCAAAACCTAAGTTTATAAGGTAAATTGGGTGGTATAATACTAAATTTCAGGACCTATTCTATCATCCTATGTGTACGTCATGTTGGCTTACTTCCGTATTTATTTTAATTTCATGTCATACTTTGACAAATCGCTGTCCGCACATCGCATAGCGACTAATTTAATCACCCATATTTCCAAAACCTAAGTTTTTACGGTAACTTGGGTGGTATAATACAGAAGTTCTGGTCCTATTCTATCACCCTATGTGTACGTCATGTATCCACAATTCCGTATTTATTTTTGTATTTCATGTCAAACTTAGACAAATCGTTGTCCGCATATCGCATAGCGACTAATTTAATCACCCATATTTCCAAAACCTAAGTTTTTAAGGTAACTTGGGTGGTATAATACTAAATTTCAGGACCTATTCTATCATCCTATGTGTACGTCATGCTGGCACACTTCCGTATTTATTTTATTTTTCATGTCATACTTTGACAAATCGCTGTCCGCACATCTCAATGCGACTACTTTAATCAGCCATATTTCCAAAACCTAAGTTTTTACGGTAACTTGGGTGGTATAATACAGAAGTTCTGGTCCTATTCTATCACCCTACGTGTACGTAATGTTGGCACACCTCCGTATTTATTATTATATTTCATGTCAAACTTAGGTGGATCGCTGTCCACACATCCAAAGCGACTATTTTAATCACCCGTATTTCTAAAACCTAAGTTTTGACGGTAACCTGAGTGGTATAATAATATAGTTCTAATCCTATTCTACCACCCAATGTGTACGTCATGTATCCAAAATTCCGTATTTTTTTTATGTTTCATGTCAAACTTAGACAAATCGTTGTCCGCACATCGCATAGCGACTAATTTAATGACCCATATTTCCAAAACCTAAGTTTTTACGGTAACTTGGGTGGTATAATACAGAAGTTCTGGTCCTATTCTATCACCCTATGTGTACGTCATGTATCCACAATTCCGTATTTATTTTTATATTTCATGTCAAACTTAGACAAATCGTTGTCCGCACATCGCATAGCGACTAATTTAATCACCCATATTTCCAAAACCTAAGTTTTTAAGGTAACTTGGGTGGTATAATACTAAATTTCAGGACCTATTCTATCATCCTTTGTGTATGTCATGTTGGCACACTTCCGTATTTATTTTATTTTTCATGTCATACTTTGACAAATCGCTGTCCGCACATCTCAATGCGACCTATTCTATCATCCTATGTGTACGTCATGTTGGCACACCTCCGTATTTTTTTTATATTTCGTGTCAAACTTCGACAAATCTCTGTCCGCACATCTCAATGCGACTACTTTAATCAGCCATATTTCCAAAACCTATGTTTTTACGGTAACTTGGGTGGTATAATACAAAAGTTCTGGTCCTATTCTTTCATCCTACGTGTACCTCATGCTGACACACTGCCGTATTTATTTTTATATTTCATGTCAAACTTAGACAAATCATTGTCCGCACATCGCATAGCGAATAATTTAATCACCCATATTTCCAAAACCTAAGTTTTTAAGGTAACTTGGGTGGTATAATACTAAATTTCAGGACCTATTCTATCATCCTATGTGTACGTCATGTTGGCACACTTCCGTATTTATTTTATTTTTCATGTCATACTTTGACAAATCGCTGTCCGCACATCTCAATGCGACTACTTTAATCAGCCATATTTCCAAAACCTAAGTTTTTACGGTAACTTGGGTGGTATAATACAGAAGTTCTGGTCCTATTCTATCACCCTACGTGTACCCCTATGTGTACGTCATGTATCCACAATTCCGTATTTATTTTTATATTTCATGTCAAACTTAGACAAATCGTTGTCCGCACATCGCATAGCGACTAATTTAATCACCCATATTTCCAAAACCTAAGTTTATAAGGTAAATTGGGTGGTATAATACTAAATTTCAGGACCTATTCTATCATCCTATGTGTACGTCATGTTGGCTTACTTCCGTATTTATTTTAATTTCATGTCATACTTTGACAAATCGCTGTCCGCACATCGCATAGCGACTAATTTAATCACCCATATTTCCAAAACCTAAGTTTTTACGGTAACTTGGGTGGTATAATACAGAAGTTCTGGTCCTATTCTATCACCCTATGTGTACGTCATGTATCCACAATTCCGTATTTATTTTTGTATTTCATGTCAAACTTAGACAAATCGTTGTCCGCATATCGCATAGCGACTAATTTAATCACCCATATTTCCAAAACCTAAGTTTTTAAGGTAACTTGGGTGGTATAATACTAAATTTCAGGACCTATTCTATCATCCTATGTGTACGTCATGCTGGCACACTTCCGTATTTATTTTATTTTTCATGTCATACTTTGACAAATCGCTGTCCGCACATCTCAATGCGACTACTTTAATCAGCCATATTTCCAAAACCTAAGTTTTTACGGTAACTTGGGTGGTATAATACAGAAGTTCTGGTCCTATTCTATCACCCTACGTGTACGTAATGTTGGCACACCTCCGTATTTATTATTATATTTCATGTCATACTTAGACAAATCGTTGTCCGCACATCGCATAGCGACTAATTTAATCACCCATATTTCCAAAACCTAAGTATTAAGGTAACTTGGGTGGTATAATACTAAATTTCTGGTCCTATTTTATCACCCTATGTGGATGTCATGTATCCACAATTCCGTATTTATTTTTATATTTCATGTCATACTTTGACAAATCGCTGTCCGCACATCTCAATGCGACTATTTTAATCACCCGTATTTCCAAAACCTAAGTTTTTAAGGTAACTTGGGTGGTATAGTACTAAAGTTTTGGACCTTTTCTATCATCCTATGTGTACGTCATGTTGGCACACCTCCGTATTTTTTTTATATATTTTGTGTCAAACTTCGACAAATCTCTGTCCGCACATCTCAATGCGACTACTTTAATCAGCCATATTTCCAAAACCTAAGTTTTTACGGTAACTTGGGTGGTATAATACAGAAGTTCTGGTCCTATTCTATCACCCTACGTGTACGTAATGTTGGCACACCTCCGTATTTATTATTATATTTCATGTCATACTTAGACAAATCGTTGTCCGCACATCGCATAGCGGTTAATTTAATCACCCATATTTCCAAAACCTAAGTTTTTAAGGTAACTTGGGTGGTATAGTACTAAAGTTCTGGTCCTATTCTTTTATCCTACGTGTACGTAATGTTGGCACACCTCCGTATTTATTTTTATATTTTATGTCAAACTTAGACAAATCGTTGTCCGCACATCGCATAGCGACTAATTTAATCACCCATATTTCCAAAACCTAAGTTTTTACAGTAACTTGGGTGGTATAGTACAAAAGTTCTGGACCTATTCTATCATCCTATGTGTACGTCATGTTGGCACACCTCCGTATTTATTTTATTTTTCATGTCATACTTTGACAAATCGCTGTCCGCACATCGCATAGCGACTAATTTAATCACCCATATTTTCAAAACCTAAGTTTTTACGGTAACTTGGGTGGTATAATACAGAAGTTCTGGACCTATTCTATCACCCAATGTGTACGTCATGTATCCACAATTCCGTATTTATTTTTGTATTTCATGTCAAACTTAGACAAATCGTTGTCCGCACATCGCATAGCGACTAATTTAATCACCCATATTTCCAAAACCTAAGTTGTTAAGGTAACTTGGGTGGTATAATACTAAATTTCAGGACCTATTCTATCATCCTATGTGTACGTCATGTTGGCACACTTCCGTATTTATTTTATTTTTCATGTCATAATTTGACAAATCGCTGTCCGCACATCTCAATGCGACTACTTTAATCAGCCATATTTCCAAAACCTAAGTTTTTACGGTAACTTGGGTGGTATAATACAGAAGTTCTGGTCCTATTCTATCACCCTACGTGTACGTAATGTTGGCACACCTCCGTATTTATTATTATATTTCATGTCATACTTAGACAAATCGTTGTCCGCACATCGCATAGCGACTAATTTAATCACCCATATTTCCAAAACCTAAGTATTAAGGTAACTTGGGTGGTATAATACTAAATTTCTGGTCCTATTTTATCACCCTATGTGGATGTCATGTATCCACAATTCCGTATTTATTTTTATATTTCATGTCATACTTTGACAAATCGCTGTCCGCACATCTCAATGCGACTATTTTAATCACCCGTATTTCCAAAACCTAAGTTTTTAAGGTAACTTGGGTGGTATAGTACTAAAGTTCTGGACCTTTTCTATCATCCTATGTGTACGTCATGTTGGCACACCTCCGTATTTTTTTTATATTTCGTGTCAAACTTCGACAAATCTCTGTCCGCACATCTCAATGCGACTACTTTAATCAGCCATATTTCCAAAACCTACGTTTTTACGGTAACTTGGGTGGTATAATACAGAAGTTCTGGTCCTATTCTATCACCCTACGTGTACGTAATGTTGGCACACCTCCGTATTTATTATTATATTTCATGTCATACTTAGACAAATCGTTGTCCGCACATCGCATAGCGGTTAATTTAATCACCCATATTTCCAAAACCTAAGTTTTTAAGGTAACTTGGGTGGTATAGTACTAAAGTTCTGGTCCTATTCTTTTATCCTACGCGTACGTAATGTTGGCACACCTCCGTATTTATTTTTATATTTTATGTCAAACTTAGACAAATCGTTGTCCGCACATCGCATAGCGACTAATTTAATCACCCATATTTCCAAAACCTAAGTTTTTACAGTAACTTGGGTGGTATAGTACTAAAGTTCTGGACCTATTCTATCATCCTATGTGTACGTCATGTTGGCACACCTCCGTATGTATTTTATTTTTCATGTCATACTTTGACAAATCGCTGTCCGCACATCGCATAGCGACTAATTTAATCACCCATATTTTCAAAACCTAAGTTTTTATGGTAACTTGGGTGGTATAATACAGAAGTTCTGGTCCTATTTCATCACCCTACATGTACGTCATGCTAACACACTGCCGTATTTATTTTATATTTTATGTCAAACTTAGGTGGATCACTGTCCACACATCCAAAGCGACTATTTTAATCACCCGTATTTCCAAAACCTAAGTTTTTAAGGTAACTTGGGTGGTATAGTACTAAAGTTCTGGACCTATTCTATCATCCTATGTGTACGTCATGTTGGCACACCTCCGTATTCTTTTTATATTTCGTGTCAAACTTCGACAAATCTCTGTCCGCACATCTCAATGCGACTACTTTAATCAGCCATATTTCCAAAACCTTAGTTTTTACGGTAACTTGGGTGGTATAATACAGAATTTCTGGTCCTATTCTATCACCCTACGTGTACGTAATGTTGGCACACCTCCGTATTTATTATTATATTTCATGTCATACTTAGACAAATCGTTGTCCGCACATCGCATAGCGACTAATTTAATCACACATATTTCCAAAACCTAAGTTTTTAAGGTAACTTGGGTGGTATAGTACTAAAGTTCTGGTCCTATTCTTTCATCCTACGTGTACGTCATGCTGACACAATGCCGTATTTATTTTATTTTTCATGTCATACTTTGACAAATCGCTGTCCGCACATCTCAATGCGACTACTTTAATCAGCCATATTTCCAAAACCTAAGTTTTTACGGTAACTTGGGTGGTATAGTACTAAATTTCAGGACCTATTCTATCATCCTATGTGTACGTCATGTTGGCACACTTCCGTATTTATTTTATTTTTCATGTCATACTTTGACAAATCGCTGTCCGCACATCTCAATGCGACTACTTTAATCACCCGTATTTCCAAAACCTAAGTTTTGACGGTAACCTGAGCTGTATAATAATATAGTTCTAATCCTATTCTACCACCCAATGTGTACGTCATGTATCCAAAATTCCCTATTTATTTTTATATTTCATGTCAAACGTAGGCAAATCGTTGTCCGCACATCGCATAGCGACTAATTTAATGACCCATATTTCCAAAACCTAAGTTTTTACGGTAACTTGGGTGGTATAATACAGAAGTTCTGGTCCTATTCTATCACCCTATGTGTACGTCATGTATCCACAATTCCGTATTTATTTTTATATTTCATGTCAAACTTAGACAAATCGTTGTCCGCACATCGCATAGCGACTAATTTAATCACCCATATTTCCAAAACCTAAGTTTTTAAGGTAACTTGGGTGGTATAATACTAAATTTCAGGACCTATTCTATCATCCTATGTGTATGTCATGTTGGCACACTTCCGTATTTATTTTATTTTTCATGTCATACTTTGACAAATCGCTGTCCGCACATCTCAATGCGACTACTTTAATCAGCCATATTTCCAAAACCTAAGTTTTTACGGTAACTTGGGTGGTATAATACAGAAGTTCTGGTCCTATTCTATCACCCTATGTGTACGTCATGTATCCACAATTCCGTATTTATTTTTATATTTCATGTTAAACTTAGACAAATCGTTGTCCGCACATCGCATAGCGACTAATTTAATCACCCATATTTCCAAAACCTAAGTTTTTACGGTAACTTGGGTGGTATAGCACTAAAGTTCTGGACCTATTCTATCATCCTATGTGTACGTCATGTTGGCACACCTCCGTATTTTTTTAATATTTCGTGTCAAACTTCGACAAATCTCTGTCCGCACATCTCAATGCGACTACTTTAATCAGCCAAATTTCCAAAACCTAAGTTTTTACGGTAACTTGGGTGGTATAATACAGAAGTTCTGGTCCTATTCTATCACCCTACGTGTACGTAATGTTGGCACACCTCCGTATTTATTATTATATTTCATGTCATACTTAGACAAATCGTTGTCCGCACATCGCATAGCGACTAATTTAATCACCCATATTTCCAAAACCTAAGTTTTTAAGGTAACTTGGGTGGTATAGTACTAAAGTTCTGGTCCTATTCTTTCATCCTACGTGTACGTCATGCTGACACACTGCCGTATTTATTTTATATTTTATGTCAAACTTAGGTGGATCGCTGTCCACACATCCAAAGCGACTATTTTAATCACCCGTATTTCCAAAACCTAAGTTTTGACGGTAACCTGAGTGGTATAATAATATAGTTCTAATCTTATTCTATCACCCAATGTGTACGTCATGTATCCAAAATTCCGTATTTATTTTTATATTTCATGTCAAACTTAGACAAATCGTTGTCCGCACATCTCAATGCGACTACTTTAATCAGCCATATTTCCAAAACCTAAGTTTTTACGGTAACTTGGGTGGTATAATACAGAAGTTCTGGTCCTATTCTATCACCCTATGTGTACGTCATGTATCCACAATTCCTTATTTATTTTTATATTTCATGTCAAACTTAGACAAATCGTTGTCCGCACATCGCATAGCGACTAATTTAATCACCCATATTTCCAAAACCTAAGTTTTTAACGTAACTTGGGTGGTATAATACTAAATTTCAGGACCTATTCTATCATCCTATGTGTACGTCATGTTGGCACACTTCCGTATTTATTTTATTTTTCATGTCATACTTTGACAAATCGCTGTCCGCACATCTCAATGCGACTACTTTAATCGGCCATATTTCCAAAACCTAAGTTTTTACGGTAACTTGGGTGGTATAGTACTAAAGTTCTGGACCTATTCTATCATCCTATGTGTACGTCATGTTGGCACACCTCCGTATTTTTTTTATATTTCGTGTCAAACTTCGACAAATCTCTGTCCGCACATCTCAATGCGACTACTTTAATCAGCCATATTTCCAAAACCTATGTTTTTACGGTAACTTGGGTGGTATAATACAGAAGTTCTGGTCCTATTCTTTCATCCTACGTGTACGTTATGCTGACACACTGCCGTATTTATTTTTATATTTCATGTCAAACTTAGACAAATCATTGTCCGCACATCGCATAGCGAATAATTTAATCACCCATATTTCCAAAACCTAAGTTTTTAAGGTAACTTGGGTGGTATAATACTAAATTTCAGGACCTATTCTATCATCCTATGTGTACGTCATGTTGCACACTTCCGTATTTATTTTATTTTTCATGTCATACTTTGACAAATCGCTGTCCGCACATCTCAATGCGACTACTTTAATCAGCCATATTTCCAAAACCTAAGTTTTTACGGTAACTTGGGTGGTATAATACAGAAGTTCTGGTCCTATTCTATCAACCTACGTGTACCCCTATGTGTACGTTATGTATCCACAATTCCGTATTTATTTTTATATTTCATGTCAAACTTAGACAAATCGTTGTCCGCACATCGCATAGCGACTAATTTAATCACCCATATTTCCAAAACCTAAGTTTATAAGGTAACTTGGGTGGTATAATACTAAATTTCAGGACCTATTCTATCATCCTATGTGTACGTCATGTTGGCATACTTCCGTATTTATTTTAATTTCATGTCATCCTTTGACAAATCGCTGTCCGCACATCGCATAGCGACTAATTTAATCACCCATATTTCCAAAACCTATGTTTTTACGGTAACTTGGGTGGTATAATACAGAAGTTCTGGTCCTATTCTATCACCCTATGTGTACGTCATGTATCCACAATTCCGTATTTATTTTTGTATTTCATGTCAAACTTAGACAAATCGTTGTCCGCACATCGCATAGCGACTAATTTAATCACCCATATTTCCAAAACCTAAGTTTTTACGGTAACTTGGGTGGTATAATACAGAAGTTCTGGTCCTATCCTATCACCCTACGTGTACGTAATGTTGGCACACCTCCGTATTTATTATTATATTTCATGTCATACTTAGACAAATCGTTGTCTGCACATCGCATAGCGACTAATTTAATCACCCATATTTCCAAAACCTAAGTATTAAGGTAACTTGGGTGGTATAATAATAAATTTCTGGTCCTATTTTATCACCCTATGTGGATGTCATGTATCCACAATTCCGTATTTATTTTTATATTTCATGTCATACTTTGACAAATCGCTGTCCGCACATCTCAATGCGACTATTTTAATCACCCGTATTTCCAAAACCTAAGTTTTTAAGGTAACTTGGGTGGTATAGTACTAAAGTTCTGGACCTTTTCTATCATCCTATGTGTACGTCATGTTGGCACACCTCCGTATTTTTTTTATATTTCGTGTCAAACTTCGACAAATCTCTGTCCGCACATCTCAATGCGACTACTTTAATCAGCCATATTTCCAAAACCTAAGTTTTTACGGTAACTTGGGTGGTATAATACAGAAGTTCTGGTCCTATTCTATCACCCTACGTGTACGTAATGTTGGCACACCTCCGTATTTATTATTATATTTTATGTCATACTTAGACAAATCGTTGTCCGCACATCGCATAGCGGTTAATTTAATCACCCATATTTCCAAAACCTAAGTTTTTAAGGTAACTTGGATGGTATAGTACTAAAGTTCTGGTCCTATTCTTTTATCCTACGTGTACGTAATGTTGGCACACCTCCGTATTTATTTTTATATTTTATGTCAAACTTAGACAAATCGTTGTCCGCACATCGCATAGCGACTAATTTAATCACCCATATTTCCAAAACCTAAGTTTTTACAGTAACTTGGGTGGTATAGTACTAAAGTTCTGGACCTATTCTATCATCCTATGTGTACGTCATGTTGGCACACTTCCGTATTTATTTTATTTTTCATGCCATACTTTGACAAATCGCTGTCCGCACATCTCAATGCGACTACTTTAATCAGCCATATTTCCAAAACCTAAGTTTTTACGGTTACTTGGGTAGTATAATACAGAAGTTCTGGTCCTATTCTATCACCCTATGTGTACGTCATGTATCCACAATTCCGTATTTATTTTTATATTTCATGTCAAACTTAGACAAATCGTTGTCCGCACATCGCAAAGCGACTACTTTAATCAGCCATATTTCCAAAACCTAAGTTTTTACGGTAACTTGGGTGATATAATACAGAAGTTCTGGTCCTATTCTATCGCCCTATGTGTACGTCATGTATCCACACTTCCGTATTTATTTTATTTTTCATGTCATACTTTGACAAATCGCTGTCCGCACATCGCATAGCGACTAATTTAATCACCCATATTTTCAAAACCTAAGTTTTTATGGTAACTTGGGTGGTATAATACAGAAGTTCTGGTCCTATTTCATCACCCTACATGTACGTCATGCTAACACACTGCCGTATTTATTTTATATTTTATGTCAAACTTAGGTGGATCACTGTCCACACATCCAAAGCGACTATTTTAATCACCCGTATTTCCAAAACCTAAGTTTTTAAGGTAACTTGGGTGGTATAGTACTAAAGTTCTGGACCTATTCTATCATCCTATGTGTACGTCATGTTGGCACACCTCCGTATTCTTTTTATATTTCGTGTCAAACTTCGACAAATCTCTGTCCGCACATCTCAATGCGACTACTTTAATCAGCCATATTTCCAAAACCTTAGTTTTTACGGTAACTTGGGTGGTATAATACAGAATTTCTGGTCCTATTCTATCACCCTACGTGTACGTAATGTTGGCACACCTCCGTATTTATTATTATATTTCATGTCATACTTAGACAAATCGTTGTCCGCACATCGCATAGCGACTAATTTAATCACACATATTTCCAAAACCTAAGTTTTTAAGGTAACTTGGGTGGTATAGTACTAAAGTTCTGGTCCTATTCTTTCATCCTACGTGTACGTCATGCTGACACAATGCCGTATTTATTTTATTTTTCATGTCATACTTTGACAAATCGCTGTCCGCACATCTCAATGCGACTACTTTAATCAGCCATATTTCCAAAACCTAAGTTTTTACGGTAACTTGGGTGGTATAGTACTAAATTTCAGGACCTATTCTATCATCCTATGTGTACGTCATGTTGGCACACTTCCGTATTTATTTTATTTTTCATGTCATACTTTGACAAATCGCTGTCCGCACATCTCAATGCGACTACTTTAATCACCCGTATTTCCAAAACCTAAGTTTTGACGGTAACCTGAGCTGTATAATAATATAGTTCTAATCCTATTCTACCACCCAATGTGTACGTCATGTATCCAAAATTCCCTATTTATTTTTATATTTCATGTCAAACGTAGGCAAATCGTTGTCCGCACATCGCATAGCGACTAATTTAATGACCCATATTTCCAAAACCTAAGTTTTTACGGTAACTTGGGTGGTATAATACAGAAGTTCTGGTCCTATTCTATCACCCTATGTGTACGTCATGTATCCACAATTCCGTATTTATTTTTATATTTCATGTCAAACTTAGACAAATCGTTGTCCGCACATCGCATAGCGACTAATTTAATCACCCATATTTCCAAAACCTAAGTTTTTAAGGTAACTTGGGTGGTATAATACTAAATTTCAGGACCTATTCTATCATCCTATGTGTATGTCATGTTGGCACACTTCCGTATTTATTTTATTTTTCATGTCATACTTTGACAAATCGCTGTCCGCACATCTCAATGCGACTACTTTAATCAGCCATATTTCCAAAACCTAAGTTTTTACGGTAACTTGGGTGGTATAATACAGAAGTTCTGGTCCTATTCTATCACCCTATGTGTACGTCATGTATCCACAATTCCGTATTTATTTTTATATTTCATGTTAAACTTAGACAAATCGTTGTCCGCACATCGCATAGCGACTAATTTAATCACCCATATTTCCAAAACCTAAGTTTTTACGGTAACTTGGGTGGTATAGCACTAAAGTTCTGGACCTATTCTATCATCCTATGTGTACGTCATGTTGGCACACCTCCGTATTTTTTTAATATTTCGTGTCAAACTTCGACAAATCTCTGTCCGCACATCTCAATGCGACTACTTTAATCAGCCAAATTTCCAAAACCTAAGTTTTTACGGTAACTTGGGTGGTATAATACAGAAGTTCTGGTCCTATTCTATCACCCTACGTGTACGTAATGTTGGCACACCTCCGTATTTATTATTATATTTCATGTCATACTTAGACAAATCGTTGTCCGCACATCGCATAGCGACTAATTTAATCACCCATATTTCCAAAACCTAAGTTTTTAAGGTAACTTGGGTGGTATAGTACTAAAGTTCTGGTCCTATTCTTTCATCCTACGTGTACGTCATGCTGACACACTGCCGTATTTATTTTATATTTTATGTCAAACTTAGGTGGATCGCTGTCCACACATCCAAAGCGACTATTTTAATCACCCGTATTTCCAAAACCTAAGTTTTGACGGTAACCTGAGTGGTATAATAATATAGTTCTAATCTTATTCTATCACCCAATGTGTACGTCATGTATCCAAAATTCCGTATTTATTTTTATATTTCATGTCAAACTTAGACAAATCGTTGTCCGCACATCTCAATGCGACTACTTTAATCAGCCATATTTCCAAAACCTAAGTTTTTACGGTAACTTGGGTGGTATAATACAGAAGTTCTGGTCCTATTCTATCACCCTATGTGTACGTCATGTATCCACAATTCCTTATTTATTTTTATATTTCATGTCAAACTTAGACAAATCGTTGTCCGCACATCGCATAGCGACTAATTTAATCACCCATATTTCCAAAACCTAAGTTTTTAACGTAACTTGGGTGGTATAATACTAAATTTCAGGACCTATTCTATCATCCTATGTGTACGTCATGTTGGCACACTTCCGTATTTATTTTATTTTTCATGTCATACTTTGACAAATCGCTGTCCGCACATCTCAATGCGACTACTTTAATCGGCCATATTTCCAAAACCTAAGTTTTTACGGTAACTTGGGTGGTATAGTACTAAAGTTCTGGACCTATTCTATCATCCTATGTGTACGTCATGTTGGCACACCTCCGTATTTTTTTTATATTTCGTGTCAAACTTCGACAAATCTCTGTCCGCACATCTCAATGCGACTACTTTAATCAGCCATATTTCCAAAACCTATGTTTTTACGGTAACTTGGGTGGTATAATACAGAAGTTCTGGTCCTATTCTTTCATCCTACGTGTACGTTATGCTGACACACTGCCGTATTTATTTTTATATTTCATGTCAAACTTAGACAAATCATTGTCCGCACATCGCATAGCGAATAATTTAATCACCCATATTTCCAAAACCTAAGTTTTTAAGGTAACTTGGGTGGTATAATACTAAATTTCAGGACCTATTCTATCATCCTATGTGTACGTCATGTTGCACACTTCCGTATTTATTTTATTTTTCATGTCATACTTTGACAAATCGCTGTCCGCACATCTCAATGCGACTACTTTAATCAGCCATATTTCCAAAACCTAAGTTTTTACGGTAACTTGGGTGGTATAATACAGAAGTTCTGGTCCTATTCTATCAACCTACGTGTACCCCTATGTGTACGTTATGTATCCACAATTCCGTATTTATTTTTATATTTCATGTCAAACTTAGACAAATCGTTGTCCGCACATCGCATAGCGACTAATTTAATCACCCATATTTCCAAAACCTAAGTTTATAAGGTAACTTGGGTGGTATAATACTAAATTTCAGGACCTATTCTATCATCCTATGTGTACGTCATGTTGGCATACTTCCGTATTTATTTTAATTTCATGTCATCCTTTGACAAATCGCTGTCCGCACATCGCATAGCGACTAATTTAATCACCCATATTTCCAAAACCTATGTTTTTACGGTAACTTGGGTGGTATAATACAGAAGTTCTGGTCCTATTCTATCACCCTATGTGTACGTCATGTATCCACAATTCCGTATTTATTTTTGTATTTCATGTCAAACTTAGACAAATCGTTGTCCGCACATCGCATAGCGACTAATTTAATCACCCATATTTCCAAAACCTAAGTTTTTACGGTAACTTGGGTGGTATAATACAGAAGTTCTGGTCCTATCCTATCACCCTACGTGTACGTAATGTTGGCACACCTCCGTATTTATTATTATATTTCATGTCATACTTAGACAAATCGTTGTCTGCACATCGCATAGCGACTAATTTAATCACCCATATTTCCAAAACCTAAGTATTAAGGTAACTTGGGTGGTATAATAATAAATTTCTGGTCCTATTTTATCACCCTATGTGGATGTCATGTATCCACAATTCCGTATTTATTTTTATATTTCATGTCATACTTTGACAAATCGCTGTCCGCACATCTCAATGCGACTATTTTAATCACCCGTATTTCCAAAACCTAAGTTTTTAAGGTAACTTGGGTGGTATAGTACTAAAGTTCTGGACCTTTTCTATCATCCTATGTGTACGTCATGTTGGCACACCTCCGTATTTTTTTTATATTTCGTGTCAAACTTCGACAAATCTCTGTCCGCACATCTCAATGCGACTACTTTAATCAGCCATATTTCCAAAACCTAAGTTTTTACGGTAACTTGGGTGGTATAATACAGAAGTTCTGGTCCTATTCTATCACCCTACGTGTACGTAATGTTGGCACACCTCCGTATTTTATTATTATATTTTATGTCATACTTAGACAAATCGTTGTCCGCACATCGCATAGCGGTTAATTTAATCACCCATATTTCCAAAACCTAAGTTTTTAAGGTAACTTGGATGGTATAGTACTAAAGTTCTGGTCCTATTCTTTTATCCTACGTGTACGTAATGTTGGCACACCTCCGTATTTATTTTTATATTTTATGTCAAACTTAGACAAATCGTTGTCCGCACATCGCATAGCGACTAATTTAATCACCCATATTTCCAAAACCTAAGTTTTTACAGTAACTTGGGTGGTATAGTACTAAAGTTCTGGACCTATTCTATCATCCTATGTGTACGTCATGTTGGCACACTTCCGTATTTATTTTATTTTTCATGCCATACTTTGACAAATCGCTGTCCGCACATCTCAATGCGACTACTTTAATCAGCCATATTTCCAAAACCTAAGTTTTTACGGTTACTTGGGTAGTATAATACAGAAGTTCTGGTCCTATTCTATCACCCTATGTGTACGTCATGTATCCACAATTCCGTATTTATTTTTATATTTCATGTCAAACTTAGACAAATCGTTGTCCGCACATCGCAAAGCGACTACTTTAATCAGCCATATTTCCAAAACCTAAGTTTTTACGGTAACTTGGGTGATATAATACAGAAGTTCTGGTCCTATTCTATCGCCCTATGTGTACGTCATGTATCCACACTTCCGTATTTATTTTATTTTTCATGTCATACTTTGACAAATCGCTGTCCGCACATCTCAAAGCGACTACTTTAATCAGCCATATTTCCAAAACCTAAGTTTTTACGGTAACTTGGGTAGTATAATACAGATGTTCTGGTCCTATTCTATCACCCTACGTGTACGTAATGTTGGCACACCTCCGTATTTATTTTTATATTTCATGTCAAACTTAGACAAATCGTTGTCCGCACATCGCATAGCGACTAATTTACATCGGTAAGCGACCCATATTTCCAAAACCTGAGTTTTTAAGGTAACTTGGGTGGTATAATACTAAATTTCAGGACCTATTCTATCATCCTATGTGTACGTCATGTTGGCACACTTCCGTATTTATTTTATTTTTCATGCCATACTTTGACAAATCGCTGTCCGCACATCTCAATGCGACTACTTTAATCAGCCATATTTCCAAAACCTAAGTTTTTACGGTAACTTGGGTGGTATAATACAGAAGTTCTGGTCCTATTCTATCACCCTATGTGTACGACATGTATCCACAATTCCGTATTTACTTTTATATTTCATGTCAAACTTAGACAAATCGTTGTCCGCACATCGCATAGCGACTAATTTAATCACCCATATTTCCAAAACCTAAGTTTTTAAGGTAACTTGGGTGGTATAATACTAAATTTCAGGACCTATTCTATCATCCTATGTGTACGTCATGTTGGCACACTTCCGTATTTATTTTATTTTTCATGTCATACTTTGACAAATCTCTGTCCGCACATCTCAATGTGACTACTTTAATCAGCCATATTTCCAAAACCTAAGTTTTTACGGTAACTTGGTTGGTATAATACAAAAGTTCTGGTCCTATTCTATCACCCTATGTGTACGTCATGTATCCACAATTCCGTATTTATTTTTATATTTCATGTCAAACTTAGACAAATCGTTGTCCGCACATCGCATAGCGACTAATTTAATCACCCATATTTCCAAAATCTAAGTTTTTAAGGTAACTTGGGTGGTATAATAATGAATTTCAGGGCCTATTCTATCATCCTATGTGTACGTCATGTTGGCACACTTCCGTATTTATTTTATTTTTCATGTCATACTTTGACAAATCGCTGTCCGCACATCTCAATGCGACTACTTTAATCAGCCATATTTCCAAAACCTAAGTTTTTAAGGTAACTTGGGTGGTATAATACTAAATTTCAGGACCTATTCTATCATCCTATGTGTACGTCATGTTGGCACACTTCCGTATTTATTTTATTTTTCATGTCATACTTTGACAAATCGCTGTCCGCACATCTCAATGCGACTACTTTAATCAGCCATATTTCCAAAACCTAAGTTTTTACGGTAACTTGGGTGGTATAATACAGAAGTTCTGGTCCTATTCTATAACCCTTAGTGTACGTAATGTTGCACACCTCCGTATTTATTTTTATATTTCATGTCAAACTTAGACAAATCGTTGTCCGCACATCGCATAGCGACTAATTTAATCACCCATATTTCCAAAACCTAATTTTTTAAGGTAACTTAGGGTGGTATGGTACTAAAGTTTTGGTCCTATTCTATCACCCTTATTGTACGTAATGTTAACACACCCCCGTGTATTTATTTTTATATTTCATGTCAAACTTAGACAAATCGCTGTCCGCACATCGCAAAGCGACTACTTTAATCAGCCATATTTCCAAAACCTAAGTTTTTAACGGTAACTTGGGTGGTATAATACAGAAGTTCTGGTCCTATTCTATCACCCTATGTGTACGTCATGTATCCACACTTCCGTATTCATTTTATTTTTCATGTCATACTTGACAAATCGCTGTCCGCACATCTCAATGCGACTACTTTAATCAGCCATATTTCCAAAACCTAAGTTTTTACGGTAACTTGGGTGGTATAATACAGAAGTTCTGGTCCTATTCTATCACCCTTAGTGTACGTAATGTTGGCACACCTCCGTATTTATTTTTATATTTCATGTCAAACTTAGACAAATCGTTGTCCGCACATCGCATAGCGACTACTTAATCAGCCATATTTCCAAAACCTAAGTTTTTACGGTAACTTGGGGTGGTATAGTACTAAAGTTCTGGTCCTATTCTTTCATCCTATGTGTACGTCATGGCACACTTCCGTATTTATTTTATTTTTCAACTTTGACAAATCGCTGTCCGCACATCTCAATACGACTACTTTAATCAGCCATATTTCCAAAACCTAAGTTTTTACGGTAACTTGGGTGGTATAATACAGAAGTTCTGGTCCTATTCTATCACCCTACGTGTACCCTATGTGTACGTCATGTATCCACAATTCCCGTATTTATTTTTATATTTCATGTCAAACTTAGACAAATCGTTGTCCGTCCCACATCGCATAGCTACTAATTTAATCACCCATATTTCCAAAACCTAAGTTTATAAGGTAACTTGGGTGGTATAATACTAAATTTCAGGACCTATTCTATCATCCTATGTGTACGTCATGTTGGCATACTTCCGTATTTATTTTAATTTCATGTCATCCTTTGACAAATCGCTGTCCGCACATCGCATAGCGACTAATTTAATCACCCATATTTCCAAAACCTATGTTTTTACGGTAACTTGGGTGGTATAATACAGAAGTTCTGGTCCTATTCTATCACCCTATGTGTACGTCATGTATCCACAATTCCGTATTTATTTGTTGTATTTCATGTCAAACTTAGACAAATCGTTGTCCGCACATCGCATAGCGACTAATTTAATCACCCATATTTCCAAAACCTAAGTTTTTACGGTAAACTTGGGTGGTATAATACAGAAGTTCTGGTCCTATCCTATCACCCTACGTGTACGTAATGTTGGCACACCTCCGTATTTATTATTATATTTCATGTCATACTTAGACAAATCGTTGCGTGCACATCGCATAGCGACTAATTTAATCACCCATATTTCCAAAACCTAAGTATTAAGGTAACTTGGGTGGTATAATACTAAATTTCTGGTCCTATTTTATCACCCTATGTGGATGTCATGTATCCACAATTCGTATTTATTTTTATATTTCGTGTCAAACTTCGACAAATCTCTGTCCGCACATCTCAATGCGACTACTTTAATCAGCCATATTTCCAAAACCTAAGTTTTTACGGTAACTTGGGTGGTATAATACAGAAGTTCTGGTCCTATTCTATCACCCTACGTGTACGTAATGTTGGCACACCTCCGTATTTATTATTATATTTCATGTCATACTTAGACAAATCGTTGTCCCCACATCGCATAGCGGTTAATTTAATCACCCATATTTCCAAAACCTAAGTTTTTAAGGTAACTTGGATGGTATAGTACTAAAGTTCTGGTCCTATTCTTTTATCCTACGTGTACGTAATGTTGGCACCACCTCCGTATTTATTTTTATATTTTATGTCAAACTTAGACAAATCGTTGTCCGCACTCGCATAGCGACTAATTTAATCACCCATATTTCCAAAACCTAAGTTTTTACAGTAACTTGGGTGGTATAGTACTAAAGTTCTGGACCTATTCTATCATCCTATGTGTACGTCATGTTGGCACACCTCCGTATTTATTTTATTTTTCATGTCATACTTTGACAAATCGCTGTCCGCACATCGCATAGCGACTAATTTAATCACCCATATTTCCAAAACCTAAGTTTTTACGGTAACTTGGGTGGTATAATACAGAAGTTCTGGTCCTATTCTATCACCCTATGTGTACGACATGTATCCACAATTCCGTATTTACTTTTATATTTCATGTCAAACTTAGACAAATCGTTGTCCGCACATCGCATAGCGACTAATTTAATCACCCATATTTCCAAAACCTAAGTTTTTAAGGTAACTTGGTGGTATAATACAAATTTCAGGACCTATTCTATCATCCTATGTGTACGTCATGTTGGCACACTTCCGTATTATTTTATTTTTCATGTCATACTTTGGACAAATCTCTGTCCACACATCTCAATGTGACTACTTTAATCAGCCATATTTCCAAAACCTAAGTTTTTACGGTAACTTGGTTGGTATAATACAGAAGTTCTGGTCCTATTCTATCACTCCTATGTGTACGTCATGTATCCACAATTCGTATTTATTTTTATATTTCATGTCAAACTTAGACAAATCGTTGTCCGCACATCGCATAGCGACTAATTTAATCACCCATATTTCCAAAACCTAAGTTTTTAAGGTAACTTGGGTGGTATAATAATGAATTTCAGGGCCTATTCTATCATCCTATGTGTACGTCATGTTGGCACACTTCCGTATTTATTTTATTTTTCATGTCATACTTTGACAAATCGAGGTCGCACATCTCAATGCGACTACTTTAATCAGCCATATTCCAAAACCTAGTTTTTAAGGTAACTTGGGTGGTATAATACTAAATTTCAGGACCTATTCTATCATCCTATGTGTACGTCATGTTGGCACACTTCCGTATTTATTTTATTTTTCATGTCATACTTTGACAAATCGCTGTCCGCACATCTCAATGCGACTATTTTAATCAGCCATATTTCCAAAACCTAAGTTTTTACGGTAACTTGGGTGGTATAATACAGAAGTTCTGGTCCTATTCTATAACCCTTAGTGTACGTAATGTTGGCACACCTCCGTATTTATTTTTATATTTCATGTCAAACTTAGACAAATCGTTGTCCGCACATCGCATAGCGACTAATTTAATCACCCCATATTTCCAAAACCTAATTTTTTAAGGTAACTTAGGGTGGTATGGTACTAAAGTTTTGGTCCTATTCTATCACCCTTATTGTACGTAATGTTAACACACACCCGTGTATTTATTTTTATATTCATGTCAAACTTACACAAATCGCTGTCCGCACATCGCAAAGCGACTACTTTAATCAGCCATATTTCCAAAACCTAAGTTTTTACGGTAACTTGGGTGGTATAATACAGAAGTTCTGGTCCTATTCTATCACCCTATGTGTACGTCATGTATCCACACTTCCGTATTCATTTTATTTTTCATGTCATACTTTGACAAATCGCTGTCCGCACATCTCAATGCGACTACTTTAATCAGCCATATTCCAAAACCTAAGTTTTTACGGTAACTTGGGTGGTATAATACAGAAGTTCTGGTCCTATTCTATCACCCTTAGTGTACGTAATGTTGGCACACCTCCGTATTTATTTTTATATTTCATGTCAAACTTAGACAATCGTAGTCCGCACATCGCATAGCGACTACTTAATCAGCCATATTTCCAAAACCTAAGTTTTTTACGGTAACTTGGGTGGTATAGTACTAAAGTTCTGGTCCTATTCTTTCATCCTATGTGTACGTCATGATGGCACACTTCCGTATTTATTTTATTTTTCATGTCATACTTTGACAAATCGCTGTCCGCACATCTCAATACGACTACTTTAATCAGCCATATTTCCAAAACCTAAGTTTTTACGGTAACTTGGGTGGTATAATACAGAATTCTGGTCCTATTCTATCACCCTACGTGTACCCCTATGTGTACGTCATGTATCCACAATTCCGTATTTATTTTTATATTTCATGTCAAACTTAGACAAATCGTTGTCCGCACATCGCATAGCGACTAATTTAATCACCCATATTTCCAAAACCTAAGATTTTAAGGTAACTTGGGTGGTATAATACTAAATTTCAGGACCTATTCTATCATCCTATGTGTACGTCATGTTGGCACACTTCCGTATTTATTTTATTTTTCATGTCATACTTTGACAAATCGCTGTCCGCACATCTCAATGCGACTAATTTAATCAGCCATATTTCCAAAACCTGGGTTTTTACGGTAACTTGGGTGGTATAATACAGAAGTTCTGGTCGTATACTATCACCCTATGTGTACGTCATGTATCCACAATACCGTATTTATTTTTTATATTTCATGTCAAACTTAGACAAATCGTTGTCCGCACATCGCATAGCGACTAATTTAATCACCCATATTTCCAAAACCTAAGTTTTTAAGGTAACTTGGGTGGTATAATACTAAATTTTCAGACCTATTCTATCATCCTATGTGTACGTCATGTTGGCACACTTCCGTATTTATTTTATTTTTCATGTCATACTTTGACAAATCGCTGTCCGCACATCTCAATGCGACTACTTTAATCAGCCATATTTCCAAAACCTAAGTTTTTACGGTAACTTGGGTGGTATAATACAGAAGTTCTGGTCCTATTCTATCACCCTACGTGTACGTCATGTATCCACCATTCCGTATTTTTTTTATATTTCGTGTCAAACTTCGACAAATCTCTGTCCGCACATCTCAATGCGACTACTTTAATCAGCCATATTTCCAAAACCTAAGTTTTTACGGTAACTTGGGTGGTATAATACAGAAGTTCTGGTCCTATTCTATCACCCTACGTGTACGTAATGTTGGCACACCTCCGTATTTTTTTTATATTTCGTGTCAAACTTCGACAAATCTCTGTCCGCACATCTCAATGCGATTACTTTAATCAGCCATATTTCCAAAACCTAAGTTTTTACGGTAACTTGGGTGGTATACTATAGAAGTTCTGGTCCTATTCTATCACCCTATGTGTACGTCATGTATCCACAATTCCGTATTTATTTTTATATTTCATGTCAAACTTAGACAAATCGTTGTCCGCACATCGCATAGCGACTAATTTAATCACCCATATTTCCAAAACCTAAGTTTTTTAGGGAACTTGGGTGGTATAATACTAAATTTCTGGACCTATTCTATCATCCTATGTGTACGTCATGTTGGCACACTTCCGTATTTATTTTATTTTTTATGTCATACTTTGACAAATCGCTGTCCGCACATCTCAATGCGACTACTTTAATCAGCCATATTTAAAAAAATTAAGTTTTTACGGTAACTTGGGTGGTATAGTACTAAAGTTCTGGACCTATTCTATCATCCTATGTGTACGTCATGTTGGCACACCTCCGTTTTTTTTTTATATTTCGTGTCAAACTTCGACAAATCTCTGTCCGCACATCTCAAAGCGACTACTTTAATCAGCCATATTTCCAAAACCTAAGTTTTTACGGTAACTTGGGTAGTATAATACAGATGTTCTGGTCCTATTCTATCACCCTACGTGTACGTAATGTTGGCATACCTCCGTATTTATTTTTATATTTCATGTCAAACTTAGACAAATCGTTGTCCGCACATCGCATAGCGACTAATTTACATCGGTAAGCGACCCATATTTCCAAAACCTGAGTTTTTAAGGTAACTTGGGTGGTATAATACTAAATTTCAGGACCTATTCTATCATCCTATGTGTACGTCATGTTGGCACACTTCCGTATTTATTTTATTTTTCATGCCATACTTTGACAAATCGCTGTCCGCACATCTCAATGCGACTACTTTAATCAGCCATATTTCCAAAACCTAAGTTTTTACGGTTACTTGGGTAGTATAATACAGAAGTTCTGGTCCTATTCTATCACCCTATGTGTACGTCATGTATCCACAATTCCGTATTTATTTTTATATTTCATGTCAAACTTAGACAAATCGTTGTCCGCACATCGCAAAGCGACTACTTTAATCAGCCATATTTCCAAAACCTAAGTTTTTACGGAAACTTGGGTGGTATAATACAGACGTTCTGGTCCTATTCTATCGCCCTATGTGTACGTCATGTATCCACACTTCCGTATTTATTTTATTTTTCATGTCATACTTTGACAAATCGCTGTCCGCACATCTCAATGCGACTACTTTAATCAGCCATATTTCCAAAACCTAAGTTTTTACGGTAACTTGGGTGGTATAATACAGAAGTTCTGGTCCTATTCTATCACCCTTAGTGTACGTAATGTTGGCACACCTCCGTATTTATTTTTATATTTCATGTCAAACTTAGACAAATCGTTGTCCGCACATCGCATAGCGACTACTTTAATCAGCCATATTTCCAAAACCTAAGTTTTTACGGTAACTTGGGTGGTATAGTACTAAAGTTCTGGTCCTATTCTTCCATCCTATGTGTACGTCATGTTGGCACACTTCCGTATTTATTTTATTTTTCATGTCATACTTTGACAAATCCCTGTCCGCACATCTCAATACGACTACTTTAATCAGCCATATTTCCAAAACCTAAGTTTTTACGGTAACTTGGGTGGTATAATACAGAAGTTCAGGTCCTATTCTATCACCCTACGTGTACCCCTATGTGTACGTCATGTATCCACACCTCCGTATTTATTTTTATATTTCATGTCAAACTTAGACAAATCGTTGTCCGCACATCGCATAGCGACTAATTTAATCACCCATATTTCCAAAACCTAAGTTTTTACGGTAACTTGGGTGGTATAATACAGAAGTTCTGGTCCTATTCTATCACCCTATATGTACGTAATGTTGGCACACTTCCGTATTTATTATTATATTTCATGTCATACTTAGACAAATCGTTGTCCGCACATCGCATAGCGACTAATTTAATCACCCATATTTCCAAAACCTAAGTTTTTAAGGTAACTTGGGTGGTAAAGTACTAAGGTTCTGGTCCTATTCTTTCATCCTACGTAAACGTCATGCTGACAAACTGCCGTATTTATTTTATATTTTATGTCAAACTTAGGTGGATCGCTGTCCACACATCCAAAGCGACTATTTTAATCACCCGTATTTCCAAAACCTAAGTTTTGACGGTAACCTGAGCTGTATAATAATATAGTTCTAATCCTATTCTACCACCCAATGTGTACGTCATGTATCCAAAATTCCCTATTTATTTTTATATTTCATGTCAAACTTAGGCAAATCGTTGTCCGCACATCGCATAGCGACTAATTTAATGACCCATATTTCCAAAACCTAAGTTTTTACGGTAACTTGGGTGGTATAATACAGAAGTTCTGGTCCTATTCTATCACCCTATGTGTACGTCATGTATCCACAATTCCGTATTTATTTTTATATTTCATGTCAAACTTAGACAAATCGTTGTCCGCACATCGCATAGCGACTAATTTAATCACCCATATTTCCAAAACCTAAGTTTTTAAGGTAACTTGGGTGGTATAATACTAAATTTCAGGACCTATTCTATCATCCTATGTGTATGTCATGTTGGCACACTTCCGTATTTATTTTATTTTTCATGTCATACTTTGACAAATCGCTGTCCGCACATCTCAATGCGACTACTTTAATCAGCCATATTTCCAAAACCTAAGTTTTTACGGTAACTTGGGTGGTATAATACAGAAGTTCTGGTCCTATTCTATCACCCTATGTGTACGTCATGTATCCACAATTCCGTATTTATTTTTATATTTCATGTTAAACTTAGACAAATCGTTGTCCGCACATCGCATAGCGACTAATTTAATCACCCATATTTCCAAAACCTAAGTTTTTACGGTAACTTGGGTGGTATAGTACTAAAGTTCTGGACCTGTTCTATCATCCTATGTGTACGTCATGTTGGCACACCTCCGTATTTTTTTAATATTTCGTGTCAAACTTCGACAAATCTCTGTCCGCACATCTCAATGCGACTACTTTAATCAGCCAAATTTCCAAAACCTAAGTTTTTACGGTAACTTGGGTGGTATAATACAGAAATTCTGGTCCTATTCTATCACCCTACGTGTACGTAATGTTGGCACACCTCCGTATTTATTATTATATTTCATGTCATACTTAGACAAATCGTTGTCCGCACATCGCATAGCGACTAATTTAATCACCCATATTTCCAAAACCTAAGTTTTTAAGGTAACTTGGGTGGTATAGTACTAAAGTTCTGGTCCTATTCTTTCATCCTACGTGTACGTCATGCTGACACACTGCCGTATTTATTTTATATTTTATGTCAAACTTAGGTGGATCGCTGTCCACACATCCAAAGCGACTATTTTAATCACCCGTATTTCCAAAACCTAAGTTTTGACGGTAACCTGAGTGGTATAATAATATAGTTCTAATCTTATTCTATCACCCAATGTGTACGTCATGTATCCAAAATTCCGTATTTATTTTTATATTTCCTGTCAAACTTAGACAAATCGTTGTCCGCACATCTCAATGCGACTACTTTAATCAGCCATATTTCCAAAACCTACGTTTTTACGGTAACTTGGGTGGTATAATACAGAAGTTCTGGTCCTATTCTATCACCCTATGTGTACGTCATGTATCCACAATTCCTTATTTATTTTTATATTTCATGTCAAACTTAGACAAATCGTTGTCCGCACATCGCATAGCGACTAATTTAATCACCCATATTTCCAAAACCTAAGTTTTTAACGTAACTTGGGTGGTATAATACTAAATTTCAGGACCTATTCTATCATCCTATGTGTACGTCATGTTGGCACACTTCCGTATTTATTTTATTTTTCATGTTATACTTTGACAAATCGCTGTCCGCACATCTCAATGCGACTACTTTAATCAGCCATATTTCCAAAACCTAAGTTTTTACGGTAACTTGGGTGGTATAGTACTAAAGTTCTGGACCTATTCTATCATCCTATGTGTACGTAATGTTGGCACACCTCCGTATTTTTTTTATATTTCGTGTCAAACTTCGACAAATCTCTGTCCGCACATCTCAATGCGACTACTTTAATCAGCCATATTTCCAAAACCTATGTTTTTACGGTAACTTGGGTGGTATAATACAGAAGTTCTGGTCCTATTCTTTCATCCTACGTGTATGTCATGCTGACACACTGCCGTATTTATTTTTATATTTCATGTCAAACTTAGACAAATCATTGTCCGCACATCGCATAGCGAATAATTTAATCACCCATATTTCCAAAACCTAAGTTTTTAAGGTAACTTGGGTGGTATAATACTAAATTTCAGGACCTATTCTATCATCCTATGTGTACGTCATGTTGGCACACTTCCGTATTTATTTTATTTTTCATGTCATACTTTGACAAATCGCTGTCCGCACATCTCAATGCGACTAGTTTAATCAGCCATATTTCCAAAACCTAAGTTTTTACGGTAACTTGGGTGGTATAATACAGAAGTTCTGGTCCTATTCTATCACCCTACGAGTACCCCTATGTGTACGTTATGTATCCACAATTCCGTATTTATTTTTATATTTCATGTCAAACTTAGACAAATCGTTGTCCGCACATCGCATAGCGACTAATTTAATCACCCATATTTCCAAAACCTAAGTTTATAAGGTAACTTGGGTGGTATAATACTAAATTTCAGGACCTATTCTATCATCCTATGTGTACGTCATGTTGGCATACTTCCGTATTTATTTTAATTTCATGTCATCCTTTGACAAATCGCTGTCCGCACATCGCATAGCGACTAATTTAATCACCCATATTTCCAAAACCTAAGTTTTTACGGTAACTTGGGTGGTATAATACAGAAGTTCTGGTCCTATTCTATCACCCTAAGTGTACGTCATGTATCCATAATTCCGTATTTATTTTTGTATTTCATGTCAAACTTAGACAAATCGTTGTCCGCACATCGCATAGCGACTAATTTAATCACCCATATTTCCAAAACCTAAGTTTTTAAGGTAACTTGGGTGGTATAATACTAAATTTCAGGACCTATTCTATCATCCTATGTGTACGTCATGTTGGCACACTTCCGTATTTATTTTATTTTTCATGTCATACTTTGACAAATCGCTGTCCGCACATCTCAATGCGACTACTTTAATCAGCCATATTTCCAAAACCTAAGTTTTTACGGTAACTTGGGTGGTATAATACAGAAGTTCTGGTCCTATTCTATCACCCTATGTGTACGTCATGTATCCACAATTCCGTATTTATTTTTATATTTCATGTTAAACTTAGACAAATCGTTGTCCGCACATCGCATAGCGACTAATTTAATCACCCATATTTCCAAAACCTAAGTTTTTACGGTAACTTGGGTGGTATAGTACTAAAGTTCTGGACCTGTTCTATCATCCTATGTGTACGTCATGTTGGCACACCTCCGTATTTTTTTAATATTTCGTGTCAAACTTCGACAAATCTCTGTCCGCACATCTCAATGCGACTACTTTAATCAGCCAAATTTCCAAAACCTAAGTTTTTACGGTAACTTGGGTGGTATAATACAGAAGTTCTGGTCCTATTCTATCACCCTACGTGTACGTAATGTTGGCACACCTCCGTATTTATTATTATATTTCATGTCATACTTAGACAAATCGTTGTCCGCACATCGCATAGCGACTAATTTAATCACCCATATTTCCAAAACCTAAGTTTTTAAGGTAACTTGGGTGGTATAGTACTAAAGTTCTGGTCCTATTCTTTCATCCTACGTGTACGTCATGCTGACACACTGCCGTATTTATTTTATATTTTATGTCAAACTTAGGTGGATCGCTGTCCACACATCCAAAGCGACTATTTTAATCACCCGTATTTCCAAAACCTAAGTTTTGACGGTAACCTGAGTGGTATAATAATATAGTTCTAATCTTATTCTATCACCCAATGTGTACGTCATGTATCCAAAATTCCGTATTTATTTTTATATTTCCTGTCAAACTTAGACAAATCGTTGTCCGCACATCTCAATGCGACTACTTTAATCAGCCATATTTCCAAAACCTAAGTTTTTACGGTAACTTGGGTGGTATAATACAGAAGTTCTGGTCCTATTCTATCACCCTATGTGTACGTCATGTATCCACAATTCCTTATTTATTTTTATATTTCATGTCAAACTTAGACAAATCGTTGTCCGCACATCGCATAGCGACTAATTTAATCACCCATATTTCCAAAACCTAAGTTTTTAACGTAACTTGGGTGGTATAATACTAAATTTCAGGACCTATTCTATCATCCTATGTGTACGTCATGTTGGCACACTTCCGTATTTATTTTATTTTTCATGTTATACTTTGACAAATCGCTGTCCGCACATCTCAATGCGACTACTTTAATCAGCCATATTTCCAAAACCTAAGTTTTTACGGTAACTTGGGTGGTATAGTACTAAAGTTCTGGACCTATTCTATCATCCTATGTGTACGTCATGTTGGCACACCTCCGTATTTTTTTTATATTTCGTGTCAAACTTCGACAAATCTCTGTCCGCACATCTCAATGCGACTACTTTAATCAGCCATATTTCCAAAACCTATGTTTTTACGGTAACTTGGGTGGTATAATACAGAAGTTCTGGTCCTATTCTTTCATCCTACGTGTATGTCATGCTGACACACTGCCGTATTTATTTTTATATTTCATGTCAAACTTAGACAAATCATTGTCCGCACATCGCATAGCGAATAATATAATCACCCATATTTCCAAAACCTAAGTTTTTAAGGTAACTTGGGTGGTATAATACTAAATTTCAGGACCTATTCTATCATCCTATGTGTACGTCATGTTGGCACACTTCCGTATTTATTTTATTTTTCATGTCATACTTTGACAAATCGCTGTCCGCACATCTCAATGCGACTACTTTAATCAGCCATATTTCCAAAACCTAAGTTTTTACGGTAACTTGGGTGGTATAATACAGAAGTTCTGGTCCTATTCTATCACCCTACGAGTACCCCTATGTGTACGTTATGTATCCACAATTCCGTATTTATTTTTATATTTCATGTCAAACTTAGACAAATCATGTCCGCACATCGCATAGCGACTAATTTAATCACCCATATTTCCAAAACCTAAGTTTATAAGGTAACTTGGGTGGTATAATACTAAATTTCAGACCTATTCTATCATCCTATGTGTACGTCATGTTGGCATACTTCCGTATTTATTTTAATTTCATGTCATCCTTTGACAAATCGCTGTCCGCACATCGCATAGCGGACTAATTTAATCACCCATATTTCCAAAACCTAAGTTTTTACGGTAACTTGGGTGGTATAATACAGAAGTTCTGGTCCTATTCTATCACCCTAAGTGTACGTCATGTATCCACAATTCCGTATTTATTTTTGTATTTCATGTCAAACTTAGACAAATCGTTGTCCGCACATCGCATAGCGACTAATTTAATCACCCATATTTCCAAAACCTAAGTTTTTAAGGTAACTTGGGTGGTATAATACTAAATTTCAGGACCTATTCTATCATCCTATGTGTACGTCATGTTGGCACACTTCCGTATTTATTTTATTTTTCATGTCATACTTTGACAAATCGCTGTCCGCACATCTCAATGCGACTACTTTAATCAGCCATATTTCCAAAACCTAAGTTTTTACGGTAACTTGGGTGTATAATACAGAAGTTCTGGTCCTATCCTATCACCCTACGTGTACGTAATGTTGGCACACTCCGTATTTATTATTATATTTCATGTCATACTTAGACAAATCGTTGTCTGCACATCGCATAGCGACTAATTTAATCACCCCATATTTCCAAAACCTAAGTATTAAGGTAACTTGGGTGGTATAATACTAAATTTCTGGTCCTATTTTATCACCCTATGTGGATGTCATGTATCCACAATTCCGTATTTATTTTTATATTTCATGTCATATTTGGACAAATCGCTGTCCGCACATCTCAATGCGACTATTTTAATCACCCGTATTTCCAAAACCTAAGTTTTTAAGGTAACTTGGGTGGTATAGTACTAAAGTTCTGGACCTTTTCTATCATCCTATGTGTACGTCATGTTGGCACACCTCCGTATTTTTTTTATATTTCGTGTCAAACTTCGACAAATCTCTGTCCACACATCTCAATGCGACTACTTTAATCAGCCATATTTCCAAAACCTAAGTTTTTACGGTAACTTGGGTGGTATAATACAGAAGTTCTGGTCCTATTCTATCACCCTACGTGTACGTAATGTTGGCACACCTCCGTATTTATTATTATATTTCATGTCATACTTAGACAAATCGTTGTCCGCACATCGCATAGCGGTTAATTTAATCACCCATATTCCAAAACCTAAGTTTTTAAGATAACTTGGATGGTATAGTACTAAAGTTCTGGTCCTATTCCTTTTATCCTACGTGTACGTAATGTTGGCACACCTCCGTATTTATTATTATATTTCATGTCATACTTAGACAAATCGTTGTCCCGCACATCGCATAGCGACTAATTTAATCACCCATATTTCCCAAAACCTAAGTTTTTAAGGTAACTTGGGTGGTATAGTACTAAAGTTCTGGTCCTATTCTTTCATCCTACGTGTACGTCATGCTGACACACTGCCGTATTTATTTTATATTTTATGTCAAACTTAGGTGGATCGCTGTCCACACATCCAAAGCGACTATTTTAATCACCCGTATTTCCAAAACCTAAGTTTTGACGGTAACCTGAGTGGTATAATAATATAGTTCTAATCTTATTCTATCACCCAATGTGTACGTCATGTATCCAAAATTCCGTATTTATTTTTATATTTCCTGTCAAACTTAGACAAATCGTTGTCCCGCACATCTCAATGCGACTACTTTAATCAGCCATATTTCCAAAACCTACGTTTTTACGGTAACTTGGGTGGTATAATACAGAAGTTCTGGTCCTATTCTATCACCCTATGTGTACGTCATGTATCCACAATTCCTTATTTATTTTTATATTTCATGTCAAACTTAGACAAATCGTTGTCCGCACATCGCATAGCGACTAATTTAATCACCCCATATTTCCAAAACCTAAGTTTTTAAACGTAACTTGGGTGGTATAATACTAAATTTCAGGACCTATTCTATCATCCTATGTGTACGTCAGTTGGCACACTTCCGTATTTATTTTATTTTTCATGTTATACTTTGACAAATCGCTGTCCGCACATCTCAATGCGACTACTTTAATCAGCCATATTTCCAAAACCTAAGTTTTTACGGTAACTTGGGTGGTATAGTACTAAAGTTCTGGACCTATTCTATCATCCTATGTGTACGTAATGTTGGCACACCTTCCGCTATTTTTTTTATATTTCGTGTCAAACTTCCGACAAATCTCTGTCCGCACATCTCAATGCGACTACTTTAATCAGCCATATTTCCAAAAACCTATGTTTTTACGGTAACTTGGGTGGTATAATACAGAAGTTCTGGTCCTATTCTTTCATCCTACGTGTATGTCATGCTGACACACTGCCGTATTTATTTTTATATTTCATGTCAAACTTAGACAAATCATTGTCCGCACATCGCATAGCGACTAATTTAATCACCCATATTTCCAAAACCTAAGTTTTTAAGGTAACTTGGGTGTATAATACTAAATTTCAGGACCTATTCTATCATCCTATGTGTACGTCATGTTGGCACACTTCCGTATTTATTTTATTTTTCCATGTCATACTTTGACAAATCGCTGTCCGCACATCTCAATGCGACTAGTTTAATCAGCCATATTTCCAAAACCTAAGTTTTTACGGTAACTTGGGTGGTATAATACAGAAGTTCTGGTCCTATTCTATCACCCTACGAGTACCCCTATGTGTACGTTATGTATCCACAATTCCGTATTTATTTTTATATTTCATGTCAAACTTAGACAAATCGTTGTCCGCACATCGCATAGCGACTAATTTAATCACCCATATTTCCAAAACCTAAGTTTATAAGGTAACTTGGGTGGTATAATACTAAATTTCAGGACCTATTCTATCATCCTATGTGTACGTCATGTTGGCATACTTCCGTATTTATTTTAATTTCATGTCATCCTTTGACAAATCGCTGTCCGCACACTCGCATAGCGA
>JAQJVK010000221.1:0-212225 GCA_035578135.1 Flexamia atlantica | reverse complement strand
GGATGATAGAATAGGTCCAGAACTTTAGTACTATACCACCCAAGTTACCGTAAAAACTTAGGTTTTGGAAATATGGGTGATTAAATTAGTCGCTATGCGATGTGCGGACAACGATTTGTCTAAGTTTGACACGAAATATAAAAATAAATACGGAGGTGTGCCAACATTACGTACACGTAGGATGAAATAATAGGACCAGAACTTTAGTACTATACCACCCAAGTTACCTTAAAAACTTAGGTTTTGGAAATATGGGTGATTAAATTAGTCGCTATGCGATGTGCGGACAACGATTTGTCTAAGTATGACATGAAATATAATAATAAATACGGAGGTGTGCCAACATTACGTACACATAGGATGATAGAATAGGTCCAGAACTTTAGTACTATACCACCCAAGTTACCGTAAAAACTTAGGTTTTGGAAATATGGCTGATTAAAGTAGTCGCATTGAGATGTGCGGACAGCGATTTGTCTAAGTTTGACATGAAATATAAAAATAAATACGGAATTGTAGATACATGACGTACACATAGGGTGATAGAAGAGGACCAGAACTTCTGTATTATACCACCCAAGTTACCGTAAAAACTTAGGTTTTGGAAATATGGGTGATTAAATTAGTCGCTATGCGATGTGCGGACAACGATTTAACGAAGTTTGACACGAAATATAAAAAAATACGGAGGTGTGCCAACATGACGTACACATAGGATGATAGAATAGGTCCAGAACTTTAGTACTATACCACCCAAGTTACCGTAAAAACTTAGGATTTGGAAATATGGGTGATTAAATTAGTCGCTATGCGATGTGCGGACAACGATTTGTCTAAGTTTGACATGAAATATAAAAATAAATACGGAATTGTGGATACATGACGTACACATAGGGTGATAGAATAGGACCAGAACTTCTGTACTATACCACCCAAGTTACCTTAAAATCTTAGGTTTTGGATATATGGGTGATTAAATTAGTCGCTATGCGATGTGCGGACAACGATTTGTCTAAGTATGACATGAAATATAATAATAAATACGGAGGTGTGCCAACATTACGTACATATAGGGTGATAGAATAGGACCAGAACTTCTGTATTATACCACCCAAGTTACCGTTAAAACTTAGGTTTTGGAAATATGGCTGATTAAAGTAGTCGCATTGAGATGTGCGGACAGAGATTTGTCGAAGTTTGACACGAAATATAAAAAAAATACGGAGGTGTGCCAACATGACGTACACATAGGATGATAGAATAGGTCCAGAACTTTAGTACTATACCACCCAAGTTACCTTAAAAATTTAGGTTTTGGAAATACGGGTGATTAAAATAGTCGCTTAGGATGTGTGGACAGAGATCCACCTAAGTTTGACATAAAATATAAAATAAATACGGCAGTGTGTCAGCATGACGTACACGTAGGTTGATGAAATAGGACCAGAACTTCTGTATTATACCACCCAAGTTACCGTAAAAACTTAGGTTTTGGAAATATGGCTGATTAAAGTAGTCGCATTGAGATGTGCGGACAGCGATTTGTCAAAGTATGACATGAAAAATAAAATAAATACGGAAGTGTGCCAACATGACGTACATATAGGATGATAGAATAGGTCCTGAAATTTAGTATTATACCACCCAAGTTACCTTAAAAACTTAGGTTTTGGAAATATGGGTGATTAAATTAGTCGCTATGCGATGTGCGGACAACGATTTGTCTAAGTTTGACATGAAATATAAAAATAAATACGGAATTGTGGATACATGACGTACACATAGGGTGATAGAATAGGACCAGAACTTCTGTATTATACCACCCAAGTTACCGTAAAAACTTAGGTTTTGGAAATATGGCTGATTAAAGTAGTCGCATTGAGATGTGCGGACAGCGATTTGTCTAAGTATGACATGAAAAATAAAATAAATACGGAAGTGTGCCAACATGACGTACACATAGGATGATAGAATAGGTCCTGAAATTTAGTATTATACCACCCAAGTTACCTTAAAAACTTAGGTTTTGGAAATATGGGTGATTAAATTAGTCGCTATGCGATGTGCGGACAACGATTTGTCTAAGTTTGACATGAAATATAAAAATAAATACAGAATTGTGGATACATGACGTACACATAGGGTGATAGAATAGGACCAGACCTTCTGTATTATACCACCCAAGTTACCGTAAAAACTTAGGTTTTGGAAATATGGGTGATTAAATTAGTCGCTATGCGATATGCGGACAACGATTTGTCTAAGTTTGACATGAAATATAAAAATAAATACGGAATTGTGGATACATGACGTACACATAGGGTGATAGAATAGGACCAGAACTTCTGTATTATACCACCCAAGTTACCGTAAAAACTTAGGTTTTGGAAATATGGGTGATTAAATTAGTCGCTATGCGATGTGCGGACAACGATTTGTCTAAGTATGACATGAAATATAATAATAAATACGGAGGTGTGCCAACATTACGTACACGTAGGGTGATAGAATAGGACCAGAACTTCTGTATTATACCACTCAAGTTACCGTAAAAACTTAGGTTTTGGAAATATGGCTGATTAAAGTAGTCGCATTGAGATGTGCGGACAGAGATTTGTCGAAGTTTGACACGAAATATAAAAAAATACGGAGATGTGCCAACATGACGTACACATAGGATGATAGAATAGGTCCAGAACTTTAGTACTATACCACCCAAGTTACCTTAAAAACTTAGGTTTTGGAAATACGGGTGATTAAAATAGTCGCTTTGGATGTGTGGACAGTGATCCACCTAAGTTTGACATAAAATATAAAATAAATACGGCAGTGTGTCAGCATGACGTACACGTAGGGTGATGATATAGGACCAGAACTTCTGTATTATACCACCCAAGTTACCGTAAAAACTTAGGTTTTGGAAATATGGCTGATTAAAGTAGTCGCATTGAGATGTGCGGACAGCGATTTGTCAAAGTATGACATGAAAAATAAAATAAATACGGAAGTAGGCCAACATGACGTACACATAGGATGATAGAATAGGTCCTGAAATTTAGTATTATACCACCCAAGTTACCTTAAAAACTTAGGTTTTGGAAATATGGGTGATTAAATTAGTCGCTATGCGATGTGCGGACAACGATTTGTCTAAGTTTGACATGAAATATAAAAATAAATACGGAATTGTGGATACATGACGTACACATAGGGTGATAGAATAGGACCAGAACTTCTGTATTATACCACCCAAGTTACCGTAAAAACTTAGGTTTTGGAAATATGGCTGATTAAAGTAGTCGCATTGAGATGTGCGGACAGCGATTTGTCAAAGTATGACATGAAAAATAAAATAAATACGGAAGTGTGCCAACATGACGTACACATAGGATGATAGAATAGGTCCTGAAATTTAGTATTATACCACCCAAGTTACCTTAAAAACTTAGGTTTTGGAAATATGGGTGATTAAATTAGTCGCTATGCGATGTGCGGACAACGATTTGTCTAAGTTTGACATGAAATATAAAAATAAATACGGAATTGTGGATACATGACGTACACATAGGGTGATAGAATAGGACCAGAACTTCTGTATTATACCACCCAAGTTACCGTAAAACTTAGGTTTTGGAAATATGGGTGATTAAATTAGTCGCTATGCGATGTGCGGACAACGATTTGTCTAAGTTTGACATGAAATATAATAATAAATACGGAGGTGTGCCAACATTACGTACACGTAGGGTGATAGAATATGACCAGAACTTTAGTACTATACCACCCAAGTTACTGTAAAAACTTAGGTTTTGGAAATATGGGTGATTAAATTAGTCGCTATGCGATGTGCGGACAACGATTTGTCTAAGTTTGACATGAAATATAAAAATAAATACGGAATTGTGGATACATGACGTACACATAGGGTGATAGAATAGGACCAGAACTTCTGTATTATACCACCCAAGTTACCGTAAAAACTTAGGTTTTGGAAATATGGCTGATTAAAGTAGTCGCATTGAGATGTGCGGACAACGATTTGTCAAAGTATGACATGAAAAATAAAATAATTACGGAAGTGTGCCAACATGACGTACACATAGGATGATAGAATAGGTCCTGAAATTTAGTATTATACCACCCAAATACGGAATTGTGGATACATGACGTACACATTGGGTGATAGAATAGGACCAGAACTTCTGTATTATACCACCCAAGTTATCACCCTATGTGTACGTCATGTATCCACAATTCCGTATTTATTTTTATATTTCATGTCAAACTTAGACAAATCGTTGTCCGCACATCGCATAGCGACTAATTTAATCACCCATATTTCCAAAACCTAAGTTTTTAAGGTGACTTGGGTGGTATAGTACTAAAGTTCTGGTCCTATTCTTTCATCCTACGTGTACGTCATGCTGACACACTGCCGTATTTATTTTATATTTTATGTCAAACTTAGGTGGATCGCTGACCACACATCCAAAGCGACTATTTTAATCACCCGTATTTCCAAAACCTAAGTTTTTAAGGTAACTTGGGTGGTATAGTACAGAAGTTCTGGTCCTATTCTATCACCCTACGTGTACGTAATGTTGGCAAACCTCCGTATTTATTATTATATTTCATGTCATACTTAGACAAATCGTTGTCCGCACATCACATAGCGACTAATTTAATCACCCATATTTCCAAAACCTAAGTTTTTACGGTAACTTGGGTGGTATAATACAGAAGTTCTGGTAATATTCTATCACCCTACGTGTACGTAATGTTGGCACACCTCCGTATTTATTTTTATATTTCATGTCAAACTTAGACAAATCGTTGTCCGCACATCGCATAGCGACTAATTTAATCACCCATATTTCCAAAACCTAAGTTTTTACGGTAACTTGGGTGGTATAATACAGAAGTTCTGGTCCTATTCTATCACCCTATGTGTACGTCATGTATCCACAATTCCGTATTTATTTTTATATTTCATGTCAAACTTAGACAAATCGTTGTCCGCACATCGCATAGCGACTAATTTAATCACCCATATTTCCAAAACCTAAGTTTTTAAGGTAACTTGGGTAGTATAATACTAAATTTCAGGACCTATTCTATCATCCTATGTGTACGTCATGTTGGCACACTTCCGTATTTATTTTATTTTTCATGTCATACTTTGACAAATCGCTGTCCGCACATCTCAATGCGACTACTTTAATCAGCCATATTTCCAAAACCTAAGTTTTTACGGTAACTTGGGTGGTATAATACAGAAGTTCTGGTCCTATTCTATCACCCTATGTGTACGTCATGTATCCACAATTCCGTATTTATTTTTATATTTCATGTCAAACTTAGACAAATCGTTGTCCGCACATCGCATAGCGACTAATTTAATCACCCATATTTCCAAAACCTAAGTTTTTAAGGTAACTTGGGTGGTATAATACTAAATTTCAGGACCTATTCTATCATCCTATGTGTACGTCATGTTGGCACACTTCCGTATTTATTTTATTTTTCATGTCATACTTTGACAAATCGCTGTCCGCACATCTCAATGCGACTACTTTAATCAGCCATATTTCCAAAACCTAAGTTTTTACGGTAACTTGGGTGGTATAATACAGACGTTCTGGTCCTATTTCATCACCCTACGTGTACGTCATGCTGACACACTGCCGTTTTTATTTTATATTTTATGTCAAACTTAGGTGGATCACTGTCCACACATCCAAAGCGACTATTTTAATCACCCGTATTTCCAAAACCTAAGTTTTTAAGGTAACTTGGGTGGTATAGTACTAAAGTTCTGGACCTATTCTATCATCCTATGTGTACGTCATGTTGGCACACCTCCGTATTTTTTTATATTTCGTGTCAAACTTCGACAAATCTCTGTCCGCACATCTCAATGCGACTACTTTAATCAGCCATATTTCCAAAACCTAAGCTTTTACGGTAACTTGGGTGGTATAATACAGAAGTTCTGGTCCTATTCTATCACCCTACGTGTACGTAATGTTGGCACACTGCCGTATTTATTATTATATTTCATGTCATACTTAGACAAATCGTTGTCCACACATCGCATAGCGACTAATTTAATCACCCATATTTCCAAAACCTAAGTTTTTAAGGTAACTTGGGTGGTATAGTACTAAAGTTCTGGTCCTATTCTTTCATCCTACGTGTACGTCATGTATTCACAATTCAGTATTTATTTTTATATTTCATGTTAAACTTAGACAAATCGTTGTCCGCACATCGCATAGCGACTAATTTAATCACCCATATTTCCAAAACCTAAGTTTTTACGGTAACTTGGGTGGTATAATACAGAAGTTCTGGTCCTATTCTATCACCTTACGTGTATCCTACGTTGGCACACCTCCGTATTTATTATTATATTTCATGTCATACTTAGACAAATCGTTGTCCGCACATCGCATAGCGACTAATTTAATCACCCATATTTCCAAAACCTAAGTTTTTAAGGTAACTTGGGTGGTATAGTACTAATGTTCTGGTCCTATTCTTTCATCCTATGTGTACGTCATGTTGGCACACTTCCGTATTTATTTTATTTTTCAGGTCATACTTTGACAAATCGCTGTCCGCACATCTCAATGCGACTGCTTTAATCAGCCATATTTCCAAAACCTAAGTTTTTACGGTAACTTGGGTGGTATAATACAGAAGTTCTGGTCCTATTCTATCACCCTACGTGTACCCTACGTTGGCACAACTCCGTATTTATTATTATATTTCATGTCATACTTAGACAAATCGTTGTCCGCACATCGCATAGCGACTAATTTAATCACCCATATTTCCATAACCTAAGTTTTTAAGTTAACTTGGGTGGTATAGTACTAATGTTCTGGTCCTATTCTTTCATCCTATATGTACGTCATGTTGGCACACTTCCGTATTTATTTTATTTTTCATGTCATACTTTGACAAATCGCTGTCCGCACATCTCAATGCGATACTTTAATCAGCCATATTTCCAAAACCTAAGTTTTTACGGTATCTTGGGTGGTATAATACAGAAGTTCTGGTCCTATTCTATCACCCTACGTGTACCCCTATGTGTACGTCATGTATCCACAATTCCGTATTTATTTTTATATTTCATGTCAAACTTAGACAAATCGTTGTCCGCACATCGCATAGCGACTAATTTAATCACCCATATTCCCAAAACCTAAGTTTTTAAGGTAACTTGGGTGGTATAATACTAAATTTCAGGACCTATTCTATCATCCTATGTGTACGTCATGTTAGCATACTTCCGTATTTATTTTATTTTTCATGTCATACTTTGACAAATCGCTGTCCGCACATCTCAATGCGACTACTTTAATCAGCCATATTTCCAAAACCTAAGTTTTTACGGTAAATTGGGTGGTATAATACAGAAGTTCTGGTCCTATTCTATCACCCTATGTGTACGTCATGTATCCACAATTCCGTATTTATTTTTATATTTCATGTCAAACTTAGACAAATCGTTGTCCGCACATCGCATAGCGACTAATTTAATCACCCATATTTCCAAAACCTAAGTTTTTAAGGTAACTTGGGTGGTATAATACTAAATTTCAGGACCTATTCTATCATCCTATGTGTACGTCATGTTGGCACACTTCCGTATTTATTTTATTTTTCATGTCATACTTTGACAAATCGCTGTCCGCACATCTCAATGCGACTACTTTAATCAGCCATATTTCCAAAACCTAAGTTTTTACGGTAACTTGGGTGGTATAGTACTAAAGTTCTGGACCTATGCTATCATCCTATGTGTACGTCATGTTGGCACACCTCCGTATTTTTTTTATATTTCGTGTCAAACTTCGACAAATCTCTGTCCGCACATCTCAATGCGACTAATTTAATCACCCATATTTCCAAAACCTAAGTTTTTACGGTAACTTGGGTGGTATAATACAGAGGTTCTGGTCCTATTCTATCACCCTACGTGTACGTAATGTTGGCACACCTCCGTATTTATTATTATATTTCATGTCATACTTAGACAAATCGTTGTCCGCACATCGCATAGCGACTAATTTAATCACCCATATTTCCAAAACCTAAGTTTTTAAGGTAACTTGGGTGGTATAGTACTAAAGTTCTGGTCCTATTCTTTCATCCTACGTGTACGTCATGTATCCACAATTCAGTATTTATTTTTATATTTCATGTTAAACTTAGACAAATCGTTGTCCGCACATCGCATAGCGACTAATTTAATCACCCATATTTCCAAAACCTAAGTTTTTAAGTTAACTTGGGTGGTATAGTACTAATGTTCTGGTCCTATTCTTTCATCCTATATGTACGTCATGTTGGCACACTTCCGTATTTATTTTATTTTTCATGTCATACTTTGACAAATCGCTGTCCGCACATCTCAATGCGATACTTTAATCAGCCATATTTCCAAAACCTAAGTTTTTACGGTAACTTGGGTGGTATAATACAGAAGTTCTGGTCCTATTTCATCACCCTACGTGTACGTCATGCTGACACACTGCCGTATTTATTTTATATTTTATGTCAAACTTAGGTGGATCACTGTCCACACATCCAAAGCGACTATTTTAATCACCCGTATTTCCAAAACCTAAGTTTTTAAGGTAACTTGGGTGGTATAGTACTAAAGTTCTGGACCTATTCTATCATCCTATGTGTACGTCATGTTGGCACACCTCCGTATTTTTTTTATATTTCGTGTCAAACTTCGACAAATCTCTGTCCGCACATCTCAATGCGACTACTTTAATCAGCCATATTTCCAAAACCTAGGTTTTTACGGTAACTTGGGTGGTATAATACAGAAGTTCTGGTCCTATTCCATCACCCTACGTGTACGTAATGTTGGCACACCTCCGTATTTATTATTATATTTCATGTCATACTTAGAAAAATCGTTGTCCGCACATCGCATAGCGACTAATTTAATCACCCATATTTCCAAAACCTAAGTTTTTAAGGTAACTTGGGTGGTATAGTACTAAAGTTCTGGTCCTATTCTTTCATCCTACGTGTACGTCATGCTGACACACTGCCGTATTTATTTTATATTTTATGTCAAACTTAGGTGGATCGCTGTCCACACATCCAAAGCGACTATTTTAATCACCCATATTTCCAAAACCTAAGTTTTTACTGTAACTTGGGTAGTATAATACAGAAGTTCTGGTCCTATTCTATCACCCTATGTGTACGTCATGTATCCACAATTCCGTATTTATTTTTATATTTCATGTCAAACTTAGACAAATCGTTGTCCGCAGAACTATATTATTATACCACTCAGGTTACCGTCAAAACTTAGGTTTTGGAAATACGGGTGATTAAAATAGTCGCTTTGGATGTGTGGACAGCGATCCACCTAAGATTGACATAAAATATAAAATAAATACGGCAGTGTGTCAGCATGACGTACACGTAGGATGAAAGAATATGACCAGAACTTTAGTACTATACCACCCAAGTTACCTTAAAAACTTAGGTTTTGGAAATATGGGTGATTAAATTAGTCGCTATGCGATGTGCGGACAACGATTTGTCTAAGTTTGACATAAAATATAAAAATAAATACGGAATTGTGGATACATGACGTACACATAGGGTGATAGAATAGGACCAGAACTTCTGTATTATACCACCCAAGTTACCGTAAAAACTTAGGTTTTGGAAATATGGCTGATTAAAGTAGTCGCATTGAGATGTGCGGACAGCGATTTGTCAAAGTATGACATGAAAAATAAAATAAATACGGAAGTGTGCCAACATGACGTACACATAGGATGAAAGAATAGGACCAGAACTTTAGTACTATACCACCCAAGTTACCTTAAAAACTTAAGTTTTGGAAATATGGGTGATTAAATTAGTCACTATGCGATGTGCGGACAACGATTTGTCTAAGTATGACATGAAATATAATAATGAATACGGAGGTGTGCCAACATTACGTACACGTAGGGTGATAGAATAGGACCAGAACTTCTGTATTATACCACCCAAGTTACCGTAAAAACTTAGGTTTTGGAAATATGGCTGATTAAAGTAGTCGCATTGAGATGTGCGGACAGCGATTTGTCAAAGTATGACATGAAAAATAAAATAAATACGGAAGTGTGCCAACATGACGTACACATAGGATGATAGAATAGGTCCTGAAATTTAGTATTATACCAACCAAGTTACCGTAAAAACTTAGGTTTTGGAAATATGGGTGATTAATTTAGTCGCTATGCGATGTCCGGACAACGATTTGTCTAGGTTTGACATGAAGTATAAAAATAAATACGGAATTGTGGATACATGACGTACACATAGGGTGATAGAATAGGACCTGAACGTCTGTATTATACCACCCAAGTTACCGTTAAAACTTAGGTTTTTGAAATATGGGTGATTAAATTAGTCGCTATGCGATGTGCGGACAACGATTTGTCTAAGTTTGACATGAAATATAAAAATAAATACGGAATTTTGGATACATGACGTACACATAGGGTGATAGAATAGGATTAGAACTATATTATTATACCACTCAGGTTACCGTCAAAACTTAGGTTTTGGAAATACGGGTGATTAAAATAGTCGCTTTGGATGTGTGGACAGCGATCCACCTAAGTTTGACATAAAATATAATATAAATACCGCAGTGTGTCAGCATGACGTACACGTAGGATGAAAGAATAGGACCAGAACTTTAGTACTATACCACCCAAGTTACCTTAAAAACTTAGGTTTTGGAAATATGGCTGATTAAAGTAGTCGCATTGAGATGTGCGGACAGAGATTTGTCGAAGTTTGACACGAAATATAAAAAAAATACGGAGGTGTGCCAACATTACGTACACGTAGGGTGATAGAATAGGACCAGAACTTCTGTATTATACCACCCAAGTTACCGTAAAAACTTAGGTTTTGGAAATATGGCTGATTAAAGTAGTCGCATTGAGATGTGCGGACAGCGATTTGTCAAAGTATGACATGAAAAATAAAATAAATACGGAATTGTGCCAACATGACGTACACATAGGATAATAGAATAGGTCCTGAAATTTAGTATTATACCACCCAAGTTACCTTAAAAACTTAGGTTTTGGAAATATGGGTGATTAAATTAGTCGCTATGCGATGTGCGGACAACGATTTGTCTAAGTTTGACATGAAATATAAAAATAAATACGGAATTGTGGATACATGACGTACACATAGGGTGATAGAATAGGACCAGAACTTCTGTATTATACCACCCAAGTTACCGTAAAAACTTAGGTTTTGGAAATATGGCTGATTAAAGTAGTCGCATTGAGATGTGCGGACAGCGATTTGTCAAAGTATGACATGAAAAATAAAATAAATACGGCAGTGTGTCAGCATGACGTACACGTAGGATGAAAGAATAGGACCAGAACTTTAGTACTATACCACCCAAGTTACCTTAAAAACTTAGGTTTTGGAAATATGGCTGATTAAAGTAGTCGCATTGAGATGTGCGGACAGAGATTTGTCGAAGTTTGACACGAAATATAAAAAAATACGGAGGTGTGCCAACATTACGTACACGTAGGGTGATAGAATAGGACCAGAACTTCTGTATTATACCACCCAAGTTACCGTAAAAACGTAGGTTTTGGAAATATGGCTGATTAAAGTAGTCGCATTGAGATGTGCGGACAGCGATTTGTCAAAGTATGACATGAAAAATAAAATAAATACGGAAGTGTGCCAACATGACGTACACATAGGATGATAGAATAGGTCCTGAAATTTAGTATTATACCACCCAAGTTACCTTAAAAACTTAGGTTTTGGAAATATGGGTGATTAAATTAGTCGCTATGCGATGTGCGGACAACGATTTGTCTAAGTTTGACATGAAATATAAAAATAAATACGGAATTGTGGATACATGACGTACACATAGGGTGATAGAATAGGACCAGAACTTCTGTATTATACCACCCAAGTTACCGTAAAAACTTAGGTTTTGGAAATATTGCTGATTAAAGTAGTCGCATTGAGATGTGCGGACAGCGATTTGTCTAAGTTTAACATGAAATATAAAAATAAATACGGAATTGTGGATACATGACGTACACGTAGGGTGATAGAATAGGACCAGAACTTCTGTATTATACCACCCAAGTTACCTTAACAACTTAGGTTTTGGAAATATGGGTGATTAAATTAGTCGCTATGCGATGTGCGGACAACGATTTGTCTTAGTATGACATGAAATATAATAATAAATACGGAGGTGTGCCAACATTACGTACACGTAGGGTGATAGAATAGGACCAGAACTTCTGTATTATACCACCCAAGTTACCGTAAAAACTTAGGTTTTGGAAATATGGCTGATTAAAGTAGTCGCATTGAGATGTGCGGACAGAGATTTGTCGAAGTTTGACACGAAATATAAAAAAATTACGGAAGTGTGCCAACATGACGTACACATAGGATGATAGAATAGGTCCTGAAATTTAGTATTATACCACCCAAGTTACCGTAAAAACTTAGGTTTTGGAAATATGGGTGATTAAATTAGTCGCTATGCGATGTGCGGACAACGATTTGTCTAAGTTTGACATGAAATATAAAAATAAATACGGAATTGTGGATACATGACGTACACATAGGGTGATAGAATAGGACCAGAACTTCTGTACTATACCACCCAAGTTACCGTAAAAACTTAGGTTTTGGAAATATGGGTGTTTAAATTAGTCGCTATGCGATGTGCGGACAACGATTTTTCTAAGTTTGACATGAAATATAAAAATAAATACAAAATATTGGATACATGACGTACACATTGGGTGATAGAATAGGATTAGAACTATATTATTATACCACTCAGGTTACCGTCAAAACTTAGGTTTTGGAAATACGGGTGATTGAAATAGTCGCTTTGGATGTGTGGAGACAGCGATCCATCTAAGTTTGACATAAAATATAAAATAAATACGGCAGTGTGTCAGCATGACGTACACGTAGGATGAAAGAATAGGACCAGAACTTTAGTACTATACCACCCAAGTTACCTTAAAAACTTAGGTTTTGGAAATATGGCTGATTAAAGTAGTCGCATTGAGATGTGCGGACAGAGATTTGTCGAAGTTTGACACGAAATATAAAAAAAATACGGAGGTGTGCCAACATTACGTACACGTAGGGTGATAGAATAGGACCAGAACTTCTGTATTATACCACCCAAGTTACCGTAAAAACTTAGGTTTTGGAAATATGGCTGATTAAAGTAGTCGCATTGAGATGTGCGGACAGCGATTTGTCAAAGTATGACATGAAAAATAAAATAAATACGGAAGTGTGCCAACATGACGTACACATAGGATGATAGAATAGGTCCTGAAATTTAGTATTAAACCACCCAAGTTACCTTAAAAACTTAGGTTTTGGAAATATGGGTGATTAAATTAGTCGCTATGCGATGTGCGGACAACGATTTGTCTAAGTTTGACATGAAATATAAAAATAAATACGGAATTGTGGATACATGACGTACACATAGGGTGATAGAATAGGACCAGAACTTCTGTATTATACCACCCAAGTTACCGTAAAAACTTAGGTTTTGGAAATATGGCTGATTAAAGTAGTCGCATTGAGATGTGCGGACAGCGATTTGTCAAAGTATGACATGAAAAATAAAATAAATACGGCAGTGTGTCAGCATGACGTACACGTAGGATGAAAGAATAGGACCAGAACTTTAGTACTATACCACCCAAGTTACCTTAAAAACTTAGGTTTTGGAAATATGGCTGATTAAAGTAGTCGCACTGAGATGTGCGGACAGAGATTTGTTGAAGTTTGACACGAAATATAAAAAAAATACGGAGGTGTGCCAACATTACGTACACGTAGGGTGATAGAATAGGACCAGAACTTCTGTATTATACCACCCAAGTTACCGTAAAAACTTAGGTTTTGGAAATATGGCTGATTAAAGTAGTCGCATTGAGATGTGCGGACAGCGATTTGTCAAAGTATGACATGAAAAATAAAATAAATACGGAAGTGTGCCAACATGACGTACACATAGGATGATAGAATAGGTCCTGAAATTTAGTATTATACCACCCAAGTTACCTTAAAAACTTAGGTTTTGGAAATATGGGTGATTAAATTAGTCGCTATGCGATGTGCGGACAACGATTTGTCTAAGTTTGAAATGAAATATAAAAATAAATACGGAATTGTGGATACATGACGTACACATAGGGTGATAGAATAGGACCAGAACTTCTGTATTATACCACCCAAGTTACCGTAAAAACTTAGGTTTTGGAAATATGGCTGATTAAAGTAGTCGCATTGAGATGTGCGGACAGCGATTTGTCATAGTATGACATGAAAAATAAAATAAATACGGAAGTGTGCCAACATGACGTACACATAGGATGATAGAATAGGTCCTGAAATTTAGTATTATACTACCCAAGTTACCGTAAAAACTTAGGTTTTGGAAATATGGGTGATTAAATTAGTCGCTATGCGATGTGCGGACAACGATTTGTCGAAGTTTGACACGAAATATAAAAAAAATACGGAGGTATGCCAACATTACGTACACGTAGGGTGATAGAATAGGACCAGAACTTCTGTATTATACCATCCAAGTTACCGTAAAAACTTAGGTTTTGGAAATATGGCTGATTAAAGTAGTCGCATTGAGATGTGCGGAAAGCGATTTGTCAAAGTATGACATGAAAAATAAAATAAATACGGAAGTGTGCCAACATGACGTACACATAGGATGATAGAATAGGTCCTGAAATTTAGTATTATACCACCCAAGTTACCTTAAAAACTTAGGTTTTGGAAATATGGGTGATTACATTAGTCGCTATGCGATATGCGGACAACGATTTGTCTAAGTTTGACATGAAATATAAAAATAAATACGGAATTGTGGATACATGACGTACACATAGGGTGATAGAATAGGACCAGAACTTCTGTATTATACCACCCAAGTTACCTTAAAAACTTAGGTTTTGGAAATATGGGTGATTAAATTAGTCGCTATGCGATGTGCGGACAACGATTTGTCTAAGTATGACATAAAATATAATAATAAATACGGAGGTGTGCCAACATTACGTACACGTAGGGTGATAGAATAGGACCAGAACTTCTGTATTATACCACCCAAGTTACCGTAAAAACTTAGGTTTTGGAAATATGGCTGATTAAAGTAGTCGCATTGAGATGTGCGGACAGCGATTTGTCAAACTATGACATGAAATATAATAATAAATACGGAATTGTGGATACATGACGTACACATAGGGTGATAGAATAGGACCAGAACTTCTGTATTATACCACCCAAGTTACCGTAAAAACTTAAGTTTTGGAAATATGGGTGATTAAATTAGTCGCTATGCGATGTGCGGACAACGATTTGTCTAAGTTTAACATGAAATATAAAAATAAATACTGAATTGTGGATACATGACGTACACGTAGGATGAAAGAATAAGACCAGAACTTTAGTACTATACCAACCAAGTTACCTTAAAAACTTAGGTTTTGGAAATATGGGTGATTAAATTAGTCGCTATGCGATGTGCGGACAACGATTTGTCTAAGTATGACATGAAATATAATAATAAATACGGAGTTGTGCCAACATTACGTACACGTAGGGTGATAGAATAGGACCAGAACTTCTGTATTATACCACCCAAGTTACCGTAAAAACTTAGGTTTTGGAAATATGGCTGATTAAAGTAGTCGCATTGAGATGTGCGGACAGAGATTTGTCGAAGTTTGACACGAAATATAAAAAAAATACGGAGGTGTGCCAACATGACGTACACATAGGATGATAGAATAGGTCCAGAACTTTAGTACTATACCACCCAAGTTACCTTAAAAACTTAGGTTTTGGAAATACGGGTGATTAAAATAGTCGCTTTGGATGTGTGGACAGTGATCCACCTAGGTTTGACATAAAATATAAAATAAATACGGCAGTGTGTCAGCATGACATACACGTAGGGTGATGAAATAGGACCAGAACTTTTGTATTATACCACCCAAGTTACCGTAAAAACTTAGGTTTTGGAAATATGGCTGATTAAAGTAGTCGCATTGAGATGTGCGGACAGCGATTTGTCAAAGTATGACATGAAAAATAAAATAAATACGGAAGTGTGCCAACATGACGTACACATAGGATGATAGAATAGGTCCTGAAATTTAGTATTATACCACCCAAGTTACCGTAAAAACTTAGGTTTTGGAAATATGGGTGATTAAATTAGTCGCTATGCGATGTGCGGACAACGATTTGTCTAAGTTTGACATGAAATATAAAAATAAATACGGAATTGTGGATACATGACGTACACATAGGGTGATAGAATAGGACCAGAACTTCTGTATTATACCACCCAAGTTACCGTAAAAACTTAGGTTTTGGAAATATGGCTGATTAAAGTAGTCGCATTGAGATGTGCGGACAGCGATTTGTCAAAGTATGACATGAAAAATAAAATAAATACGGCAGTGTGTCAGCATGACGTACACGTAGGATGAAAGAATAGGACCAGAACTTTAGTACTATACCACCCAAGTTACCTTAAAAACTTAGGTTTTGGAAATATGGCTGATTAAAGTAGTCGCATTGAGATGTGCGGACAGAGATTTGTCGAAGTTTGACACGAAATATAAAAAAATACGGAAGTGTGCCAACATTACGTACACGTAGGGTGATAGAATAGGACCAGAACTTCTGTATTATACCACCCAAGTTACCGTAAAAACTTAGGTTCTGGAAATATGGCTGATTAAAGTAGTCGCATTGAGATGTGCGGACAGCGATTTGTCAAAGTATGACACGAAATATAAAAAAAATACGGAAGTGTGCCAACATGACGTACACATAGGATGATAGAATAGGTCCTGAAATTTAGTATTATACCACCCAAGTTACCGTAAAAACTTAGGTTTTGGAAATATGGGTGATTAAATTAGTCGCTATGCGATGTGCGGACAACGATTTGTCTAAGTTTGACATGAAATATAACAATAAATACGGAATTGTGGATACATGACGTACACATAGGGTGATAGAATAGGACCAGAACTTCTGTATTATACCACCCAAGTTACCGTAAAAACTTAGGTTTTGGAAATATGGCTGATTAAAGTAGTCGCATTGAGATGTGCGGACAGCGATTTGTCATAGTATGACATGAAAAATAAAATAAATACGGAAGTGTGCCAACATGACGTACACATAGGATGATAGAATAGGTCCTGAAATTTAGTATTATACTACCCAAGTTACCGTAAAAACTTAGGTTTTGGAAATATGGGTGATTAAATTAGTCGCTATGCGATGTGCGGACAACGATTTGTCGAAGTTTGACACGAAATATAAAAAAAATACGGAGGTATGCCAACATTACGTACACGTAGGGTGATAGAATAGGACCAGAACTTCTGTATTATACCACCCAAGTTACCGTAAAAACTTAGGTTTTGGAAATATGGCTGATTAAAGTAGTCGCATTGAGATGTGCGGACAGCGATTTGTCAAAGTATGACATGAAAAATAAAATAAATACGGAAGTGTGCCAACATGACGTACACATAGGATGATAGAATAGGTCCTGAAATTTAGTATTATACCACCCAAGTTACCTTAAAAACTTAGGTTTTGGAAATATGGGTGATTAAATTAGTCGCTATGCGATGTGCGGACAACGATTTGTCTAAGTTTGACATGAAATATAAAAATAAATACGGAATTGTGGATACATGACGTACACATAGGGTGATAGAATAGGACCAGAACTTCTGTATTATACCACCCAAGTTACCTTAAAAACTTAGGTTTTGGAAATATGGGTGATTAAATTAGTCGCTATGCGATGTGCGGACTACGATTTGTCTAAGTATGACATGAAATATAATAATAAATACGGAGGTGTGCCAACATTACGTACACGTAGGGTGATAGAATAGGACCATAACTTCTGTATTATACCACCCAAGTTACCGTAAAAACTTAGGTTTTGGAAATATGGCTGATTAAAGTAGTCGCATTGAGATGTGCGGACAGCGATTTGTCAAAGTATGACATGAAAAATAAAATAAATACGGAAGTGTGCCAACATGACGTACACATAGGATGATAGAATAGGTCCTGAAATTTAGTATTATACCACCCAAGTTACCGTAAAAACTTAGGTTTTGGAAATATGGCTGATTAAAGTAGTCGCATTGAGATGTGCGGACAGCGATTTGTCAAACTATGACATGAAATATAATAATAAATACGAAATTGTGGATACATGACGTACACATAGGGTGATAGAATAGGACCAGAACTTCTGTATTATACCACCCAAGTTACCGTAAAAACTTAGGTTTTGGAAATATGGGTGATTAAATTAGTCGCTATGCGATGTGCGGACAACGATTTGTCTAAGTTTGACATGAAATATAAAAATAAATACGGAATTGTGGATACATGACGTACACATAGGGTGATAGAATAGGACCAGAACTTCTGTATTATACCACCCAAGTTACCGTAAAAACTTAGGTTTTGGAAATATGGCTGATTAAAGTAGTCGCATTGAGATGTGCGGACAGCGATTTGTCAAAGTATGACATGAAAAATAAAATAAATACGGCAGTGTGTCAGCATGACGTACACGTAGGATGAAAGAATAGGACCAGAACTTTAGTACTATACCACCCAAGTTACCTTAAAAACTTAGGTTTTGGAAATATGGCTGATTAAAGTAGTCGCATTGAGATGTGCGGACAGAGATTTGTCGAAGTTTGACACGAAATATAAAAAAAATACGGAAGTGTGCCAACATGACGTACACATAGGATGATAGAATAGGTCCTGAAATTTAGTATTATACCACCCAAGTTACCGTAAAAACTTAGGTTTTGGAAATATGGGTGATTAAATTAGTCGCTATGCGATGTGCGGACAACGATTTGTCTAAGTTTGACATGAAATATAAAAATAAATACGGAATTGTGGATACATGACGTACACATAGGGTGATAGAATAGGACCAGAACTTCTGTAATATACCACCCAAGTTACCGTAAAAACTTAGGTTTTGGAAATATGGCTGATTAAAGTAGTCGCATTGAGATGTGCGGACAGCGATTTGTCATAGTATGACATGAAAAATAAAATAAATACGGAAGTGTGCCAACATGACGTACACATAGGATGATAGAATAGGTCCTGAAATTTAGTATTATACTACCCAAGTTACCGTAAAAAATTAGGTTTTGGAAATATGGGTGATTAAATTAGTCGCTATGCGATGTGCGGACAACGATTTGTCGAGGTTTGACACGAAATATAAAAAAAATACGGAGGTATGCCAACATTACGTACACGTAGGGTGATAGAATAGGACCAGAACTTCTGTATTATACCACCCAAGTTACCGTAAAAACTTAGGTTTTGGAAATATGGCTGATTAAAGTAGTCGCATTGAGATGTGCGGACAGCGATTTGTCAAAGTATGACATGAAAAATAAAATAAATACGGAAGTGTGCCAACATGACGTTCACATAGGATGATAGAATAGGTCCTGAAATTTAGTATTATACCACCCAAGTTACCTTAAAAACTTAGGTTTTGGAAATATGGGTGATTAAATTAGTCGCTATGCGATGTGCGGACAGCGATTTGTCTAAGTTTGACATGAAATATAAAAATAAATACGGAATTGTGGATACATGACGTACACATAGGGTGATAGAATAGGACCAGAACTTCTGTATTATACCACCCAAGTTACCTTAAAAACTTAGGTTTTGGAAATATGGGTGATTAAATTAGTCGCTATGCGATGTGCGGACAACGATTTGTCTAAGTATGACATGAAATATAATAATAAATACGGAGGTGTGCCAACATTACGTACACGTAGGGTGATAGAATAGGACCATAACTTCTGTATTATACCACCCAAGTTACCGTAAAAACTTAGGTTTTGGAAATATGGCTGATTAAAGTAGTCGCATTGAGATGTGCGGACAGCGATTTGTCAAAGTATGACATGAAAAATAAAATAAATACGGAAGTGTGCCAACATGACGTACACATAGGATGATAGAATAGGTCCTGAAATTTAGTATTATACCACCCAAGTTACCTTAAAAACTTAGGTTTTGGAAATATGGGTGATTAAATTAGTCGCTATGCGATGTGCGGACAACGATTTGTCTAAGTTTGACATGAAATATAAAAATAAATACGGAATTGTGGATACATGACGTACACATAGGGTGATAGAATAGGACCAGAACTTCTGTATTATACCACCCAAGTTACCTTAAAAACTTAGGTTTTGGAAATATGGGTGATTAAATTAGTCGCTATGCGATGTGCGGACAACGATTTGTCTAAGTATGACATGAAATATAATAATAAATACGGAGGTGTGCCAACATTACGTACACGTAGGGTGATAGAATAGGACCATAACTTCTGTATTATACCACCCAAGTTACCGTAAAAACTTAGGTTTTGGAAATATGGCTGATTAAAGTAGTCGCATTGAGATGTGCGGACAGCGATTTGTCAAAGTATGACATGAAAAATAAAATAAATACGGAAGTGTGCCAACATGACGTACACATAGGATGATAGAATAGGTCCTGAAATTTAGTATTATACCACCCAAGTTACCGTAAAAACTTAGGTTTTGGAAATATGGCTGATTAAAGTAGTCGCATTGAGATGTGCGGACAGCGATTTGTCAAACTATGACATGAAATATAATAATAAATACGAAATTGTGGATACATGACGTACACATAGGGTGATAGAATAGGACCAGAACTTCTGTATTATACCACCCAAGTTACCGTAAAAACTTAGGTTTTGGAAATATGGGTGATTAAATTAGTCGCTATGCGATGTGCGGACAACGATTTGTCTAAGTTTGACATGAAATATAAAAATAAATACGGAATCTTGGATACATGACGTACACATAGGGTGATAGAATAGGACCAGAACTTCTGTATTATACCACCCAAGTTACCGTAAAAACTTAGGTTTTGGAAATATGGCTGATTAAAGTAGTCGCATTGAGATGTGCGGACAGCGATTTGTCAAAGTATGACATGAAAAATAAAATAAATACGGCAGTGTGTCAGCATGACGTACACGTAGGATGAAAGAATAGGACCAGAACTTTAGTACTATACCACCCAAGTTACCTTAAAAACTTAGGTTTTGGAAATATGGCTGATTAAAGTAGTCGCATTGAGATGTGCGGACAGAGATTTGTCGAAGTTTGACACGAAATATAAAAAAAATACGGAAGTGTGCCAACATGACGTACACATAGGATGATAGAATAGGTCCTGAAATTTAGTATTATACCACCCAAGTTACCGTAAAAACTTAGGTTTTGGAAATATGGGTGATTAAATTAGTCGCTATGCGATGTGCGGACAACGATTTGTCGAAGTTTGACACGAAATATAAAAAAATACGGAGGTATGCCAACATTACGTACACGTAGGGTGATAGAATAGGACCAGAACTTCTGTATTATACCACCCAAGTTACCGTAAAAACTTAGGTTTTGGAAATATGGCTGATTAAAGTAGTCGCATTGAGATGTGCGGACAGCGATTTGTCAAAGTATGACATGAAAAATAAAATAAATACGGAAGTGTGCCAACATGACGTACACATAGGATGATAGAATAGGTCCTGAAATTTAGTATTATACCACCCAAGTTACCTTAAAAACTTAGGTTTTGGAAATATGGGTGATTAAATTAGTCGCTATGCGATGTGCGGACAGCGATTTGTCTAAGTTTGACATGAAATATAAAAATAAATACGGAATTGTGGATACATGACGTACACATAGGGTATTAGAATAGGACCAGAACTTCTGTATTATACCACCCAAGTTACCTTAAAAACTTAGGTTTTGGAAATATGGGTGATTAAATTAGTCGCTATGCGATGTGCGGACAACGATTTGTCTAAGTATGACATGAAATATAATAATAAATACGGAGGTGTGCCAAAATTACGTACACGTAGGGTGATAGAATAGGACCATAACTTCTGTATTATACCACCCAAGTTACCGTAAAAACTTAGGTTTTGGAAATATGGCTGATTAAAGTAGTCGCATTGAGATGTGCGGACAGCGATTTGTCAAAGTATGACATGAAAAATAAAATAAATACGGAAGTGTGCCAACATGACGTACACATAGGATGATAGAATAGGTCCTGAAATTTAGTATTATACCACCCAAGTAACCGTAAAAACTTAGGTTTTGGAAATATGGCTGATTAAAGTAGTCGCATTGAGATGTGCGGACAGCGATTTGTCAAACTATGACATGAAATATAATAATAAATACGAAATTGTGGATACATGACGTACACATAGGGTGATAGAATAGGACCAGAACTTCTGTATTATACCACCCAAGTTACCGTAAAAACTTAGGTTTTGGAAATATGGGTGATTAAATTAGTCGCTATGCGATGTGCGGACAACGATTTGTCTAAGTTTGACATGAAATATAAAAATAAATACGGAATTGTGGATACATGACGTACACATAGGGTGATAGAATAGGACCAGAACTTCTGTATTATACCACCCAAGTTACCGTAAAAACTTAGGTTTTGGAAATATGGCTGATTAAAGTAGTCGCATTGAGATGTGCGGACAGCGATTTGTCAAAGTATGACATGAAATATAAAATAAATACGGCAGTGTGTCAGCATGACGTACACGTAGGATGAAAGAATAGGACCAGAACTTTAGTACTATACCACCCAAGTTACCTTAAAAACTTAGGTTTTGGAAATATGGCTGATTAAAGTAGTCGCATTGAGATGTGCGGACAGAGATTTGTCGAAGTTTGACACGAAATATAAAAAAATACGGAAGTGTGCCAACATAACGTACACGTAGGGTGATAGAATAGGACCAGAACTTCTGTATTATACCACCCAAGTTACCGTAAAAACTTAGGTTCTGGAAATATGGCTGATTAAAGTAGTCGCATTGAGATGTGCGGACAGCGATTTGTCAAAGTATGACACGAAATATAAAAAAAATACGGAAGTGTGCCAACATGACGTACACATAGGATGATAGAATAGGTCCTGAAATTTAGTATTATACCACCCAAGTTACCGTAAAAACTTAGGTTTTGGAAATATGGGTGATTAAATTAGTCGCTATGCGATGTGCGGACAACGATTTGTCTAAGTTTGACATGAAATATAAAAATAAATACGGAATTGTGGATACATGACGTACACATAGGGTGATAGAATAGGACCAGAACTTCTGTATTATACCACCCAAGTTACCGTAAAAACTTAGGTTTTGGAAATATGGCTGATTAAAGTAGTCGCATTGAGATGTGCGGACAGCGATTTGTCATAGTATGACATGAAAAATAAAATAAATACGGAAGTGTGCCAACATGACGTACACATAGGATGATAGAATAGGTCCTGAAATTTAGTATTATACTACCCAAGTTACCGTAAAAACTTAGGTTTTGGAAATATGGGTGATTAAATTAGTCGCTATGCGATGTGCGGACAACGATTTGTCGAAGTTTGACACGAAATATAAAAAAAATACGGAGGTATGCCAACATTACGTACACGTAGGGTGATAGAATAGGACCAGAACTTCTGTATTATACCACCCAAGTTACCGTAAAAACTTAGGTTTTGGAAATATGGCTGATTAAAGTAGTCGCATTGAGATGTGCGGACAGCGATTTGTCAAAGTATGACATGAAAAATAAAATAAATACAGAAGTGTGCCAACATGACGTACACATAGGATGATAGAATAGGTCCTGAAATTTAGTATTATACCACCCAAGTTACCTTAAAAACTTAGGTTTTGGAAATATGGGTGATTAAATTAGTCGCTATGCGATGTGCGGACAACGATTTGTCTAAGTTTGACATGAAATATAAAAATAAATACGGAATTGTGGATACATGACGTACACATAGGGTGATAGAATAGGACCAGAACTTCTGTATTATACCACCCAAGTTACCTTAAAAACTTAGGTTTTGGAAATATGGGTGATTAAATTAGTCGCTATGCGATGTGCGGACAACGATTTGTCTAAGTATGACATGAAATATAATAATAAATACGGAGGTGTGCCAACATTACGTACACGTAGGTTGATAGAATAGGACCATAACTTCTGTATTATACCACCCAAGTTACCGTAAAAACTTAGGTTTTGGAAATATGGCTGATTAAAGTAGTCGCATTGAGATGTGCGGACAGCGATTTGTCAAAGTATGACATGAAAAATAAAATAAATACGGAAGTGTGCCAACATGACGTACACATAGGATGATAGAATAGGTCCTGAAATTTAGTATTATACCACCCAAGTTACCGTAAAAACTTAGGTTTTGGAAATATGGCTGATTAAAGTAGTCGCATTGAGATGTGCGGACAGCGATTTGTCAAAATATGACATGAAATATAATAATAAATACGAAATTGTGGATACATGACGTACACATAGGGTGATAGAATAGGACCAGAACTTCTGTATTATACCACCCAAGTTACCGTAAAAACTTAGGTTTTGGAAATATGGGTGATTAAATTAGTCGCTATGCGATGTGCGGACAACGATTTGTCTAAGTTTGACATGAAATATAAAAATAAATACGGAATTGTGGATACATGACGTACACATAGGGTGACAGAATAGGACCAGAACTTCTGTATTATACCACCCAAGTAACCGTAAAAACTTAGGTTTTGGAAATATGGCTGATTAAAGTAGTCGCATTGAGATGTGCGGACAGCGATTTGTCAAAGTATGACACGAAAAATAAAATAAATACGGCAGTGTGTCAGCATGACGTACACGTAGGATGAAAGAATAGGACCAGAACTTTAGTACTATACCACCCAAGTTACCTTAAAAACTTAGGTTTTGGAAATATGGCTGATTAAAGTAGTCGCATTGAGATGTGCGGACAGAGATTTGTCGAAGTTTGACACGAAATATAAAAAAATACGGAAGTGTGCCAACATTACGTACACGTAGGGTGATAGAATAGGACCAGAACTTCTGTATTATACCACCCAAGTTACCGTAAAAACCTAGGTTCTGGAAATATGGCTGATTAAAGTAGTCGCATTGAGATGTGCGGACAGCGATTTGTCAAAGTATGACACGAAATATAAAAAAAATACGGAAGTGTGCCAACATGACGTACACATAGGATGATAGAATAGGTCCTGAAATTTAGTATTATACCACCCAAGTTACCGTAAAAACTTAGGTTTTGGAAATATGGGTGATTAAATTAGTCGCTATGCGATGTGCGGACAACGATTTGTCTAAGTTTGACATGAAATATAAAAATAAATACGGAATTGTGGATACATGACGTACACATAGGGTGATAGAATAGGACCAGAACTTCTGTATTATACCACCCAAGTTACCGTAAAAACTTAGGTTTTGGAAATATGGCTGATTAAAGTAGTCGCATTGAGATGTGCGGACAGCGATTTGTCATAGTATGACATGAAAAATAAAATAAATACGGAAGTGTGCCAACATGACGTACACATAGGATGATAGAATAGGTCCTGAAATTTAGTATTATACTACCCAAGTTACCGTAAAAACTTAGGTTTTGGAAATATGGGTGATTAAATTAGTCGCTATGCGATGTGCGGACAACGATTTGTCGAAGTTTGACACGAAATATAAAAAAAATACGGAGGTATGCCAACATTACGTACACGTAGGGTGATAGAATAGGACCAGAACTTCTGTATTATACCACCCAAGTTACTTTAAAAACTTAGGTTTTGGAAATATGGCTGATTAAAGTAGTCGCATTGAGATGTGCGGACAGCGATTTGTCAAAGTATGACATGAAAAATAAAATAAATACGGAAGTGTGCCAACATGACGTACACATAGGATGATAGAATAGGTCCTGAAATTTAGTATTATACCACCCAAGTTACCTTAACAACTTAGGTTTTGGAAATATGGGTGATTAAATTAGTCGCTATGCGATGTGCGGACAGCGATTTGTCTAAGTTTGACATGAAATATAAAAATAAATACGGAATTGTGGATACATGACGTACACATAGGGTGATAGAATAGGACCAGAACTTCTGTATTATACCACCCAAGTTACCTTAAAAACTTAGGTTTTGGAAATATGGGTGATTAAATTAGTCGCTATGCGATGTGCGGACAACGATTTGTCTAAGTATGACATGAAATATAATAATAAATACGGAGGTGTGCCAACATTAGGTACACGTAGGGTGATAGAATAGGACCATAACTTCTGTATTATACCACCCAAGTTACCGTAAAAACTTAGGTTTTGGAAATATGGCTGATTAAAGTAGTCGCATTGAGATGTGCGGACAGCGATTTGTCAAAGTATGACATGAAAAATAAAATAAATACGGAAGTGTGCCAACACGACGTACACATAGGATGATAGAATAGGTCCTGAAATTTAGTATTATACCACCCAAGTTACCGTAAAAACTTAGGTTTTGGAAATATGGCTGATTAAAGTAGTCGCATTGAGATGTGCGGACAGCGATTTGTCAAACTATGACATGAAATATAATAATAAATACGAAATTGTGGATACATGACGTACACATAGGGTGATAGAATAGGACCAGAACTTCTGTATTATACCACCCAAGTTACCGTAAAAACTTAGGTTTTGGAAATATGGGTGATTAAATTAGTCGCTATGCGATGTGCGGACAACGATTTGTCTAAGTTTGACATGAAATATAAAAATAAATACGGAATTGTGGATACATGACGTACACATAGGGTGATAGAATAGGACCAGAACTTCTGTAATATACCACCCAAGTTACCGTAAAAACTTAGGTTTTGGAAATATGGCTGATTAAAGTAGTCGCATTGAGATGTGCGGACAGCGATTTGTCTAAGTATGACATGAAAAATAAAATAAATACGGCAGTATGTCAGCATGACGTACACGTAGGATGAAAGAATAGGACCAGAACTTTAGTACTATACCACCCAAGTTACCTTAAAAACTTAGGTTTTGGAAATATGGCTGATTAAAGTAGTCGCTATGCGATGTGCGGACAACGATTTGTCGAAGTTTGACACGAAATATAAAAAAAATACGGAGGTATGCCAACATTACGTACACGTAGGGTGATAGAATAGGACCAGAACTTCTGTATTATACCACCCAAGTTACCGTAAAAACCTAGGTTCTGGAAATATGGCTGATTAAAGTAGTCGCATTGAGATGTGCGGACAGCGATTTGTCAAAGTATGACACGAAATATAAAAAAAATACGGAAGTGTGCCAACATGACGTACACATAGGATGATAGAATAGGTCCTGAAATTTAGTATTATACCACCCAAGTTACCGTAAAAACTTAGGTTTTGGAAATATGGGTGATTAAATTAGTCGCTATGCGATGTGCGGACAACGATTTGTCTAAGTTTGACATGAAATATAAAAATAAATACGGAATTGTGGATACATGACGTACACATAGGGTGATAGAATAGGACCAGAACTTCTGTATTATACCACCCAAGTTACCGTAAAAACTTAGGTTTTGGAAATATGGCTGATTAAAGTAGTCGCATTGAGATGTGCGGACAGCGATTTGTCATAGTATGACATGAAAAATAAAATAAATACGGAAGTGTGCCAACATGACGTACACATAGGATGATAGAATAGGTCCTGAAATTTAGTATTATACTACCCAAGTTACCGTAAAAACTTAGGTTTTGGAAATATGGGTGATAAAATTAGTCGCTATGCGATGTGCGGACAGCGATTTGTCTAAGTTTGACATGAAATATAAAAATAAATACGGAATTGTGGATACATGACGTACACATAGGGTGATAGAATAGGACCAGAACTTCTGTATTATACCACCCAAGTTACCTTAAAAACTTAGGTTTTGGAAATATGGGTGATTAAATTAGTCGCTATGCGATGTGCGGACAACGATTTGTCTAAGTATGACATGAAATATAATAATAAATACGGAGGTGTGCCAACATTACGTACACGTAGGGTGATAGAATAGGACCATAACTTCTGTATTATACCACCCAAGTTACCGTAAAAACTTAGGTTTTGGAAATATGGCTGATTAAAGTAGTCGCATTGAGATGTGCGGACAGCGATTTGTCAAAGTATGACATGAAAAATAAAATAAATACGGAAGTGTGCCAACATGACGTACACATAGGATGATAGAATAGGTCCTGAAATTTAGTATTATACCACCCAAGTTACCGTAAAAACTTAGGTTTTGGAAATATGGCTGATTAAAGTAGTCGCATTGAGATGTGCGGACAGCGATTTGTCAAAGTATGACATGAAAAATAAAATAAATACGGAAGTGTGCCAACATGACGTACACATAGGATGATAGAATAGGTCCTGAAATTTAGTATTATACCACCCAAGTTACCGTAAAAACTTAGGTTTTGGAAATATGGCTGATTAAAGTAGTCGCATTGAGATGTGCGGACAGCGATTTGTCAAACTATGACATGAAATATAATAATAAATACGAAATTGTGGATACATGACGTACACATAGGGTGATAGAATAGGACCAGAACTTCTGTATTATACCACCCAAGTTACCGTAAAAACTTAGGTTTTGGAAATATGGGTGATTAAATTAGTCGCTATGCGATGTGCGGACAACGATTTGTCTAAGTTTGACATGAAATATAAAAATAAATACGGAATTGTGGATACATGACGTACATATAGGGTGATAGAATAGGACCAGAACTTCTGTAATATACCACCCAAGTTACCGTAAAAACTTAGGTTTTGGAAATATGGCTGATTAAAGTAGTCGCATTGAGATGTGCGGACAGCGATTTGTCTAAGTATGACATGAAAAATAAAATAAATACGGCAGTATGTCAGCATGACGTACACGTAGGATGAAAGAATAGGACCAGAACTTTAGTACTATACCACCCAAGTTACCTTAAAAACTTAGGTTTTGGTAATATGGCTGATTAAAGTAGTCGCATTGAGATGTGCGGACAGAGATTTGTCGAAGTTTGACACGAAATATAAAAAAATACGGAAGTGTGCCAACATTACGTACACGTAGGGTGATAGAATAGGACCAGAACTTCTGTATTATACCACCCAAGTTACCGTAAAAACTTAGGTTCTGGAAATATGGCTGATTAAAGTAGTCGCATTGAGATGTGCGGACAGCGATTTGTCAAAGTATGACACAAAATATAAAAAAAATACGGAAGTGTGCCAACATGACGTACACATAGGATGATAGAATAGGTCCTGAAATTTAGTATTATACCACCCAAGTTACCGTAAAAACTTAGGTTTTGGAAATATGGGTGATTAAATTAGCCGCTATGCGATGTGCGGACAACGATTTGTCTAAGTTTGACATGAAATATAAAAATAAATACGGAATTGTGGATACATGACGTACACATAGGGTGATAGAATAGGACCAGAACTTCTGTATTATACCACCCAAGTTACCGTAAAAACTTAGGTTTTGGAAATATGGCTGATTAAAGTAGTCGCATTGAGATGTGCGGACAGCGATTTGTCAAAGTATGACATGAAAAATAAAATAAATACGGAAGTGTGCCAACATGACGTACACATAGGATGATAGAATAGGTCCTGAAATTTAGTATTATACTACCCAAGTTACCGTAAAAACTTAGGTTTTGGAAATATGGGTGATTAAATCAGTCGCTATGCGATGTGCGGACAACGATTTGACGAAGTTTGACACGAAATATAAAAAAAATACGGAGGTATGCCAACATTACGTACACGTAGGGTGATAGAATAGGACCAGAACTTCTGTATTATACCACCCAAGTTACCGTAAAAACTTAGGTTTTGGAAATATGGCTGATTAAAGTAGTCGCATTGAGATGTGCGGACAGCGATTTGTCAAAGTATGACATGAAAAATAAAATAAATACGGAAGTGTGCCAACATGACGTACACATAGGATGATAGAATAGGTCCTGAAATTTAGTATTATACCACCCAAGTTACCTTAAAAACTTAGGTTTTGGAAATATGGGTGATTAAATTAGTCGCTATGCGATGTGCGGACAACGATTTGTCTAAGTTTGACATAAAATATAAAAATAAATACATAATTGTGGATACATGACGTACACATAGGGTGATAGAATAGGACCAGAACTTCTGTATTATACCACCCAAGTTACCTTAAAAACTTAGGTTTTGGAAATATGGGTGATTAAATTAGTCGCTATGCGATGTGCGGACAACGATTTGTCTAAGTATGACATGAAATATAATAATAAATACGGAGGTGTGCCAACATTACGTACACGTAGGGTGATAGAATAGGACCAGAACTTCTGTATTATACCACCCAAGTTACCGTAAAAACTTAGGTTTTGGAAGTATGGCTGATTAAAGTAGTCGCATTGAGATGTGCGGACAGCGATTTGTCATAGTATGACATGAAAAATAAAATAAATACGGAAGTGTGCCAACATGACGTACACATAGGATGATAGAATAGGTCCTGAAATTTAGTATTATACCACCCAAGTTACCTTAACAACTTAGGTTTTGGAAATATGGGTGATTAAATTAGTCGCTATGCGATGTGCGGACAGCGATTTGTCTAAGTTTGACATGAAATATAAAAATAAATACGGAATTGTGGATACATGACGTACACATAGGGTGATAGAATAGGACCAGAACTTCTGTATTATACCACCCAAGTTACCTTAAAAACTTAGGTTTTGGAAATATGGGTGATTAAATTAGTCGCTATGCGATGTGCGGACAACGATTTGTCTAAGTATGACATGAAATATAATAATAAATACGGAGTTGTGCCAACATTACGTACACGTAGGGTGATAGAATAGGACCAGAACTTCTGTATTATACCACCCAAGTTACCGTAAAAACTTAGGTTTTGGAAATATGGCTAATTAAAGTAGTCGCATTGAGATGTGAAAATAAATACGGAATTGTGGATACATGACGTACACATAGGGTGATAGAATAGGACCAGAACTTCTGTAATATACCACCCAAGTTACCGTAAAAACTTAGGTTTTGGAAATATGGCTGATTAAAGTAGTCGCATTGAGATGTGCGGACAGCGATTTGTCTAAGTATGACATGAAAAATAAAATAAATACGGCAGTATGTCAGCATGACGTACACGTAGGATGAAAGAATAGGACCAGAACTTTAGTACTATACCACCCAAGTTACCTTAAAACTTAGGTTTTGGAAATATGGCTGATTAAAGTAGTCGCATTGAGATGTGCGAACAGAGATTTGTCGAAGTTTGACAAAAAATATAAAAAAATACGGAAGTGTGCCAACATTACGTACACGTAGGGTGATAGAATAGGACCAGAACTTCTGTATTATACCACCCAAGTTACCGTAAAAACTTAGGTTCTGGAAATATGGCTGATTAAAGTAGTCGCATTGAGATGTGCGGACAGCGATTTGTCAAAGTATGACACAAAATATAAAAAAAATACGGAAGTGTGCCAACATGACGTACACATAGGATGATAGAATAGGTCCTGAAATTTAGTATTATACCACCCAAGTTACCGTAAAAACTTAGGTTTTGGAAATATGGGTGATTAAATTAGTCGCTATGCGATGTGCGTACAACGATTTGTCTAAGTTTGACATGAAATATAAAAATAAATACGGAATTGTGGATACATGACGTACACATAGGGTGATAGAATAGGACCAGAACTTCTGTATTATACCACCCAAGTTACCGTAAAAACTTAGGTTTTGGAAATATGGCTGATTAAAGTAGTCGCATTGAGATGTGCGGACAGCGATTTGTCATAGTATGACATGAAAAATTAAATAAATACGGAAGTGTGCCAACATGACGTACACATAGGATGATAGAATAGGTCCTGAAATTTAGTATTATACTACCCAAGTTACCGTAAAAACTTAGGTTTTGGAAATATGGGTGATTAAATCAGTCGCTATGCGATGTGCGGACAACGATTTGTCGAAGTTTGACACGAAATATAAAAAAATACGGAGGTATGCCAACATTACGTACACGTAGGGTGATAGAATAGGACCAGAACTTCTGTATTATACCACCCAAGTTACCGTAAAAACTTAGGTTTTGGAAATATGGCTGATTAAAGTAGTCGCATTGAGATGTGCGGACAGCGATTTGTCAAAGTATGACATGAAAAATAAAATAAATACGGAAGTGTGCCAACATGACGTACACATAGGATGATAGAATAGGTCCTGAAATTTAGTATTATACCACCCAAGTTACCTTAAAAACTTAGGTTTTGGAAATATGGGTGATTAAATTAGTCGCTATGCGATGTGCGGACAACGATTTGTCTAAGTTTGACATGAAATATAAAAATAAATACATAATTGTGGATACATGACGTACACATAGGGTGATAGAATAGGACCAGAACTTCTGTATTATACCACCCAAGTTACCTTAAAAACTTAGGTTTTGGAAATATGGGTGATTAAATTAGTCGCTATGCGATGTGCGGACAACGATTTGTCTAAGTATGACATGAAATATAATAATAAATACGGAGGTGTGCCAACATTACGTACACGTAGGGTGATAGAATAGGACCAGAACTTCTGTATTATACCACCCAAGTTACCGTAAAAACTTAGGTTTTGGAAATATGGCTGATTAAAGTAGTCGCATTGAGATGTGCGGACAGCGATTTGTCAAAGTATGACATGAAAAATAAAATAAATACGGAAGTGTGCCAACATGACGTACACATAGGATGATAGAATAGGTCCTGAAATTTGGTATTATACCACCCAAGTTACCGTAAAAACTTAGGTTTTGGAAATATGGGTGATTAAATTAGTCGCTATGCGATGTGCGGACAACGATTTGTCTAAGTTTGACATGAAATATAAAAATAAATACGGAATTTTGGATACATGACGTACACATAGGGTGATAGAATAGGACCAGAACTTCTGTATTATACCACCCAAGTTACCGTAAAAACTTAGGTTTTGGAAATATGGCTGATTAAAGTAGTCGCATTGAGATGTGCGGACAGCGATTTGTCATAGTATGACATGAAAAATAAAATAAATTCGGAAGTGTGCCAACATGACGTACACATAGGATGATAGAATAGGTCCTGAAATTTAGTATTATACTACCCAAGTTACCGTAAAAACTTAGGTTTTGGAAATATGGGTGATTAAATTAGTCGCTATGCGATGTGCGGACAACGATTTGTCGAAGTTTGACACGAAATATAAAAAAAATACGGAGGTATGCCAACATTACGTACACGTAGGATGAAAGAATAGGACCAGAACTTTAGTACTATACCACCCAAGTTACATTAAAAACTTAGGTTTTGGAAATATGGGTGATTAAATTAGTCGCTATGCGATGTGCGGACAACGATTTGTCTAAGTATGACATGAAATATAATAATAAATACGGAGTTGTGCCAACATTACGTACACGTAGGGTGATAGAATAGGACCAGAACTTCTGTATTATACCACCCAAGTTACCGTAAAAAGTTAGGTTTTGGAAATATGGCTAATTAAAGTAGTCGCATTGAGATGTGCGGACAGAGGTTTGTCGAAGTTTGACACGAAATATAAAAAAAATACGGAGGTGTGCCAACATGACGTACACATAGGATGATAGAATAGGTCCAGAACTTTAGTACTATACCACCCAAGTTACCTTAAAAACTTAGGTTTTGGATATACGGGTGATTAAAATAGTCGCTTTGGATGTGTGGACAGTGATCCACCTAAGTTTGACATAAAATATAAAATAAATACGGCAGTGTGTCAGCATGACGTACACGTAGGGTGATGAAATAGGACCAGAACTTCTGTATTATACCACCCAAGTTACCGTAAAAACTTAGGTTTTAGAAATATGGCTGATTAAAGTAGTCGCATTGAGATGTGCGGACAGCGATTTGTCAAAGTATGACATGAAAAATTAAATAAATACGGAAGTGTGCCAACATGACGTACACATAGGATGATAGAATAGGTCCTGAAATTTAGTATTATACTACCCAAGTTACCGTAAAAACTTAGGTTTTGGAAATATGGGTGATTAAATCAGTCGCTATGCGATGTGCGGACAACGATTTGTCGAAGTTTGACACGAAATATAAAAAAAATACGGAGGTATGCCAACATTACGTACACGTAGGGTGATAGAATAGGACCAGAACTTCTGTATTATACCACCCAAGTTACCGTAAAAACTTAGGTTTTGGAAATATGGCTGATTAAAGTAGTCGCATTGAGATGTGCGGACAGCGATTTGTCAAAGTATGACATGAAAAATAAAATAAATACGGAAGTGTGCCAACATGACGTACACATAGGATGATAGAATAGGTCCTGAAATTTGGTATTATACCACCCAAGTTACCGTAAAAACTTAGGTTTTGGAAATATGGGTGATTAAATTAGTCGCTATGCGATGTGCGGACAACGATTTGTCTAAGTTTGACATGAAATATAAAAATAAATACGGAATTGTGGATACATGACGTACACATAGGGTGATAGAATAGGACCAGAACTTCTGTATTATACCACCCAAGTTACCGTAAAAACTTAGGTTTTGGAAATATGGCTGATTAAAGTAGTCGCATTGAGATGTGCGGACAGCGATTTGTCATAGTATGACATGAAAAATAAAATAAATACGGAAGTGTGCCAACATGACGTACACATAGGATGATAGAATAGGTCCTGAAATTTAGTATTATACTACCCAAGTTACCGTAAAAACTTAGGTTTTGGAAATATGGGTGATTAAATTAGTCGCTATGCGATGTGCGGACAACGATTTGTCGAAGTTTGACACGAAATATAAAAAAAATACGGAGGTATGCCAACATTACGTACACGTAGGATGAAAGAATAGGACCAGAACTTTAGTACTATACCACCCAAGTTACATTAAAAACTTAGGTTTTGGAAATATGGGTGATTAAATTAGTCGCTATGCGATGTGCGGACAACGATTTGTCTAAGTATGACATGAAATATAATAATAAATACGGAGTTGTGCCAACATTACGTACACGTAGGGTGATAGAATAGGACCAGAACTTCTGTATTATACCACCCAAGTTACCGTAAAAACTTAGGTTTTGGAAATGTGGCTAATTAAAGTAGTCGCATTGAGATGTGAAAATAAATACGGAATTGTGGATACATGACGTACACATAGGGTGATAGAATAGGACCAGAACTTCTGTAATATACCACCCAAGTTACCGTAAAAACTTAGGTTTTGGAAATATGGCTGATTAAAGTAGTCGCATTGAGATGTGCGGACAGCGATTTGTCTAAGTATGACATGAAAAATAAAATAAATACGGCAGTATGTTAGCATGACGTACACGTAGGATGAAAGAATAGGACCAGAACTTTAGTACTATACCACCCAAGTTACCTTAAAAACTTAGGTTTTGGAAATATGGCTGATTAAAGTAGTCGCATTGAGATGTGCGGACAGAGATTTGTCGAAGTTTGACACGAAATATAAAAAAATACGGAAGTGTGCCAACATTACGTACACGTAGGGTGATAGAATAGGACCAGAACTTCTGTATTATACCACCCAAGTTACCGTAAAAACTTAGGTTCTGGAAATATGGCTGATTAAAGTAGTCGCATTGAGATGTGCGGACAGCGATTTGTCAAAGTATGACACAAAATATAAAAAAAATACGGAAGTGTGCCAACATGACGTACACATAGGATGATAGAATAGGTCCTGAAATTTAGTATTATACCAACCAAGTTACCGTAAAAACTTAGGTTTTGGAAATATGGGTGATTAAATTAGTCGCTATGCGATGTGCGGACAACGATTTGTCTAAGTTTGACATGAAATATAAAAATAAATACGGAATTGTGGATACATGACGTACACATAGGGTGATAGAATAGGACCAGAACTTCTGTATTATACCACCCAAGTTACCGTAAAAACTTAGGTTTTGGAAATATGGCTGATTAAAGTAGTCGCATTGAGATGTGCGGACAGCGATTTGTCATAGTATGACATGAAAAATTAAATAAATACGGAAGTGTGCCAACATGACGTACACATAGGATGATAGAATAGGTCCTGAAATTTAGTATTATACTACCCAAGTTACCGTAAAAACTTAGGTTTTGGAAATATGGGTGATTAAATCAGTCGCTATGCGATGTGCGGACAACGATTTGTCGAAGTTTGACACGAAATATAAAAATAATACGGAGGTATGCCAACATTACGTACACGTAGGGTGATAGAATAGGACCAGAACTTCTGTATTATACCACCCAAGTTACCGTAAAAACTTAGGTTTTGGAAATATGGCTGATTAAAGTAGTCGCATTGAGATGTGCGGACAGCGATTTGTCAAAGTATGACATGAAAAATAAAATAAATACGGAAGTGTGCCAACATGACGTACACATAGGATGATAGAATAGGTCCTGAAATTTAGTATTATACCACCCAAGTTACCTTAAAAACTTAGGTTTTGGAAATATGGGTGATTAAATTAGTCGCTATGCGATGTGCGGACAACGATTTGTCTAAGTTTGACATGAAATATAAAAATAAATACATAATTGTGGATACATGACGTACACATAGGGTGATAGAATAGGACCAGAACTTCTGTATTATACCACCCAAGTTACCTTAAAAACTTAGGTTTTGGAAATATGGGTGATTAAATTAGTCGCTATGCGATGTGCGGACAACGATTTGTCTAAGTATGACATGAAATATAATAATAAATACGGAGGTGTGCCAACATTACGTACACGTAGGGTGATAGAATAGGACCAGAACTTCTGTATTATACCACCCAAGTTACCGTAAAAACTTAGGTTTTGGAAATATGGCTGATTAAAGTAGTCGCATTGAGATGTGCGGACAGAGATTTGTCGAAGTTTGACACGAAATATAAAAAAATACGGAGGTGTGCCAACATGACGTATACATAGGATGATAGAATAGGTCCTGAAATTTAGTATTATACCACCCAAGTTACCGTAAAAACTTAGGTTTTGGAAATATGGGTGATTAAATTAGTCGCTATGCGATGTGCAGACAACGATTTGTCTAAGTTTGACATGAAATATAAAAATAAATACGGAATTTTGGATACATGACGTACACATTGGGTGATAGAATAGGATTAGAACTATATTATTATACCACTCAGGTTACCGTCAAAACTTAGGTTTTGGAAATACGGGTGATTAGAATAGTCGCTTTGGATGTGTGGACAGCGATCCACCTAAGTTTGACATAAAATATAAAATAAATACGGAAGTGTGCCAACATGACGTACACATAGGATGATAGAATAGGTCCTGAAATTTAGTATTATACCAACCAAGTTACCGTAAAAACTTAGGTTTTGGAAATATGGGTGATTAAATTAGTCGCTATGCGATGTGCGGACAACGATTTGTCTAAGTTTGACATGAAATATAAAAATAAATACGGAATTGTGGATACATGACGTACACATAGGGTGATAGAATAGGACCGGAACTTCTGTATTATACCACCCAAGTTACCGTAAAAACTTAGGTTTTGGAAATATGGGTGATTAAATTAGTCGCTATGCGATGTGCGGACAACGATTTGTCTACGTTTAACATGAAATATAAAAATAAATACTGAATTGTGGATACATGACGTACACGTAGGATGAAAGAATAGGACCAGAACTTTAGTACTATACCACCCAAGTTACCTTAAAAACTTAGGTTTTGGAAATATGGTTGATTAAATTAGTCGCTATGCGATGTGCGGACAACGATTTGTCTAAGTATGACATGAAATATAATAATAAATACGGAGGTGTGCCAACATTACGTACACGTAGGGTGATAGAATAGGACCAGAACTTCTGTATTATACCACCCAAGTTACCGTAAAAACTTAGGTTTTGGAAATATGGCTGATTAAAGTAGTCGCATTGAGATTTGCGGACAGAGATTTGTCGAAGTTTGACACGAAATATAAAAAAAATACGGAGGTGTGCCAACATGACGTACACATAGGATGATAGAATAGGTCCAGAACTTTAGTACTATACCACCCAAGTTACCTTAAAAACTTAGGTTTTGGAAATATGGGTGATTAAATTAGTCGCTATGCTATGTGCGGACAACGATTTGTCTAAGTATGACATGAAATATAATAATAAATACGGAGGTGTGCCAACATTACGTACACGTAGGGTGATAGAATAGGACCAGAACTTCTGTATTATACCACCCAAGTTACCGTAAAAACTTAGGTTTTGGAAATATGGCTGATTAAAGTAGTCGCATTGAGATGTGCGGACAGCGATTTGTCAAAGTATGACACGAAAAATAAAATAAATACGGAAGTGTGCCAACATGACGTACACATAGGATGATAGAATAGGTCCTGAAATTTAGTATTATACCACCCAAGTTACCTTAAAAACTTAGGTTTCGGAAATATGGGTGATTAAATTAGTCGCTATGCGATGTGCGGACAACGATTTGTCTAAGTTTGACATGAAATATAAAAATAAATACGGAATTGTGGATACATGACGTAAACATAGGGTGATAGAATAGGACCAGAACTTCTGTATTATACCACCCAAGTTACCGTAAAAACTTAGCTTTTGGAAATATGGCTGATTAAAGTAGTCGCATTGAGATGTGCGGACAGCGATTTGTCAATGTTGACATGAAAAATAAAATAAATACGGAAGTGTGCCAACATGACGTACACATAGGATGATAGAATAGGTCCTGAAATTTAGTATTATACCACCCAAGTTACCTTAAAAACTTAGGTTTTGGAAATATGGGTGATTAAATTAGTCGCTATGCGATGTGCGGACAACGATTTGTCTAAGTTTGACATGAAATATAAAAATAAATACGGAATTGTGGATACATGACGTACACATAGGGTGATAGAATAGGACCAGAACTTCTGTATTATACCACCCAAGTTACCGTAAAAACTTAGGTTTTGGAAATATGGGTGATTAAATTAGTCGCTATGCGATGTGCGGACAACGATTTGTCTAAGTATGACATGAAATATAATAATAAATACGGAGGTGTGCCAACATTACGTACACGTAGGGTGATAGAATAGGACCAGAACTTCTGTATTATACCACCCAAGTTACCGTAAAAACTTAGGTTTTGGAAATATGGGTGATTAAATTAGTCGCTATGCGATGTGCGGACAACGATTTGTCGAAGTTTGACACGAAATATAAAAAAAATACGGAGGTGTGCCAACATGACGTACACATAGGATGATAGAATAGGTCCAGAACTTTAGTACTATACCACCCAAGTTACCGTAAAAACTTAGGTTTTGGAAATATGGGTGATTAAATTAGTCGCTATGCGATGTGCTGACAACGATTTGTCTAAGTTTGACATGAAATATAAAAATAAATACGGAGGTGTGCCAACATTACGTACACGTAGGATGAAAGAATAGGACCAGAACTTTAGTACTATACCACCCAAGTTACCTTAAAAACTTAGGTTTTGGAAATATGGGTGATTAAATTAGTCGCTATGCGATGTGCGGACAACGATTTGTCTAAGTATGACATGAAATATAATAATAAATACGGAGGTGTGCCAACATTACGTACACGTAGGGTGATAGAATAGGACCAGAACTTCTGTATTATACCACCCAAGTTACCGTAAAAACTTAGGTTTTGGAAATATAAATTGATTAAAGTAGTCGCATTGAGATGTGCGGACAGAGATTTGTCGAAGTTTGACACGAAATATAAAAAAAATACGGAGGTGTGCCAACATGACGTACACATAGGATGATAGAATAGGTCCAGAACTTTAGTACTATACCACCCAAGTTACCTTAAAAACTTAGGTTTTGGAAATACGGGTGATTAAAATAGTCGCTTTGGATGTGTGGACAGTGATCCACCTAAGTTTGACATAAAATATAAAATAAATACGGCAGTGTGTCAGCATGACGTACACGTAGGGTGATGAAATAGGACCAGAACTTCTGTATTATACCACCCAAGTTACCGTAAAAACTTAGGTTTTGGAAATATGGCTGATTAAAGTAGTCGCATTGAGATGTGCGGACAGCGATTTGTCAAAGTATGACATGAAAAATAAAATAAATACGGAAGTGTGCCAACATGACGTACACATAGGATGATAGAATAGGTCCTGAAATTTAGTATTATACCACCCAAGTTACCTTAAAAACTTAGGTTTTGGAAATATGGGTGATTAAATTAGTCGCTATGCGATGTGCGGACAACGATTTGTCTAAGTTTGACATGAAATATAAAAATAAATACGGAATTGTGGATACATGACGTACACATAGGGTGATAGAATAGGACCAGAACTTCTGTATTATACCACCCAAGTTACCGTAAAAACTTAGGTTTTGGAAATATGGCTGATTAAAGTAGTCGCATTGAGATGTGCGGACAGCGATTTGTCAAAGTATGACATGAAAAATAAAATAAATACGGAAGTGTGCCAACATGACGTACACATAGGATGATAGAATAGGTCCTGAAATTTAGTATTATACCACCCATATGGGCCTCAAAAACTTAGGTTTTGGAAATATGGGTGATTAAATTAGTCGCTATGCGATGTGCGGACAACGATTTGTCTAAGTTTGACATGAAATATAAAAATAAATACGGAATTGTGGATACATGACGTACACATTGGGTGATAGAATAGGACCAGAACTTCTGTATTATACCACCCAAGTTACCGTAAAAACTTAGGTTTTGGAAATATGGGTGATTAAATTAGTCGCTATGCGATGTGCGGACAACGATTTGTCAAAATTTGACACGAAATATAAAAAAATACGGAGTTGTGCCAACATGACGTACACATAGGATGATAGAATAGGTCCAGAACTTTAGTACTATACCACCCAAGTTACCGTAAAAACTTAGATTTTGGAAATATGGCTGATTAAAGTAGTCGCATTGAGATGTGCGGACAGCGATTTGTCAAAGTATGACATGAAAAATAAAATAAATACGGAAGTGTGCCAACATGACGTACACATTGGATGATAGAATAGGTCCTGAAATTTAGTATTATACCACCCATATGGGCCTTAAAAACTTAGGTTTTGGAAATATGGGTGATTAAATTAGTCGCTATGCGATGTGCGGACAACGATTTGTCTAAGTTTGACATGAAATATAAAAATAAACACGGAATTTTGGATACATGACGTACACATTGGCCGATAAAATAGGACCAGAACTTCTGTATTATACCACCCAAGATACCGTAAAAACTTAGGTTTTGGAAATATGGGTGATTAAATTAGTCGCTATGCGATGTGCGGACAACGATTTGTCTAAGTTTGACATGAAATATAAAAATAAATACGGAATTGTGGATACATGACGTAAACATAGGGTGATAGAATAGGACCAGAACTTCTGTATTATACCACCCAGGTTACCGTAAAAACTTAGGTTTTGGAAATATGGGTGATTAAAATAGTCGCTTTGGATGTGTGGACAGCGATCCACCTAAGTTTGACATAAAATATAAAATAAATACGGCAGTGTGTCAGCATGACGTACACGTAGGATGAAAGAATAGGACCAGAACTTTAGTACTATACCACCCAAGTTACCTTAAAAACTTAGGTTTTGGAAATATGGGTGATTAAATTAGTCGCTATGCGATGTGCGGACAACGATTTGTCTAAGTATGACATGAAATATAATAATAAATACGGAGGTGTGCCAACATTACGTACACGTAGGGTGATAGAATAGGACCAGAACTTCTGTATTATACCACCCAAGTTATTGTAAAAACTTAGGTTTTGGAAATATGGCTGATTAAAGTAGTCGCATTGAGATGTGCGGACAGAGATTTGTCGAAGTTTGACACGAAATATAAAAAAAATACGGAGGTGTGCCAACATGACGTACACATAGAATGATAGAATAGGTCCAGAACTTTAGTACTATACCACCCAAGTTACCGTAAAAACTTAGGTTTTGGAAATATGGGTGATTAAATTAGTCGCTATGCGATGTGCGGAAAACGATTTGTCTAAGTTTGACATGAAATATAAAAATAAATACGGAATTGTGAATACATGACGTACACATAGGATGATAGAATAGGTCCTGAAATTTAGTATTATACCACCCAAGTTACCGTAAAAACTTAGGTTTTGGAAATATGGGTGATTAAATTAGTCGCTATGCGATGTGCGGACAACGATTTGTCTAAGTTTGACATGAAATATAAAAATAAATACGGAATTGTGGATACATGACGTACACGTAGGGTGATAGAATAGGACCAGAACTTCTGTATTATACCACCCAAGTTACCGTAAAAACTTAGGTTTTGGAAATATGGCTGATTAAAGTAGTCGCATTGAGATGTGCGGACAGAGATTTGTCGAAGTTTGACACGAAATATAAAAAAAATACGGAGGTGTGCCAACATGACGTACACATAGGATGATAGAATAGGTCCAGAACTTTAGTACTATACCACCCAAGTTACCTTAAAAACTTAGGTTTTGGAAATATGGGTGATTAAATTAGTCGCTATGCGATGTGCGGACAACGATTTGTCTAAGTATGTCATGAAATATAATAATAAATACGGAGGTGTGCCAACATGACGTACACATAGGATGATAGAATAGGACCAGAACTTTAGTACTACACCACCCAAGTTACCGTAAAAAGTAAGGTTTAGGAAATATGGCTGATTAAAGTAGTCGCTTTGCGATGTGCGGACAACGATTTGTCTAAGTTTGACATGAAATATAAAATAAACACGGAAGTGTGCCAGCATGACGTACACATAGGATGAAAGAATAGGACCAGAACTTCTGAATTATACCACCCAAGTTACCGTAAAAACTTAGGTTTTGGAAATATGGCTGATTAAAGTAGTCGCATTGAGATGTGCGGAACAAGATTTGTCGAAGTTTGACACGAAATATAAAAAAATACGGAGGTGTGCCAACATGACGTACACATAGGATATTAGAATAGGTCCAGAACTTTAGTACTATATCACCCAAGTTACCGTAAAAACTTAGGTTTTGGAAATATGGCTGATTAAAGTAGTCGCATTGAGATGTGCGGACAACGATTTGTCTAAGTTTGACATGAAATATAAAATAAATACGGAAGTGTGCCAACATGACGTACACATAGGATGATAGAATAGGTCCTGAAATTTAGTATTATACCACCCAAGTTACCTTAAAAACTTAGGTTTTGGAAATATGGGTGATTAAATTAGTTGCTATGCGATGTGGGGACAACGATTTGTCTAAGTATGACATGAAATATAATAATAAATACGGAGGTACGCCAACATTACGTACACGTAGGGTGATAGAATAGGACCAGAACTTCTGTATTATACCACCCAAGTTACCGTAAAAACTTAGGTTTTGGAAATATGGCTGATTAAAGTAGTCGCATTGAGATGTGCGGACAGCGAATTGTCTAAGTATGACATGAAATATAAAAATAAATACGGAAGTGTGCCAACATGACGTACACATAGGGTGATAGAATAGGTCCAGAACTTTAGTACTATACCACCCAAGTTACCTTAAAAACTTAGGTTTTGGAAATACGGGTGATTAAAATAGTCGCTTTGGATGTGGGGACAGCGATCCACCTAAGTTTGACATAAAATATAAAATAAATACGGCAGTGTGTCAGCATGACGTACACGTAGGGTGATGAAATAGGACCAGAACTTCTGTATTATACCACCCAAGTTACCGTAAAAACTTAGGTTTTGGAAATATGGCTGATTAAAGTAGTCGCATTGAGATGTGCGGACAGCGATTTGTCAAAGTATGACATGAAAAATAAAATAAATACGGAAGTGTGCCAACATGACGTACACATAGGATGATAGAATAGGTCCTGAAATTTAGTATTATACCACCCAAGTTACCTTAAAAACTTAGGTTTTGGAAATACGGGTGATTAAATTAGTCGCTATGCGATGTGCGGACAACGATTCGTCTAAGTTTGGCATGAAATATGAATTAAATACGGAATTATGGATACATGACGTACACATAGGGTGATAGAATAGGACCAGAACTTCTGTATTATACTACCCAAAGTACCGTAAAAACTTGGGTTTTGGAAATATGGCTGATTAAAGTAGTCGCTTTGCGATGGGCGGACAGCGATTTGTCTAAGTTTGACACGAAATATAAAAAAATACGGAGGTGTGCCAACATGACGTACACATAGGATGATAGAATAGGTCCAGAACTTTAGTACTATACCACCCAAGTTACCGTAAAAACTTAGGTTTTGGAAATATGAATGATTAAAATAGTCGCTATGCGATGTGCGGACAACGATTTGTCTAAGTTTGACATGAAATATAAAAATAAAGACGGAGGTGTGCCAACATTACGTACACGTAGGGTGATAGAATAGGACCAGAACTTCTGTATTATACCACCCAAGTTACCGTAAAAACTTAGGTTTTGGAAATATGGGTGATTAAATTAGTCGCTATGCGATGTGCGGACAACGATTTGTCTAAGTATGACATGAAATATAATAATAAATACGGAGGTGTGCCAACATTACGTACACGTAGGATGATAGAATAGGCCCAGAACTTTAGTACTATAACACCCAAGTTACCTTAAAAACATATGTTATGGAAGTACGGGTGATTAATATAGTCGCTTTGGATGTGTGGACATTGATCCACCTACGTTTGACATAAAATATAAAATAAATACGGCAGTGTGTCAGCATGACGTACACGTAGGATGAAAGAATAGGACCAGAACTTTAGTACTATACCACCCAAGTTACCTTAAAAACTTAGGTTTGGGAAATATGGGTGATTAAATTAGTCGCTATGCGATGTGCGGACAACGATTTGTCGAAGTTTGACACGAAATATAAAAAAAATCTGGAGTTGTGCCAACATGACGTACACATAAATCGCTGTCCGCACATCGCATAGCGACTAATTTAATCACCCATATTTCCAAAACCTAAGTTTTTAAGGTAACTTGGGTGATATAGTACTAAAGTTCTAACCCTATTCTATCACCCAATGTGTACGTCATGTATCCACAATTCCGTATTTATTTTCATATTTCATGTCAAACTTAGACAAATCGTTGTCCGCACATCGCATAGCGACTAATTTAATCACCCATATTTCCAAAACCTAAGTTTTTAAGGTAACTTGGGTGGTATAATACTAAATTTCAGGTCCTATTCTTTCATCCTACGTGTACGTCATGCTGACACACTTCCGTATTTATTTTATATTTCATGTCAAACTTAGAAAAATCCCTCTCCGCACATCTCAATGCGACTATTTTAATCACCCGTATTTCCAAAACCTAAGTTTTTACGGTAACTTGGGTGGTATAATACAGAAGTTCTGGTCCTATTCTATCACCCTATGTGTACCGCACATCGCATAGCGACTAATTTAATCACCCATATTTCCAAAACCTAAGTTTTTACGGTAACTTGGGTGGTATAGTACTAAAGTTCTGGACCTATTCTATCATCCTATGTGTACGTCATGTTGGCACACCTCCGTATTTTTTTTTATATTTCGTGTCAAACTTCTTCAAATCGTTGTCCGCACATCGCATAGCGACTAATTTAATCACCCATATTTCCAAAACCTAAGTTTTTACGGTAACTTGGGTGGTATAGTACAGAAGTTCTGGTCCTATTCTATCACTCTATGTGTACGTCATGTATCCAAAATTCCGTATTTATTTTTATATTTCATGTCAAACTTAGACAAATCGCTGTCCGCACATCGCATAGCGACTAATTTAATCATCCATATTTCCAAAACCTAAGTTTTTACGGTAACTCGGGTGGTATAGTACTAAAGTTCTGGACCTATTCTATCATCCTATGTGTACGTCATGTTGGCACACCTCCGTATTTTTTTATATTTCGTGTCAAACGTCGACAAATCGTTGTCCGCACATCGCAGAGCGACTAATTTAATCACCCATATTTCCAAAACCTAAATTTTTACGGTAACTTGGGTGGTATAATACAGAAGTTCTGGTCCTATTCTATCACCCTATGTGTACGTCATGCATCCACAATTCCGTATTTATTTTTATATTTCATGTCAAACTTAGACAAATCGCTGTCCGCACATCTCAATGCGACTACTTTAATCAGCCATATTTCCAAAACCTAAGTTTTTACGGTAACTTGGGTGGTATAATACAGACTTTCTGGTCCTATTCTATCACCCTATGTGACCGTAATGTTTGCACACTTCCGTATTTATTTCTATATTACATGTCATACTTAGACAAATCGCTGTCCGCACATCGCATAGCGACTAATTTAATCATCCATTTTTCCAAAACCTAAGTTTTTACGGTAACTTGGGTGGTATAGTACTAAAGTTCTGGACCTATTCTATCATCCTATGTGTACGTCATGCTGACACACTGCCGTATTTATTTTATTTTTCATGTCATACTTAGACTAATCGTTGTCCGCACATCGCATAGCGACTAATTTAATCACCCATATTTCCAAAACCTAAGTTTTTAAGGTAACTTGGGTAGTATAGTACTAAAGTTCTGGTCCTATTCTTATATCCTACGTGTACGTCATGCTGACACACTGCCGTATTTATTTTTATATTTTATGTCAAACTTAGGTGGATCGCTGTCCACACATCCAAAGCGACTATTTTAATCACCCGTATTTCCAAAACCTAAGTTTTTAAGGTAACTTGGGTGGTATAGTACTAAAGTTCTGGACCTATTCTATCATCCTATGTGTACGTCATGTTGGCACACCTCCGTATTTTTTTTATATTTCGTGTCAAACTTCGACAAATCTCTGTCCGCACATCTCAATGCGACTACTTTAATCAGCCATATTTCCAAAACCTAAATTTTTACGGTAACTTGGGTGGTATAATACAGAAGTTCTGGTCCTATTCTATAACCCTACGTGTACGTAATGTTGGCACACCTCCGTATTTATTATTATATTTCATGTCATACTTAGACAAATCGTTGTCCGCACATCGCATAGCGACTAATTTAATCACCCATATTTCCAAAACCTAAGTCTTTAAGGTAACTTGGGTGGTATAATACTAAATTTCAGGTCCTATTCTTTCGTCCTACGTGTACGTCATGCTGACACACTTCCGTATTTATTTTATATTTCATGTCAAACTTAGAAAAATCCCTCTCCGCACATCTCAATGCGACTATTTTAATCACCCGTATTTCCAAAACCTAAGTTTTTACGGTAACTTGGGTGGTATAATACAGAAGTTCTGGTCCTATTCTATCACCCTATGTGTACCGCACATCGCATAGCGACTAATTTAATCATCCATATTTCCAAAACCTAAGTTTTTACGGTAACTCGGGTGGTATAGTACTAAAGTTCTGGACCTATTCTATCATCCTATGTGTACGTCATGTTGGCACACCTCCGTATTTTTTTATATTTCGTGTCAAACTTCGACAAATCGTTGTCCGCACATCGCATAGCGACTAATTTAATCACCCATATTTCAAAAAACCTAAATTTTTACGGTAACTTGGGTGGTATAATACAGAAGTTCTGGTCCTATTCTATCACCCTATGTGTACGTCATGCATCCACAATTCCGTATTTATTTTTATATTTCATGTCAAACTTAGACAAATCGCTGTCCGCACATCTCAATGCGACTACTTTAATCAGCCATATTTCCAAAACCTAAGTTTTTACGGTAACTTGGGTGGTATAATACAGACTTTCTGGTCCTATTCTATCACCCTATGTGACCGTAATGTTTGCACACTTCCGTATTTATTTCTATATTACATGTCATACTTAGACAAATCGTTGTCCGCACATCGCATAGCGACTAATTTAATCACCCATATTTCCAAAACCTAAGTTTTTAAGGTAACTTGGGTAGTATAGTACTAAAGTTCTGGTCCTATTCGTTTATCCTACGTGTACGTCATGCTGACACACTGCCGTATTTATTTTTATATTTTATGTCAAACTTAGGTGGATCGCTGTCCACACATCCAAAGCGACTATTTTAATCACCCGTATTTCCAAAACCTAAGTTTTTAAGGTAACTTGGGTGGTATAGTACTAAAGTTCTGGACCTATTCTATCATCCTATGTGTACGTCATGTTGGCACACCTCCGTATTTTTTTTATATTTCGTGTCAAACTTCGACAAATCTCTGTCCGCACATCTCAATGCGACTACTTTAATCAGCCATATTTCCAAAACCTAAGTTTTTACGGTAACTTGGGTGGTATAATGCAGAAGTTCTGGTCCTATTCTATAACCCTACGTGTACGTAATGTTGGCACACCTCCGTATTTATTATTATATTTCATGTCAAACTTAGACAAATCGCTGTCCGCACATCTCAATGCGACTACTTTAATCAGCCATATTTCCAAAACCTAAGTTTTTACGGTAACTTGGGTGGTATAGTACTAAAGTTCTGGACCTATTCTATCATCCTATGTGTACGTCATGCTGACACACTGCCGTATTTATTTTATTTTTCATGTCATACTTACACAAATCGTTGTCCGCACATCGCATAGCGACTAATTTAATCACCCATATTTCCAAAACCTAAGTTTTTAAGGTAACTTGGGTGGTATAGTACTAAAGTTCTGGTCCTATTCTTTCATCCTACGTGTACGTCATGCTGACACACTGCCGTATTTATTTTATATTTTATGTCAAACTTAGGTGGATCGCTGTCCACACATCCAAAGCGACTATTTTAATGACCCGTATTTCCAAAACCTAAGTTTTTAAGGTAACTTGGGTGGTATAGTACTAAAGTTCTGGACCTATTCTATCATCGTATGTGTACGTTATGTTGGCACACCTCCGTATTTTTTTTATATTTCGTGTCAAACTTCGACAAATCTCTGTCCGCACATCTCAATGCGACTACTTTAATCAGCCATATTTCCAAAACCTAAGTTTTTACGGTAACTTGGGTGGTATAATACAGAAGTTCTGGTCCTATTCTATCAACCTATGTGTACGTCATGTATCCACAATTCCGTATTTTTTTTATATTTCATGTCAAACTTAGACAAATCGTTGTCCGCACATCGCATAGCGACTAATTTAATCACCCATATTTCCAAAACCTAAGTTTTTACGGTAACTTGGGTGGTATAATACAGAAGTTCTGGTCCTATTCTATCACCCTACGTGTACGTAATGTTGGCACACCTCCGTATTTATTATTATATTTCATGTCATACTTAGACAAATCGTTGTCCGCACATCGCATAGCGACTAATTTAATCACCCATATTTCCAAAACCTAAGTTTTTAAGGTAACTTGGGTGGTATAGTACTAAAGTTCTGGTCCTATTCTTTCATCCTATGTGTACGTCATGTATCCACAATTCCGTATTTATTTTTATATTTCATGTCAAACTTAGACAAATCGTTGTCCGCACATCGCATAGCGACTAATTTAATCATCCATATTTCCAAAACCTAAGTTTTTACGGTAACTTGGGTGGTATAGTACTAAAGTTCTGGACCTATTCTATCATCCTATGTGTACGTCATGTTGGCACAACTCCGTATTTTTTTATATTTCGTGTCAAATTTTGACAAATCGTTGTCCGCACATCGCATAGCGACTAATTTAATCACCCATATTTCCAAAACCTAAGTTTTTACGGTAACTTGGGTGGTATAATACAGAAGTTCTGGTCCTATTCTATCACCCAATGTGTACGTCATGTATCCACAATTCCGTATTTATTTTTATATTTCATGTCAAACTTAGACAAATCGTTGTCCGCACATCGCATAGCGACTAATTTAATCACCCATATTTCCAAAACCTAAGTTTTTGAGGCCCATATGGGTGGTATAATACTAAATTTCAGGACCTATTCTATCATCCTATGTGTACGTCATGTTGGCACACTTCCGTATTTATTTTATTTTTCATGTCATACTTTGACAAATCGTTGTCCGCACATCGCATAGCGACTAATTTAATCATCCATATTTCCAAAACCTAAGTTTTTACGGTAACTTGGGTGGTATAGTACTAAAGTTCTGGACCTATTCTATCATCCTATGTGTACGTCATGTTGGCACACCTCCGTATTTTTTTATATTTCGTGTCAAACTTCGACAAATCGTTGTCCGCACATCGCATAGCGACTAATTTAATCACCCATATTTCCAAAACCTAAGTTTTTAAGGTAACTTGGGTGGTATAGTACTAAAGTTCTGGTCCTATTCTTTTATCCTATGTGTACGTCATGTATCCACAATTCCGTATTTATTCTTATATTTCATGTCAAACTTAGACAAATCGCTGTCCGCACATCTCAATGCGACTACTTTAATCAGCCATATTTCCAAAACCTAAGTTTTTACGGTAACTTGGGTGGTATAATACAGACTTTCTGGTCCTATTCTATCACCTTATGTGACCGTAATGTTGGCACACTTCCGTATTTATTTCTATATTACATGTCATACTTAGACAAATCGTTGTCCGCACATCGCATAGCGACTAATTTAATCACCCATATTTCCAAAACCTAAGTTTTTAAGGTAACTTGGGTGGTATAGTACTAAAGTTCTGGTCCTATTCTTTTATCCTACGTGTACGTCATGCTGACACACTGCCGTATTTATCTTTATATTTTATGTCAAACTTAGGTGGATCGCTGTCCACACATCCAAAGCGACTATTTTAATCACCCGTATTTCCAAAACCTAAGTTTTTACGGTAACTTGGGTGGTATAATATGGTATAATACTAAATTTCAGGACCTATTCTATCACCCTATGTGTACGTCATGTATCCACAATTCCGTATTTATTTTTTTATTTCATGTCAAACTTAGACAAATCGTTGTCCGCACATCGCATAGCGACTATTTTAATCACCCATATTTCCAAAACCTAAGTTTTTACGGTAACTTGGGTGGTATAGTACTAAAGATCTGGACCTATTCTATCATACTATGTGTACGTCATGTTGGAACACTTCCGTATTTTTTTATATTTCGTGTCAAACTTCGACAAATCGCTGTCCGCCCATCGCAAAGCGACTACTTTAATCAGCCATATTTCCAAAACCTAAGTTTTTACGGTAACTTGGGTGGTATAATACAGAAGTTCTGGTCCTATTCTATCACCCTATGTGTACGTCTTGTTGGCACACTCGCGTATTTATTTTATATTTTATGTCAAACTTAGGTGGATCACTGTCCACACATCCAAAGCGACTATTTTAATCACCCGTATTTCCAAAACCTAAGTTTTTAAGGTAACTTGGGTGGTATAGTACTAAAGTTCTGGACCTATTCTATCATCCTATGTGTACGTCATGTTGGCACACCTCCGTATTTTTTTTATATTTCGTGTCAAACTTCGACAAATCTCTGTCCGCACATCTCAATGCGACTACTTTAATCAGCCATATTTCCAAAACCTAAGTTTTTACGGTAACTTGGGTGGTATAATACAGAAGTTCTGGTCCTATTCTATCACCCTTTGTGTACGTCATGTATCCATAATTCCGTATTTATTTTTATATTTCATGTCAAACTTAGACAAATCGTTGTCCGCACATCGCATAGCGACTAATTTAATCACCCATATTTCCAAAACCTAAGCTTTAAAGGTATTGATGAGTGGACAGCGATCCACCTAAGTTTGACATAAAATATAAAATAAATACGGCAGTGTGTCAGCATGACGTACACGAAGGATGAAAGAATAGGACCAGAACTTTAGTACTATACCACCCAAGTTACCTTAAAAACTTAGGTTTTGGAAATATGGGTGATTAAATTAGTCACTATGCGATGTGCGGACAACGATTTGTCTAAGTATGACATGAAATATAATAATAAATACGGAGGTGTGCCAACATTACGTACACGTAGGGTGATAGAATAGGACCAGAACCTCTGTATTATACCACCCAAGTTACCGTAAAAACTTAGGTTTTGGAAATATGGCTGATTAAAGTAGTCGCATTGAGATGTGCGGACAGAGATTTGTCGAAGTTTGACACGAAATATAAAAAAAATACGGAGGTGTGCCAACATGAGGTACACATAGGATGATAGAATAGGTCCTGAAATTTAGTATTATACCACCCAAGTTACCGTAAAAACTTAGGTTTTGGAAATATGGGTGATTAAATTAGTCGCTATGCGAAGTGCGGACAACGATTTGTCTAAGTTTGACATGAAATATAAAAATAAATACGGAATTGTGGATACATGACGTACACATAGAGTGATAGAATAGGACCAGAACTTCTGTTTTATACCACCCAAGTTACCGTAAAAACTTAGGTTTTGGAAATATGGGTGATTAAATTAGTCGCTATGCGACGTGCGGACAACGATTTGTCTAAGTATGACATGAAATATAATAATAAATACGGAGGTGTGCCAACATTACGTACACGTAGGGTGATAGAATAGGACCAGAACTTCTGTATTATACCACCCAAGTTACCGTAAAAACTTAGGTTTTGGAAATATGGCTGATTAAAGTAGTCGCATTGAGATGTGCGGACAGCGATTTGTCAAAGTATGACATGAAAAATAAAATAAATACGGAAGTGTGCAAACATGACGTACACATAGGATGATAGAATAGGTCCTGAAATTTAGTATTATACCACCCAAGTTACCTTAAAAACTTAGGTTTTGGAAATATGGGTGATTAAATTAGTCGCTATGCGATGTGCGGACAACGATTTGTCTAAGTTTGACATGAAATATAAAAATAAATACGGAATTGTGGATACATGACGTACACATAGGGTGATAGAATTAGGACCAGAACTTCTGTATTATACCACCCAAGTTACCGTAAAAACTTAGGTTTTTGGAAATATGGGTGATTAAATTAGTCGCTATGCGATGTGCGGACAACGATTTGTCTAAGTTTGACATGAAATATAAAAATAAATACGGAATTGTGGATACATGACGTAGACATAGGGTGATAGAATAGGTCCAGAACTTTAGTACTATACCACCCAAGTTACCTTAAAAACTTAGGTTTTGGAAATATGGGTGATTAAATTAGTCGCTATGCGATGTGCGGACAACGATTTGTCTAAGTATGACATAAAAAATAAAATAAATACGGAAGTGTGCCAACATGACGTACACATAGGATGATAGAATAGGTCCTGAAATTTAGTATTATACCACCCAAGTTACCGTAAAAACTTAGGTTTTGGAAATATGGGTGATTAAATTAGTCGCTATGCGATGTGCGGACAACGATTTGTCTAAGTATGACATGAAATATAATAATAAATACGGAGGTGTGCCAACATTACGTACATATAGGGTGATAGAATAGGACCAGAACTTCTGTATTATACCACCCAAGTTACCGTAAAAACCTAGGTTTTGGAAATATGGGTGATTAAATTAGTCGCTATGCGATATGCGGACAACGATTTTTCTAAAAACTTAGGTTTTGGAAATATGGCTGATTAAAGTAGTCGCATTGAGATGTGCGGACAGCAATTGTCAAAGTATGACATGAAAAATAAAATAAATACGGAAGTGTGCCAACATGACGTACACATAGGATGAAAGAATAGGACCAGAACCTTAGTACTATACCACCCAAGTTACCGTAAAAACTTAGGTTTTTAAAATATGGATGATTAAATTAGTCGCTATGCGATGTGCGGACAACGATTTGTCTAAGTTTGACATGAAATATAAAAATAAATACGGAATTGTGGATACATGACGTACTCATAGGATGAAAGAATAGGACCAGAACTTTAGTACTATAGCCACCCAAGTTACCTTAAAAACTTAGGTTTTGGAAATATGGGTGATTAAATTAGTCGCTATGCGATGTGCGGACAACGATTTGTCTAAGTATGACATGAAATATAATAATAAATACGGAGGTGTGCCAACATTACGTACACGTAGGGTGATAGAATAGGACCAGAACTTCTGTATTATACCACCCAAGTTACCGTAAAAACTTAGGTTTTGGAAATATGGCTGATTAAAGTAGTCGCATTGAGATGTGCGGACAGAGATTTGTCGAAGTTTGACACGAAATATAAAAAAAATACGGAGGGTGTGCCAACATAACGTGCACATAGGATGATAGAATAGGTCCAGAACTTTAGTACTATACCACCCAAGTTACCTTAAAAACTTAGGTTTTGGAAATACGGGTGATTAAAATAGTCGCTTTGGATGTGTGGACAGCGATCCACCTAAGTTTGACATAAAATATTAAAATAAATACGGCAGTGTGTCAGCATGACGTACACGTAGGATGAAAGAATAGGACCAGAACTTTAGTACTATACCACCCAAGTTACCTTAAAAACTTAGGTTTTGGAAATATGGGTGATTAAATTAGTCGCTATGCGATGTGCGGACAACGATTTGTCTAAGTATGACATGAAAAATAAAATAAATACGGCAGTGTGTCAGCATGACGTACACATAGGATGATAGAATAGGTCCAGAACTTTAGTATTATACCACCCAAGTTACCGTAAAAACTTAGGTTTTGGAAATATGGCTGATTAAAGTAGTCGCATTGAGATGTGCGGACAGCGATTTGTCTAAGTTTGACATGAAATATAAAAATAAAGTACGGAATTTTGGATACATGACGTACACATAGAGTGATAGAATAGGACCAGAACTTCTGTATTATACCACCCAAGTTACCGTAAAAATTTAGGTTTTGGAAATATGGGTGATTAAATTAGTCGCTATGCGATGTGCGGACAACGATTTGAAGAAGTTTGACACGAAATATAAAAAAAAATACGGAGGTGTGCCGACATGACGTACACACATAGGATGATAGAATAGGTCCAGAACTTTAGTACTATACCACCCAAGTTACCGTAAAAACTTAGGTTTTGGAAATATGGGTGATTAAATTAGTCGCTATGCGATGTGCGGTACACATAGGGTGATAGAATAGGACCAGAACTTCTGTATTATACCACCCAAGTTACCGTAAAAACTTAGGTTTTTGAAATACGGGTGATTAAAATAGTCGCATTGAGATGTGCGGAGAGGGATTTTTCTAAGTTTGACATGAAATATAAAATAAATACGGAAGTGTGTCAGCATGACGTACACGTAGGATGAAAGAATAGGACCTGAAATTTAGTATTATACCACCCAAGTTACCTTAAAAACTTAGGTTTTGGAAATATGGGTGATTAAATTAGTCGCTATGCGATGTGCAGACAGCGATTTGTCAAAGTATGACATGAAATAATAGTACTAAAGTTCTGGTCCAATTCTATCATCCTACGTGTAAGTCATGTTGGCACACCTCCGTATTTTTTTTTATATTTCGTGTCAAACTTCGACAAATCGTTGTCCGCACATCGCATAGCGACTAATTTAATCACCCATATTTCCAAAACCTAAGTTTTTACGGTAACTTGGGTGGTATAATACAGAAGTTCTGGTCCTATTCTATCGCCCTATGTGTACGTCATGTTGGCACACCTCCGTATTTTTTTTATATTTCGTGTCAAACTTCGACAAATCGTTGTCCGCACATCGCATAGCGACTAATTTAATCACCCATATTTCCAAAACCTAAGTTTTTACGGTATTTTGGGTGGTATAATACAGAAGTTCTGGTCCTATTCTATCACCCTACGTGTACGTAATGTTGGCACACCTCCGTATTTATTATTATATTTCATGTCATACTGAGACAAATCGTTGTCCGCACATCGCATAGCGACTAATTTAATCACCCATATTTCCAAAACCTAAGTTTTTAAGGTAACTTGGGTGGTATAGTACTAAAGTTCTGGTCCTATTCTTTTATCCTACGTGTACGTCATGCTGACACACTGCCGTATTTATTTTTATATTTTATGTCAAACTTAGGTGGATCGCTGTCCACACATCCAAAGCGACTATTTTAATCACCCGTATTTCCAAAACCTAAGTTTTTAAGGTAACTTGGGTGGTATAGTAATAAAGTTCTGGACCTATTCTATCATCCTATGTGTACGTCATGTTGGCACACCTCCGTATTTTTTTTATATTTCGTGTCAAACTTCGACAAATCTCTGTCCGCACATCTCAATGCGACTACTTTAATCAGCCATATTTCCAAAACCTAAGTTTTTACGGTAACTTGGGTGGTATAATACAGAAGTTCTGGTCCTATTCTATAACCCTACGTTTACGTAATGTTGGCACACCTCCGTATTTATTATTATATTTCATGTCATACTTAGACAAATCGTTGTCCGCACATCGCATAGCGACTAATTTAATCACCCATATTTCCAAAACCTAAGTTTTTAAGGTAACTTGGGTGGTATAGTACTAAAGTTCTGGTCCTATTCTTTCATCCTATGTGTACGTCATGTATCCACAATTCCGTATTTATTTTTATATTTCATGTCAACTTAGACAAATCGTTGTCCGCACATCGCATAGCGACTAATTTAATCACCCATATTTCCAAAACCTAAGTTTTTACGGTAACTTGGGTGGTATAGTACTAAAGTTCTGGTCCTATTCTTTCATCCTATGTGTACGTCATGTTGGCACACTTCCGTATTTATTTTATTTTTCATGTTCTACTTTGACAAATCGCTGTCCGCACATCTCAATGCGACTAATTTAATCAGCCATATTTCCAAAACCTAAGTTTTTACGGTAACTTGGGTGGTATAATACAGAAGTTCTGGTCCTATTCTATCACCCTATGTGTACGTCATGTATCCACAATTCCGTATTTATTTTTATATTTCATGTCAAACTTAGACAAATCGTTGTCCGCACATCGCATAGCGACTAATTTAATCACCCATATTTCCAAAACCTAAGTTTTTAAGGTAACTTGGGTGGTATAATACTAAATTTCAGGACCTATTCTATCATCCTATGTGTACGTCATGTTGGAACACTTCCGTATTTATTTTCTTTTTCATGTCAAACTTTGACAAATCGCTGTCCGCACATCTCAATGCGACTACTTTAATCAGCCATATTTCCAAAACCTAAGTTTTTAGAAAAATCGTTGTCCGCACATCGCATAGCGACTAATTTAATCACCCATATTTCCAAAACCTAAGTTTTTACGGTAACTTGGGTGGTATAATATGGTATAATACTAAATTTCAGGACCTATTCTATCACCCTATGTGTACGTCATGTATCCACAATTCCGTATTTATTTTTTTATTTCATGTCAAACTTAGACAAATCGTTGTCCGCACATCGCATAGCGACTATTTTAATCACCCATATTTCCAAAACCTAAGTTTTTACGGTAACTTGGGTGGTATAGTACTAAAGATCTGGACCTATTCTATCATACTATGTGTACGTCATGTTGGAACACTTCCGTATTTTTTTATATTTCGTGTCAAACTTCGACAAATCGCTGTCCGCCCATCGCAAAGCGACTACTTTAATCAGCCATATTTCCAAAACCTAAGTTTTTACGGTAACTTGGGTGGTATAATACAGAAGTTCTGGTCCTATTCTATCACCCTATGTGTACGTCTTGTTGGCACACTCGCGTATTTATTTTATATTTTATGTCAAACTTAGGTGGATCACTGTCCACACATCCAAAGCGACTATTTTAATCACCCGTATTTCCAAAACCTAAGTTTTTAAGGTAACTTGGGTGGTATAGTACTAAAGTTCTGGACCTATTCTATCATCCTATGTGTACGTCATGTTGGCACACCTCCGTATTTTTTTTATATTTCGTGTCAAACTTCGACAAATCTCTGTCCGCACATCTCAATGCGACTACTTTAATCAGCCATATTTCCAAAACCTAAGTTTTTACGGTAACTTGGGTGGTATAATACAGAAGTTCTTGTCCTATTCTATCACCCTTTGTGTACGTCATGTATCCATAATTCCGTATTTATTTTTATATTTCATGTCAAACTTAGACAAATCGTTGTCCGCACATCGCATAGCGACTAATTTAATCACCCATATTTCCAAAACCTAAGCTTTAAAGGTATGGATGAGTGGACAGCGATCCACCTAAGTTTGACATAAAATATAAAATAAATACGGCAGTGTGTCAGCATGACGTACACGTAGGATGAAAGAATAGGACCAGAACTTTAGTACTATACCACCCAAGTTACCTTAAAAACTTAGGTTTTGGAAATATGGGTGATTAAATTAGTCACTATGCGATGTGCGGACAACGATTTGTCTAAGTATGACATGAAATATAATAATAAATACGGAGGTGTGCCAACATTACGTACACGTAGGGTGATAGAATAGGACCAGAACTTCTGTATTATACCACCCAAGTTACCGTAAAAACTTAGGTTTTGGAAATATGGCTGATTAAAGTAGTCGCATTGAGATGTGCGGACAGAGATTTGTCGAAGTTTGACACGAAATATAAAAAAAATATGGAGGTGTGCCAACATGAGGTACACATAGGATGATAGAATAGGTCCTGAAATTTAGTATTATACCACCCAAGTTACCGTAAAAACTTAGGTTTTGGAAATATGGGTGATTAAATTAGTCGCTATGCGAAGTGCGGACAACGATTTGTCTAAGTTTGACATGAAATATAAAAATAAATACGGAATTGTGGATACATGACGTACACATAGGGTGATAGAATAGGACCAGAACTTCTGTTTTATACCACCCAAGTTACCGTAAAAACTTAGGTTTTGGAAATATGGGTGATTAAATTAGTCGCTATGCGATGTGCGGACAACGATTTGTCTTAGTATGACATGAAATATAATAATAAATACGGAGGTGTGCCAACATTACGTACACGTAGGGTGATAGAATAGGACCAGAACTTCTGTATTATACCACCCAAGTTACCGTAAAAACTTAGGTTTTGGAAATATGGCTGATTAAAGTAGTCGCATTGAGATGTGCGGACAGCGATTTGTCAAAGTATGACATGAAAAATAAAATAAATACGGAAGTGTGCAAACATGACGTACACATAGGATGATAGAATAGGTCCTGAAATTTAGTATTATACCACCCAAGTTACCTTAAAAACTTAGGTTTTGGAAATATGGGTGATTAAATTAGTCGCTATGCGATGTGCGGACAACGATTTGAAGAAGTTTGACACGAAATATAAAAAAAATACGGAGGTGTGCCGACATGACGTACACATAGGATGATAGAATAGGTCCAGAACTTTAGTACTATACCACCCAAGTTACCGTAAAAACTTAGGTTTTGGAAATATGGGTGATTAAATTAGTCGCTATGCGATGTGCGGACAACGATTTGTCTTAGTATGACATGAAATATAATAATAAATACGGAGGTGTGCCAACATTACGTACACGTAGGGTGATAGAATAGGACCAGAACTTCTGTATTATACCACCCAAGTTACCGTAAAAACTTAGGTTTTGGAAATATGGCTGATTAAAGTAGTCGCATTGAGATGTGCGGACAGCGATTTGTCAAAGTATGACATGAAAAATAAAATAAATACGGCAGTGTGTCAGCATGACGTACACATAGGATGATAGAATAGGTCCAGAACTTTAGTATTATACCACCCAAGTTACCGTAAAAACTTAGGTTTTGGAAATATGGCTGATTAAAGTAGTCGCATTGAGATGTGCGGACAGCGATTTGTCTAAGTTTGACATGAAATATAAAAATAAATACGGAATTTTGGATACATGACGTACACATAGAGTGATAGAATAGGACCAGAACTTCTGTATTATACCACCCAAGTTACCGTAAAAATTTAGGTTTTGGAAATATGGGTGATTAAATTAGTCGCTATGCGATGTGCGGACAACGATTTGAAGAAGTTTGACACGAAATATAAAAAAAATACGGAGGTGTGCCGACATGACGTACACATAGGATGATAGAATAGGTCCAGAACTTTAGTACTATACCACCCAAGTTACCGTAAAAACTTAGGTTTTGGAAATATGGGTGATTAAATTAGTCGCTATGCGATGTGCGGTACACATAGGGTGATAGAATAGGACCAGAACTTCTGTATTATACCACCCAAGTTACCGTAAAAACTTAGGTTTTTTGAAATACGGGTGATTAAAATAGTCGCATTGAGATGTGCGGAGAGGGATTTTTCTAAGTTTGACATGAAATATAAAATAAATACGGAAGTGTGTCAGCATGACGTACACGTAGGATGAAAGAATAGGACCTGAAATTTAGTATTATACCACCCAAGTTACCTTAAAAACTTAGGTTTTGGAAATATGGGTGATTAAATTAGTCGCTATGCGATGTGCAGACAGCGATTTGTCAAAGTATGACATGAAATAATAGTACTAAAGTTCTGGTCCAATTCTATCATCCTACGTGTAAGTCATGTTGGCACACCTCCGTATTTTTTTTATATTTCGTGTCAAACTTCGACAAATCGTTGTCCGCACATCGCATAGCGACTAATTTAATCACCCATATTTCCAAAACCTAAGTTTTTACGGTAACTTGGGTGGTATAATACAGAAGTTCTGGTCCTATTCTATCGCCCTATGTGTACGTCATGTTGGCACACCTCCGTATTTTTTTTATATTTCGTGTCAAACTTCGACAAATCGTTGTCCGCACATCGCATAGCGACTAATTTAATCACCCATATTTCCAAAACCTAAGTTTTTACGGTATTTTGGGTGGTATAATACAGAAGTTCTGGTCCTATTCTATCACCCTACGTGTACGTAATGTTGGCACACCTCCGTATTTATTATTATATTTCATGTCATACTTAGACAAATCGTTGTCCGCACATCGCATAGCGACTAATTTAATCACCCATATTTCCAAAACCTAAGTTTTTAAGGTAACTTGGGTGGTATAGTACTAAAGTTCTGGTCCTATTCTTTTATCCTACGTGTACGTCATGCTGACACACTGCCGTATTTATTTTTATATTTTATGTCAAACTTAGGTGGATCGCTGTCCACACATCCAAAGCGACTATTTTAATCACCCGTATTTCCAAAACCTAAGTTTTTAAGGTAACTTGGGTGGTATAGTAATAAAGTTCTGGACCTATTCTATCATCCTATGTGTACGTCATGTTGGCACACCTCCGTATTTTTTTTATATTTCGTGTCAAACTTCGACAAATCTCTGTCCGCACATCTCAATGCGACTACTTTAATCAGCCATATTTCCAAAACCTAAGTTTTTACGGTAACTTGGGTGGTATAATACAGAAGTTCTGGTCCTATTCTATAACCCTACGTTTACGTAATGTTGGCACACCTCCGTATTTATTATTATATTTCATGTCATACTTAGACAAATCGTTGTCCGCACATCGCATAGCGACTAATTTAATCACCCATATTTCCAAAACCTAAGTTTTTAAGGTAACTTGGGTGGTATAGTACTAAAGTTCTGGTCCTATTCTTTCATCCTATGTGTACGTCATGTATCCACAATTCCGTATTTATTTTTATATTTCATGTCAAACTTAGACAAATCGTTGTCCGCACATCGCATAGCGACTAATTTAATCACCCATATTTCCAAAACCTAAGTTTTTACGGTAACTTGGGTGGTATAGTACTAAAGTTCTGGTCCTATTCTTTCATCCTATGTGTACGTCATGTTGGCACACTTCCGTATTTATTTTATTTTTCATGTTCTACTTTGACAAATCGCTGTCCGCACATCTCAATGCGACTAATTTAATCAGCCATATTTCCAAAACCTAAGTTTTTACGGTAACTTGGGTGGTATAATACAGAAGTTCTGGTCCTATTCTATCACCCTATGTGTACGTCATGTATCCACAATTCCGTATTTATTTTTATATTTCATGTCAAACTTAGACAAATCGTTGTCCGCACATCGCATAGCGACTAATTTAATCACCCATATTTCCAAAACCTAAGTTTTTAAGGTAACTTGGGTGGTATAATACTAAATTTCAGGACCTATTCTATCATCCTATGTGTACGTCATGTTGGAACACTTCCGTATTTATTTTCTTTTTCATGTCAAACTTTGACAAATCGCTGTCCGCACATCTCAATGCGACTACTTTAATCAGCCATATTTCCAAAACCTAAGTTTTTAGAAAAATCGTTGTCCGCACATCGCATAGCGACTAATTTAATCACCCATATTTCCAAAACCTAAGTTTTTACGGTAACTTGGGTGGTATAATATGGTATAATACTAAATTTCAGGACCTATTCTATCACCCTATGTGTACGTCATGTATCCACAATTCCGTATTTATTTTTTTATTTCATGTCAAACTTAGACAAATCGTTGTCCGCACATCGCATAGCGACTATTTTAATCACCCATATTTCCAAAACCTAAGTTTTTACGGTAACTTGGGTGGTATAGTACTAAAGATCTGGACCTATTCTATCATACTATGTGTACGTCATGTTGGAACACTTCCGTATTTTTTTATATTTCGTGTCAAACTTCGACAAATCGCTGTCCGCCCATCGCAAAGCGACTACTTTAATCAGCCATATTTCCAAAACCTAAGTTTTTACGGTAACTTGGGTGGTATAATACAGAAGTTCTGGTCCTATTCTATCACCCTATGTGTACGTCTTGTTGGCACACTCGCGTATTTATTTTATATTTTATGTCAAACTTAGGTGGATCACTGTCCACACATCCAAAGCGACTATTTTAATCACCCGTATTTCCAAAACCTAAGTTTTTAAGGTAACTTGGGTGGTATAGTACTAAAGTTCTGGACCTATTCTATCATCCTATGTGTACGTCATGTTGGCACACCTCCGTATTTTTTTTATATTTCGTGTCAAACTTCGACAAATCTCTGTCCGCACATCTCAATGCGACTACTTTAATCAGCCATATTTCCAAAACCTAAGTTTTTACGGTAACTTGGGTGGTATAATACAGAAGTTCTTGTCCTATTCTATCACCCTTTGTGTACGTCATGTATCCATAATTCCGTATTTATTTTTATATTTCATGTCAAACTTAGACAAATCGTTGTCCGCACATCGCATAGCGACTAATTTAATCACCCATATTTCCAAAACCTAAGCTTTAAAGGTATGGATGAGTGGACAGCGATCCACCTAAGTTTGACATAAAATATAAAATAAATACGGCAGTGTGTCAGCATGACGTACACGTAGGATGAAAGAATAGGACCAGAACTTTAGTACTATACCACCCAAGTTACCTTAAAAACTTAGGTTTTGGAAATATGGGTGATTAAATTAGTCACTATGCGATGTGCGGACAACGATTTGTCTAAGTATGACATGAAATATAATAATAAATACGGAGGTGTGCCAACATTACGTACACGTAGGGTGATAGAATAGGACCAGAACTTCTGTATTATACCACCCAAGTTACCGTAAAAACTTAGGTTTTGGAAATATGGCTGATTAAAGTAGTCGCATTGAGATGTGCGGACAGAGATTTGTCGAAGTTTGACACGAAATATAAAAAAAATATGGAGGTGTGCCAACATGAGGTACACATAGGATGATAGAATAGGTCCTGAAATTTAGTATTATACCACCCAAGTTACCGTAAAAACTTAGGTTTTGGAAATATGGGTGATTAAATTAGTCGCTATGCGAAGTGCGGACAACGATTTGTCTAAGTTTGACATGAAATATAAAAATAAATACGGAATTGTGGATACATGACGTACACATAGGGTGATAGAATAGGACCAGAACTTCTGTTTTATACCACCCAAGTTACCGTAAAAACTTAGGTTTTGGAAATATGGGTGATTAAATTAGTCGCTATGCGATGTGCGGACAACGATTTGTCTTAGTATGACATGAAATATAATAATAAATACGGAGGTGTGCCAACATTACGTACACGTAGGGTGATAGAATAGGACCAGAACTTCTGTATTATACCACCCAAGTTACCGTAAAAACTTAGGTTTTGGAAATATGGCTGATTAAAGTAGTCGCATTGAGATGTGCGGACAGCGATTTGTCAAAGTATGACATGAAAAATAAAATAAATACGGAAGTGTGCAAACATGACGTACACATAGGATGATAGAATAGGTCCTGAAATTTAGTATTATACCACCCAAGTTACCTTAAAAACTTAGGTTTTGGAAATATGGGTGATTAAATTAGTCGCTATGCGATGTGCGGACAACGATTTGTCTAAGTTTGACATGAAATATAAAAATAAATACGGAATTGTGGATACATGACGTACACATAGGGTGATAGAATAGGACCAGAACTTCTGTATTATACCACCCAAGTTACCGTAAAAACTTAGGTTTTTGGAAATATTTGTGATTAAATTAGTCGCTATGCGATGTGCGGACAACGATTTGTCTAAGTTTGACATGAAATATAAAAATAAATACGGAATTGTGGATACATGACGTAGACATAGGGTGATAGAATAGGTCCAGAACTTTAGTACTATACCACCCAAGTTACCTTAAAAACTTAGGTTTTGGAAATATGGGTGATTAAATTAGTCGCTATGCGATGTGCGGACAACGATTTGTCTAAGTATGACATGAAATATAATAATAAATACGGAGGTGTGCCAACATTACGTACATATAGGGTGATAGAATAGGACCAGAACTTCTGTATTATACCACCCAAGTTACCGTAAAAACCTAGGTTTTGGAAATATGGGTGATTAAATTAGTCGCTATGCGATGTGCGGACAACGATTTTTCTAAAAACTTAGGTTTTGGAAATATGGCTGATTAAAGTAGTCGCATTGAGATGTGCGGACAGCAATTGTCAAAGTATGACATGAAAAATAAAATAAATACGGAAGTGTGCCAACATGACGTACACATAGGATGAAAGAATAGGACCAGAACCTTAGTACTATACCACCCAAGTTACCGTAAAAACTTAGGTTTTTAAAATATGGATGATTAAATTAGTCGCTATGCGATGTGCGGACAACGATTTGTCTAAGTTTGACATGAAATATAAAAATAAATACGGAATTGTGGATACATGACGTACTCATAGGATGAAAGAATAGGACCAGAACTTTAGTACTATACCACCCAAGTTACCTTAAAAACTTAGGTTTTGGAAATATGGGTGATTAAATTAGTCGCTATGCGATGTGCGGACAACGATTTGTCTAAGTATGACATGAAATATAATAATAAATACGGAGGTGTGCCAACATTACGTACACGTAGGGTGATAGAATAGGACCAGAACTTCTGTATTATACCACCCAAGTTACCGTAAAAACTTAGGTTTTGGAAATATGGCTGATTAAAGTAGTCGCATTGAGATGTGCGGACAGAGATTTGTCGAAGTTTGACACGAAATATAAAAAAAATACGGAGGTGTGCCAACATAACGTACACATAGGATGATAGAATAGGTCCAGAACTTTAGTACTATACCACCCAAGTTACCTTAAAAACTTAGGTTTTGGAAATACGGGTGATTAAAATAGTCGCTTTGGATGTGTGGACAGCGATCCACCTAAGTTTGACATAAAATATAAAATAAATACGGCAGTGTGTCAGCATGACGTACACGTAGGATGAAAGAATAGGACCAGAACTTTAGTACTATACCACCCAAGTTACCTTAAAAACTTAGGTTTTGAAAATATGGGTGATTAAATTAGTCGCTATGCGATGTGCGGACAACGATTTGTCTAAGTATGACATGAAAAATAAAATAAATACGGCAGTGTGTCAGCATGACGTACACATAGGATGATAGAATAGGTCCAGAACTTTAGTATTATACCACCCAAGTTACCGTAAAAACTTAGGTTTTGGAAATATGGCTGATTAAAGTGGTCGCATTGAGATGTGCGGACAGCGATTTGTCTAAGTTTGACATGAAATATAAAAATAAATACGGAATTTTGGATACATGACGTACACATAGAGTGATAGAATAGGACCAGAACTTCTGTATTATACCACCCAAGTTACCGTAAAAACTTAGGTTTTGGAAATATGGGTGATTAAATTAGTCGCTATGCGATGTGCGGACAACGATTTGAAGAAGTTTGACACGAAATATAAAAAAAATACGGAGGTGTGCCAACATGACGTACACATAGGATGATAGAATAGGTCCAGAACTTTAGTACTATACCACCCAAGTTACCGTAAAAACTTAGGTTTTGGAAATATGGGTGATTAAATTAGTCGCTATGCGATGTGCGGTACACATAGGGTGATAGAATAGGACCAGAACTTCTGTATTATACCACCCAAGTTACCGTAAAAACTTAGGTTTTTTGAAATACGGGTGATTAAAATAGTCGCATTGAGATGTGCGGAGAGGGATTTTTCTAAGTTTGACATGAAATATAAAATAAATACGGAAGTGTGTCAGCATGACGTACACGTAGGATGAAAGAATAGGACCTGAAATTTAGTATTATACCACCCAAGTTACCTTAAAAACTTAGGTTTTGGAAATATGGGTGATTAAATTAGTCGCTATGCGATGTGCGGACAACGATTTGTCTAAGTTTGACATGAAATATGAAAATAAATACGGAATTGTGGATACATGACGTACACATTGGGTGATAGAATAGGGTTAGAACTTTAGTACTATACCACCCAAGTTACCTTAAAAACTTAGGTTTTGGAAATATGGGTGATTAAATTAGTCGCTATGCGATGTGCAGACAGCGATTTGTCAAAGTATGACATGAAATAATAGTACTAAAGTTCTGGTCCAATTCTATCATCCTACGTGTACGTCATGTTGGCACACCTCCGTATTTTTTTTATATTTCGTGTCAAACTTCGACAAATCGTTGTCCGCACATCGCATAGCGACTAATTTAATCACCCATATTTCCAAAACCTAAGTTTTTACGGTAACTTGGGTGGTATAATACAGAAGTTCTGGTCCTATTCTATCACCCTATGTGTACGTCATGTTGGCACACCTCCGTATTTTTTTTATATTTCGTGTCAAACTTCGACAAATCGTTGTCCGCACATCGCATAGCGACTAATTTAATCACCCATATTTCCAAAACCTAAGTTTTTACGGTATTTTGGGTGGTATAATACAGAAGTTCTGGTCCTATTCTATCACCCTACGTGTACGTAATGTTGGCACACCTCCGTATTTATTTTTATATTTCATGTCATACTTAGACAAATCGTTGTCCGCACATCGCATAGCGACTAATTTAATCACCCATATTTCCAAAACCTTAGTTTTTAAGGTAACTTGGGTGGTATAGTACTAAAGTTCTGGTCCTATTCTTTCATCCTACGTGTACGTCATGCTGACACACTGCCGTATTTATTTTATATTTTATGTCAAACGTAGGTGGATCAATGTCCACACATCCAAAGCGACTATTTTAATCACCCGTACTTCCAAAACCTAAGTTTTTAAGGTAACTTGGGTGTTATAGTACTAAAGTTCTGGGCCTATTCTATCATCCTATGTGTACGTCATGTTGGCACACCTCCGTATTTTTTTATATTTCGTGTCAAACTTCGACAAATCTCTGTCCGCACATCTCAATGCGACTACTTTAATCAGCCATATTTCCAAAACCTAAGTTTTTACGGTAACTTGGGTGGTATAATACAGAAGTTCTGGTCCTATTCTATACCCTACGTGTACGTAATGTTGGCACACCTCCGTATTTATTATTATATTTCATGTCATACTTAGACAAATCGTTGCCCGCACATCGCATAGCGACTAATTTAATCACCCATATTTCCAAAACCTAAGTTTTTACGGTAACTTGGGTGGTATAATACAGAAGTTCTGGTCCTATTCTATCACCCTACGTGTACGTAATGTTGGCACACCTCCGTATTTATTTTTATATTTCATGTCAAACTTAGACAAATCGTTGTCCGCACATCGCATATCAAGTATTTTAATCACCCATATTTCCAAAACCTAAGTTTTTACGGTAACTTGGGTGGTATAGTACTAAAGTTCTGTACCTATTCTATCATCCTATGTGTACGTCATGTTGGCACACCACCGTATTTTTTTATATTTCGTGTCAAACTTAGACAAATCGCTGTCCGCCTATCGCAAAGCGACTACTTTAATCAGCCATATTTCCAAAACCCAAGTTTTTACGGTAACTTGGGTAGTATAATACAGAAGTTCTGGTCCTATTCTATCACCCTATGTGTACGTCATGTATCCACAATTCCGTATTTATTTTTATATTTCATGTCAAACTTAGACAAATCGTTGTCCGCACATCGCATAGCGACTAATTAAATCACCCATATTTCCAAAACCTAAGTTTTTAAGGTAACTTGGGTGGTATAATACTAAATTTCAGGACCTATTCTATCATCCTATGTGTACGTCATGTTGGCACACTTCCGTATTTATTTTATTTTTCATGTCATACTTTGACAAATCGCTGTCCGCACATCTCAATGCGACTAATTTAATCAGCCATATTTCCAAAACCTAAGTTTTTAAGGTAACTTGGGTGGTATAATACTAAATTTCAGGACCTATTCTATCATCCTATGTGTACGTCATGTTGGCACACTTCCATATTTATTTTATTTTTCATGTCAAACTTCGACAAATCGCTGTCCGCACATCTCAATGCGACTACTTTAATCACCCATATTTCCAAAACCTAAGTTTTTACGGTAACTTGGGTGGTATAATACAGAAGTTCTGGTCCTATTCTATCACCCTATGTGTACGTCATGTATCCACAATTCCGTATTTATTTTTATATTTCATGCCAAACTTAGACAAATCGTTGTCCGCGCATCGCATAGCGACTAATTTAATCACCCGTATTTCCAAAACCTAAGTTTTTAAGGTAACTTGGGTGGTATAATACTAAATTTCAGGACCTATTCTATCATCCTATGTGTACGTCATGTTGGCACACTTCCGTATTTATTTTATTTTTCATGTCATACTTTGACAAATCGCTGTCCACACATCTCAATGCGACTACTTTAATCAGCCATATTTCCAAAACCTAAGTTTTTACGGTAACTTGGGTGGTATAATACAGAAGTTCTGGTCCTATTTCATCACCCTACGTGTACGTCATGCTGACACACTGCCGTATTTATTTTATATTTTATGTCAAACTTAGGTGGATCGCTGTCCACACATCCAAAGCGACTATTTTAATCACCCGTATTTCCAAAACCTAAGTTTTTAAGGTAACTTGGGTGGTATAGTACTAAAGTTCTGGACCTATTCTATCACCCTATGTGTACGTCATGTTGGCACACTTCCGTATTTATTTTTATATTTCATGTCATACTTAGACAAATCGCTGTCCGCACATCTCAATGCGACTACTTTAATCAGCCATATTTCCAAAACCTAAGTTTTTACGGTAACTTGGGTGGTATAATACAGAAGTTCTGGTCCTATTCTATCACCCTACGTGTACGTAATGTCGGCACACCTCCGTATTTATTATTATATTTCATGTCATACTTAGACAAATCGTTGTCCGCACATCGCATAGCGACTAATTTAATCACCCATATTTCCAAAACCTAAGTTTTTAAGGTAACTTGGGTGGTATAATACTAAATTTCAGGACCTATTCTATCATCCTATGTGTACGTAATGTTGGCACACTTCCGTATTTATTTTATATTTCTTGTCAAACTTAGACAAATCGTTGTCCGCACATCTCAATGCGACTACTTTAATCAGCCATATTTCCAAAACCTAAGTTTTTACGGTAACTTGGGTGATATAGTACTAAAGTTCTGGACCTATTCTATCATCCTATGTGTACGTCATGTTGGCACACCTCCGTATTTTTTTATATTTCGTGTCAAACTTCGACAAATCTCTTTCCGCACATCACAATGCGACTACTTTAATCAGCCATATTTCCAAAACCTAAGTTTTTACGGTAACTTGGGTGGTATAATTCAGAAGTTCTGGTCCTATTCTTTCATCCTATGTGTACGTCATGCTGGCACACTTCCGTGTTTATTTTATATTTCATGTCAAACTTAGACAAATCGCTGTCCGCACATCGCAAAGCGACTACTTTAATCAGCCATATTTCCAAAACCTTAGTTTTTACGGTAACTTGGGTGGTATAGTACTAAAGTTCTGGTCCTATTCTATCATCCTATGTGTACGTCATGTTGGCACACCTCCGTATTTATTATTATATTTCATGTCATACTTAGACAAATCGTTGTCCGCACATCGCATAGCGACTAATTTAATCACCCATATTTCCAAAACCTAAGTTTTTAAGGTAACTTGAGTGGTATAGTACTAAAGTTCTGGACCTATTCTATCATCCTATGTGTACGTCATGTTGGCACACCTCTGTATTTTTTTTATATTTCGTGTCAAACTTCGACAAATCTCTGATCGCACATCTCAATGCGACTACTTTAATCAGCCATATTTCCAAAACCTAAGTTTTTATGGTAACTTGGATGGTATAATACAGAAGTTCTGGTCCTATTCTATCACCCTACGTGTACGTCATGTATCCACAATTCCGTATTTATTTTTATATTTCATGTCAAACTTAGACAAATCGTTGTCCGCACATCGCATAGCGACTAATTTAATCACCCATATTTCCAAAACCTAAGTTTTTACGGTAACTTGGGTGGTATAATACTAAATTTCAGGACCTATTCTATCATCCTATGTGTACGTCATGTATTCACAATTCCGTATTTATTTTTATATTTCATGTCAAACTTAGACAAATCGTTGTCCGCACATCGCATAGCGACTAATTTAATCACCCATATTTCCAAAACCTAAGTTTTTACGGTAACTTGGGTTGTATAGTACTAAAGTTCTGGACCTATTCTATCATCCTATGTGTACGTCATGTTGGCACACCTCCGTATTTTTTTTATATTTCATGTCATACTTAGACAAATCTCTGTCCGCACATCTCAATGCGACTACTTTAATCAGCCATATTTCCAAAACCTAAGTTTTTACGGTAACTTGGGTGGTATAATACAGACCTTCTGGTCCTATTCTATCACCCTACGTGTACGTAATGTTGGCACACCTCCGTATTTATTATTATATTTCATGTCATACTTAGACAAATCGTTGTCCGCACATCGCATAGCGACTAATTTAATCACCCATATTTCCAAAACCTAAGTTTTTAAGGTAACTTGGGTGGTATAGTACTAAAGTTCTGGTCCTATTCTTTCATCCTACGTGTACGTCATGCTGACACACTTCCGTATTTATTTTATATTTTATGTCAAACTTAGGTGGATCGCTGTCCACACATCCAAAGCGACTATTTTAATCACCCGTATTTCCAAAACCTAAGTTTTGACGGTAACCTGAGTGGTATAATAATATAGTTTTAATCCTATTCTATCACCCAATGTGTACGTCATGTATCCAAAATTCCGTATTTATTTTTATATTTCATGTCAAACTTAGACAAATCGTTGTCCGCACATCGCATAGCGACTAATTTAATCACCCATATTTCCAAAACCTAAGTTTTTACGGTAACTTGGGTGGTATAATACAGAAGTTCTGGTCCTATTCTATCACCCTATGTGTACGTCATGTATCCACAATTCCGTATTTATTTTTATATTTCATGTCAAACTTAGACAAATCGTTGTCCGCACATCGCATAGCGACTAATTTAATCACCCATATTTCCAAAACCTAAGTTTTTAAGGTAACTTGGGTGGTATAATACTAAATTTCAGGACCTATTCTATCATCCTATGTGTACGTCATGTTGGCAAACTTCCGTATTTATTTTATTTTTCATGTCATACTTTGACAAATCGCTGTCCGCACATCTCAATGCGACTACTTTAATCAGCCATATTTCCAAAACCTAAGTTTTTACGGTAACTTGGGTGGTATAATACAGAAGTTCTGGTCCTATTTCATCACCCTACGTGTACGTCATGCTGACACACTGCCGTATTTATTTTATATTTTATGTCAAACTTAGGTGGATCGCTGTCCACACATCCAAAGCGACTATTTTAATCACCCGTATTTCCAAAACCTAAGTTTTTAAGGTAACTTGGGTGGTATAGTACTAAAGTTCTGGACCTATTCTATCACCCTATGTGTACGTCATGTTGGCACACTTCCGTATTTATTTTTATATTTCATGTCATACTTAGACAAATCGCTGTCCGCACATCTCAATGCGACTACTTTAATCAGCCATATTTCCAAAACCTAAGTTTTTACGGTAACTTGGGTGGTATAATACAGAAGTTCTGGTCCTATTCTATCACCCTACGTGTACGTAATGTCGGCACACCTCCGTATTTATTATTATATTTCATGTCATACTTAGACAAATCGTTGTCCGCACATCGCATAGCGACTAATTTAATCACCCATATTTCCAAAACCTAAGTTTTTAAGGTAACTTGGGTGGTATAATACTAAATTTCAGGACCTATTCTATCATCCTATGTGTACGTAATGTTGGCACACTTCCGTATTTATTTTATATTTCATGTCAAACTTAGACAAATCGTTGTCCGCACATCTCAATGCGACTACTTTAATCAGCCATATTTCCAAAACCTAAGTTTTTACGGTAACTTGTGTGATATAGTACTAAAGTTCTGGACCTATTCTATCATCCTATGTGTACGTCATGTTGGCACACCTCCGTATTTTTTTATATTTCGTGTCAAACTTCGACAAATCTCTTTCCGCACATCTCAATGCGACTACTTTAATCAGCCATATTTCCAAAACCTAAGTTTTTACGGTAACTTGGGTGGTATAATTCAGAAGTTCTGGTCCTATTCTTTCATCCTATGTGTACGTCATGCTGGCACACTTCCGTGTTTATTTTATATTTCATGTCAAACTTAGACAAATCGCTGTCCGCACATCGCAAAGCGACTACTTTAATCAGCCATATTTCCAAAACCTTAGTTTTTACGGTAACTTGGTTGGTATAGTACTAAAGTTCTGGTCCTATTCTATCATCCTATGTGTACGTCATGTTGGCACACCTCCGTATTTATTATTATATTTCATGTCATACTTAGACAAATCGTTGTCCGCACATCGCATAGCGACTAATTTAATCACCCATATTTCCAAAACCTAAGTTTTTAAGGTAACTTGAGTGGTATAGTACTAAAGTTCTGGACCTATTCTATCATCCTATGTGTACGTCATGTTGGCACACCTCTGTATTTTTTTTATATTTCGTGTCAAACTTCGACAAATCTCTGATCGCACATCTCAATGCGACTACTTTAATCAGCCATATTTCCAAAACCTAAGTTTTTACGGTAACTTGGATGGTATAATACAGAAGTTCTGGTCCTATTCTATCACCCTACGTGTACGTCATGTATCCACAATTCCGTATTTATTTTTATATTTCATGTCAAACTTAGAAAAATCGGTGTCCGCACATCGCATAGCGACTAATTTAATCACCCATATTTCCAAAACCTAAGTTTTTACGGTAACTTGGGTGGTATAATACTAAATTTCAGGACCTATTCTATCATCCTATGTGTACGTCATGTATTCACAATTCCGTATTTATTTTTATATTTCATGTCAAACTTAGACAAATCGTTGTCCGCACATCGCATAGCGACTAATTTAATCACCCATATTTCCAAAACCTAAGTTTTTACGGTAACTTGGGTTGTATAGTACTAAAGTTCTGGACCTATTCTATCATCCTATGTGTACGTCATGTTGGCACACCTCCGTATTTTTTTTATATTTCATGTCATACTTAGACAAATCTCTGTCCGCACATCTCAATGCGACTACTTTAATCAGCCATATTTCCAAAACCTAAGTTTTTACGGTAACTTGGGTGGTATAATACAGACCTTCTGGTCCTATTCTATCACCCTACGTGTACGTAATGTTGGCACACCTCCGTATTTATTATTATATTTCATGTCATACTTAGACAAATCGTTGTCCGCACATCGCATAGCGACTAATTTAATCACCCATATTTCCAAAACCTAAGTTTTTAAGGTAACTTGGGTGGTATAGTACTAAAGTTCTGGTCCTATTCTTTCATCCTACGTGTACGTCATGCTGACACACTTCCGTATTTATTTTATATTTTATGTCAAACTTAGGTGGATCGCTGTCCACACATCCAAAGCGACTATTTTAATCACCCGTATTTCCAAAACCTAAGTTTTGACGGTAACCTGAGTGGTATAATAATATAGTTTTAATCCTATTCTATCACCCAATGTGTACGTCATGTATCCAAAATTCCGTATTTATTTTTATATTTCATGTCAAACTTAGACAAATCGTTGTCCGCACATCGCATAGCGACTAATTTAATCACCCATATTTCCAAAACCTAAGTTTTTACGGTAACTTGGGTGGTATAATACAGAAGTTCTGGTCCTATTCTATCACCCTATGTGTACGTCATGTATCCACAATTCCGTATTTATTTTTATATTTCATGTCAAACTTAGACAAATCGTTGTCCGCACATCGCATAGCGACTAATTTAATCACCCATATTTCCAAAACCTAAGTTTTTAAGGTAACTTGGGTGGTATAATACTAAATTTCAGGACCTATTCTATCATCCTATGTGTACGTCATGTTGGCAAACTTCCGTATTTATTTTATTTTTCATGTCATACTTTGACAAATCGCTGTCCGCACATCTCAATGCGACTACTTTAATCAGCCATATTTCCAAAACCTAAGTTTTTACGGTAACTTGGGTGGTATAATACAGAAGTTCTGGTCCTATTTCATCACCCTACGTGTACGTCATGCTGACACACTGCCGTATTTATTTTATATTTTATGTCAAACTTAGGTGGATCGCTGTCCACACATCCAAAGCGACTATTTTAATCACCCGTATTTCCAAAACCTAAGTTTTTAAGGTAACTTGGGTGGTATAGTACTAAAGTTCTGGACCTATTCTATCACCCTATGTGTACGTCATGTTGGCACACTTCCGTATTTATTTTTATATTTCATGTCATACTTAGACAAATCGCTGTCCGCACATCTCAATGCGACTACTTTAATCAGCCATATTTCCAAAACCTAAGTTTTTACGGTAACTTGGGTGGTATAATACAGAAGTTCTGGTCCTATTCTATCACCCTACGTGTACGTAATGTCGGCACACCTCCGTATTTATTATTATATTTCATGTCATACTTAGACAAATCGTTGTCCGCACATCGCATAGCGACTAATTTAATCACCCATATTTCCAAAACCTAAGTTTTTAAGGTAACTTGGGTGGTATAATACTAAATTTCAGGACCTATTCTATCATCCTATGTGTACGTAATGTTGGCACACTTCCGTATTTATTTTATATTTCATGTCAAACTTAGACAAATCGTTGTCCGCACATCTCAATGCGACTACTTTAATCAGCCATATTTCCAAAACCTAAGTTTTTACGGTAACTTGTGTGATATAGTACTAAAGTTCTGGACCTATTCTATCATCCTATGTGTACGTCATGTTGGCACACCTCCGTATTTTTTTATATTTCGTGTCAAACTTCGACAAATCTCTTTCCGCACATCTCAATGCGACTACTTTAATCAGCCATATTTCCAAAACCTAAGTTTTTACGGTAACTTGGGTGGTATAATTCAGAAGTTCTGGTCCTATTCTTTCATCCTATGTGTACGTCATGCTGGCACACTTCCGTGTTTATTTTATATTTCATGTCAAACTTAGACAAATCGCTGTCCGCACATCGCAAAGCGACTACTTTAATCAGCCATATTTCCAAAACCTTAGTTTTTACGGTAACTTGGTTGGTATAGTACTAAAGTTCTGGTCCTATTCTATCATCCTATGTGTACGTCATGTTGGCACACCTCCGTATTTATTATTATATTTCATGTCATACTTAGACAAATCGTTGTCCGCACATCGCATAGCGACTAATTTAATCACCCATATTTCCAAAACCTAAGTTTTTAAGGTAACTTGAGTGGTATAGTACTAAAGTTCTGGACCTATTCTATCATCCTATGTGTACGTCATGTTGGCACACCTCTGTATTTTTTTTATATTTCGTGTCAAACTTCGACAAATCTCTGATCGCACATCTCAATGCGACTACTTTAATCAGCCATATTTCCAAAACCTAAGTTTTTACGGTAACTTGGATGGTATAATACAGAAGTTCTGGTCCTATTCTATCACCCTACGTGTACGTCATGTATCCACAATTCCGTATTTATTTTTATATTTCATGTCAAACTTAGAAAAATCGGTGTCCGCACATCGCATAGCGACTAATTTAATCACCCATATTTCCAAAACCTAAGTTTTTACGGTAACTTGGGTGGTATAATACTAAATTTCAGGACCTATTCTATCATCCTATGTGTACGTCATGTATTCACAATTCCGTATTTATTTTTATATTTCATGTCAAACTTAGACAAATCGTTGTCCGCACATCGCATAGCGACTAATTTAATCACCCATATTTCCAAAACCTAAGTTTTTACGGTAACTTGGGTGGTATAGTACTAAAGTTCTGGACCTATTCTATCATCCTATGTGTACGTCATGTTGGCACACCTCCGTATTTTTTTTATATTTCATGTCATACTTAGACAAATCTCTGTCCGCACATCTCAATGCGACTACTTTAATCAGCCATATTTCCAAAACCTAAGTTTTTACGGTAACTTGGGTGGTATAATACAGACCTTCTGGTCCTATTCTATCACCCTACGTGTACGTAATGTTGGCACACCTCCGTTTTTATTATTATATTTCATGTCATACTTAGACAAATCGTTGTCCGCACATCGCATAGCGACTAATTTAATCACCCATATTTCCAAAACCTAAGTTTTTAAGGTAACTTGGGTTGTATAGTACTAAAGTTCTGGTCCTATTCTTTCATCCTACGTGTACGTCATGCTGACACACTTCCGTATTTATTTTATATTTTATGTCAAAATTAGGTGGATCGCTGTCCACACATCCAAAGCGACTATTTTAATCACCCGTATTTCCAAAACCTAAGTTTTGACGGTAACCTGAGTTGTATAATAATATAGTTTTAATCCTATTCTATCACCCAATGTGTACGTCATGTATCCAAAATTCCGTATTTATTTTTATATTTCATGTCAAACTTAGACAAATCATTGTCCGCACATCGCATAGCGACTAATTTAATCACCCATATTTCCAAAACCTAAGTTTTTACGGTAACTTGGGTGGTATAATACAGAAGTTCTGGTCCTATTCTATCACCCTATGTGTACGTCATGTATCCACAATTCCGTATTTATTTTTATATTTCATGTCAAACTTAGACAAATCATTGTCCGCACATCGCATAGCGACTAATTTAATCACCCATATTTCCAAAACCTAAGTTTTTAAGGTAACTTGGGTGGTATAATACTAAATTTCAGGACCTATTCTATCATCCTATGTGTACGTCATGTTGGCACACTTCCGTATTTATTTTATTTTTCATGTCATACTTTGACAAATCGCTGTCCGCACATCTCAATGCGACTACTTTAATCAGCCATATTTCCAAAACCTAAGTTTTTACGGTAACTTGGGTGGTATAGTACTAAAGTTCTGGACCTATTCTATCATCCTATGTGTACGTCATGTTGGCACACCTCCGTATTTATTATTATATTTCATGTCATAATTAGACAAATCGTTGTCCGCACATCGCATAGCGACTAATTTAATCACCCATATTTCCATAACCTAAGTTTTTAAGGTAACTTGGGTGGTATAATACTAAATTTCTGGTCCTATTTTATCACCCTATGTGGATGTCATGTATCCACAATTCCGTATTTATTTTTATATTTCATGTCATACTTTGACAAATCGCTGTCCGCACATCTCAATGCGACTATTTTAATCACCCGTATTTCCAAAACCTAAGTTTTTAAGGTAACTTGGGTGGTATAGTACTAAAGTTCTGGACCTATTCTATCATCCTATGTGTACGTCATGTTTGCACACCTCCGTATTTTTTTATATTTCGTGTCAAACTTCGACAAATCTCTGTCCGCACATCTCAAACCCCATAATTAATCACCCATAATTAAATTAATCACCCATATTTCCAAAACCTAAGTTTTTACGGTAACTTGGGTGGTATAATACAGAAGTTCTGGTCCTATTCTATCACCCTATGTGTACGTCATGTATCCACAATTCCGAATTTATTTTTATATTTCATGTCAAACTTAGACAAATCGTTGTCCGCACATCGCATAGCGACTAATTTAATCACCCATATTTCCAAAACCTAAGTTTTTAAGGTAACTTGGGTGGTATAATACTAAATTTCAGGACCTATTCTATCATCCTATGTGTACGTCATGTTGGCACACTTCCGTATTTTTTTTATTTTTCATGTCATACTTTGACAAATCGCTGTCCGCACATCTCAATGCGACTACTGTAATCAGCCATATTTCCAAAACCTAGGTTTTTACGGTAACTTGGGTGGTATAGTACTAAAGTTCTGGTCCTATTCTTTCATCCTACGTGTACGTCATGCTGACAACCTTCCGTATTTATTTTAGATTTTATGTCAAACTTAGGTGGATCGCTGTCCACACATCCAAAGCGACTATTTTAATCACCCGTATTTCCAAAACCTAAGTTTTGACGGTAACCTGAGTGGTTAGAAAAATCCCTCTCCGCACATCGCAAAGCAACTAATTTAATCACCCATATTTCCAAAACCTAAGGTTTTAAGGTAACTTGGGTGGTATAATACTTAATTTGTGGTCCTATTTTATCACCCTATGTGAACGTCATGTATTCACAATTCCGTATTTATTTTTATATTTCATGTCATACTTTGACAAATCGTTGTCCGCACATCGCATAGCGACTAATTTAATCACCCATATTTCCAAAACCTAAGTTTATAAGATAACATGGGTGGTATAGTACTAAAGTTCTGGACCTATTCTATCATACTATGTGTACGTCATGTTGGAACACTTCCGTATTTATTTTATATTTCATGTCAAACTTAGACAAATCGCTGTCCGCCCATCGCAAAGCGACTACTTTAATCAGACATATTTCCAAAACCCAAGTTTTTACGGTAACTTGGGTGGTATAATACAGAAGTTCTGGTCCTATTCTATCACCCTATGTGTACGTCATGTATCCACAATTCCGTATTTATTTTTATATTTCATGTTAATCTTAGACAAATCGTTGTCCGCACATCGCATAGCGACTAATTTAATCACCCATATTTCCAAAACCTAAGTTTTTAAGGTAACTTGGGTGGTATAATACTAAAGTTCTGGACCTATTCTATCATCCTATGTGTACGTCATGTTGGCACACTTCCGTATTTATTTTATTTTTCATGTCATACTTAGACAAATCGTTGTCCGCACATCTCAATACGACTACTTTAATCAGCCATATTTCCAAAACCTAAGTTTTTACGGTAACTTGGGTGGTATAATACAGAAGTTCTGGTCCTATTTCATCACCCTACGTGTACGTCATGCTGACACACTGCCGTATTTATTTTATATTTTATGTCAAACTTAGGTGGATCACTGTCCACACATCCAAAGCGACTATTTTAATCACCCGTATTTCCAAAACCTAAGTTTTTAAGGTAACTTGGGTGGTATAATACAGAAGTTCTGGTCCTATTCTATCACCCTACGTGTACGTAATGTTGGCACACCTCCGTATTTATTATTATATTTCATGTCATACTTAGACAAATCGTTGTCCGCACATCTCAATACGACTATTTTAATCAGCCATATTTCCAAAACCTAAGTTTTTACGGTAACTTGGGTGGTATAATACAGAAGTTCTGGTCCTATTCTATCACCCTACGTGTACGTAATGTTGGCACACCTCCGTATTTATTATTATATTTCATGTCATACTTAGACAAATCGTTGTCCGCACATCGCATAGCGACTAATTTAATCGCCCATATCTCCAAAACCTAAGCTTTTAAGGTAACTTGGGTGGTATAGTACTATAGTTCTGGTCCTATTTTTTCATCCTACGTGTACGTCATGCTGACACACTGCCGTACTTATTTTATATTTTATGTCAAACTTAGGTGGATCGCTGTCCACACATCCACAGTGACTATTTTAATCACCCGTATTTCCAAAACCTAAGTTTTTACGGTAACTTGGGTGGTATAATACAGAAGTTTTGGTCCTATTCTATCACCCTATGTGTACGTCATGTATCCACAATTCCGAATTTATTTTTATATTTCATGTCAAACTTAGACAAATCGTTGTCCGCACATCGCATAGCGACTAATTTAATCACCCATATTTCCAAAACCTAAGTTTTTAAGGTAACTTGGGTGGTATTATACTAAATTTCAGGACCTATTCTATCATCCTATGTGTACGTCATGTTGGCACACTTCCGTATTTATTTTATTTTTCATGTCATACTTTGACAAATCGCTGTCCGCACATCTCAATGCGACTACTTTAATCAGCCATATTTCCAAAACCTAAGTTTTTACGGTAACTTGGGGGGTATAATACAGACGTTCTGGTTCTATTTCATCACCCTACGTGTACGTCATGCTGACACACTGCCGTATTTATTTTATATTTCATGTCAAACTTAGGTGGATCACTGTCCACACATCCAAAGCGACTATTTTAATCACCCGTATTTCCAAAACCTAAGTTTTTAAGGTAACTTGGGTGGTATAGTACTAAAGTTCTGGACCTATTCTATCATCCTATGTGTACGTCATGTTGGCACACCTCCGTATTTTTTTTATATTTCGTGTCAAACTTCGACAAATCTCTGTCCGCACATCTCAATGCGACTACTTTAATCAGCCATATTTCCAAAACCTAAGTTTTACGGTACCTTGGTTGGTATAATACAGAAGTTCTGGTCCTATTCTATCACCCTACGTGTACGTAATGTTGGCACACCTCCGTATTTATTATTATATTTCATGTCATACTTAGACAAATCGTTGTCCGCACATCGCATAGCGACTAATTTAATCACCCATATTTCCAAAACCTAAGTTTTTAAGGTAACTTGGGTCGTATAGTACTAAAGTTCTGGTCCTATTCTTTCATCCTACGTGTACGTCATGCTGACACACTGCCGTATTTATTTTATATTTTATGTCTAACTTAGGTGGATCGCTGTCCACACATCCAAAGCGACTATTTTAATCACCCGTATTTCCAAAACCTAAGTTTTGACGGTAACCTGAGTGGTATAATATTATAGTTCTAATCCTATTCTATCACCCAATGTGTACGTCATGTATCCAAAATTCCGTATTTATTTTTATATTTCATGTCAAACTTAGACAAATCGTTGTCCGCACATCGCATAGCGACTAATTTAATCACCCATATTTCCAAAACCTAAGTTTTTTCGGTAACTTGGGTGGTATAATACTAAATTTCTGGTCCTATTTTATCACCCTATGTGGATGTCATGTATCCACAATTCCGTATTTATTTTTATATTTCATGTCATACTTTGACAAATCGCTGTCCGCACATCTCAATGCGACTATTTTAATCACCCGTATTTCCAAAACCTAAGTTTTTAAGGTAACTTGGGTGGTATAGTACTAAAGTTCTGGACCTATTCTATCATCCTATGTGTACGTCATGTTTGCACACCTCCGTATTTTTTTATATTTCGTGTCAAACTTCGACAAATCTCTGTCCGCACATCTCAAACCCCATAATTAATCACCCATAATTAAATTAATCACCCATATTTCCAAAACCTAAGTTTTTACGGTAACTTGGGTGGTATAATACAGAAGTTCTGGTCCTATTCTATCACCCTATGTGTACGTCATGTATCCACAATTCCGAATTTATTTTTATATTTCATGTCAAACTTAGACAAATCGTTGTCCGCACATCGCATAGCGACTAATTTAATCACCCATATTTCCAAAACCTAAGTTTTTAAGGTAACTTGGGTGGTATAATACTAAATTTCAGGACCTATTCTATCATCCTATGTGTACGTCATGTTGGCACACTTCCGTATTTTTTTTATTTTTCATGTCATACTTTGACAAATCGCTGTCCGCACATCTCAATGCGACTACTGTAATCAGCCATATTTCCAAAACCTAGGTTTTTACGGTAACTTGGGTGGTATAGTACTAAAGTTCTGGTCCTATTCTTTCATCCTACGTGTACGTCATGCTGACAACCTTCCGTATTTATTTTAGATTTTATGTCAAACTTAGGTGGATCGCTGTCCACACATCCAAAGCGACTATTTTAATCACCCGTATTTCCAAAACCTAAGTTTTGACGGTAACCTGAGTGGTTAGAAAAATCCCTCTCCGCACATCGCGAAGCAACTAATTTAATCACCCATATTTCCAAAACCTAAGGTTTTAAGGTAACTTGGGTGGTATAATACTTAATTTGTGGTCCTATTTTATCACCCTATGTGAACGTCATGTATTCACAATTCCGTATTTATTTTTATATTTCATGTCATACTTTGACAAATCGTTGTCCGCACATCGCATAGCGACTAATTTAATCACCCATATTTCCAAAACCTAAGTTTATAAGATAACATGGGTGGTATAGTACTAAAGTTCTGGACCTATTCTATCATACTATGTGTACGTCATGTTGGAACACTTCCGTATTTATTTTATATTTCATGTCAAACTTAGACAAATCGCTGTCCGCCCATCGCAAAGCGACTACTTTAATCAGACATATTTCCAAAACCCAAGTTTTTACGGTAACTTGGGTGGTATAATACAGAAGTTCTGGTCCTATTCTATCACCCTATGTGTACGTCATGTATCCACAATTCCGTATTTATTTTTATATTTCATGTTAATCTTAGACAAATCGTTGTCCGCACATCGCATAGCGACTAATTTAATCACCCATATTTCCAAAACCTAAGTTTTTAAGGTAACTTGGGTGGTATAATACTAAAGTTCTGGACCTATTCTATCATCCTATGTGTACGTCATGTTGGCACACTTCCGTATTTATTTTATTTTTCATGTCATACTTAGACAAATCGTTGTCCGCACATCTCAATACGACTACTTTAATCAGCCATATTTCCAAAACCTAAGTTTTTACGGTAACTTGGGTGGTATAATACAGAAGTTCTGGTCCTATTTCATCACCCTACGTGTACGTCATGCTGACACACTGCCGTATTTATTTTATATTTTATGTCAAACTTAGGTGGATCACTGTCCACACATCCAAAGCGACTATTTTAATCACCCGTATTTCCAAAACCTAAGTTTTTAAGGTAACTTGGGTGGTATAATACAGAAGTTCTGGTCCTATTCTATCACCCTACGTGTACGTAATGTTGGCACACCTCCGTATTTATTATTATATTTCATGTCATACTTAGACAAATCGTTGTCCGCACATCTCAATACGACTACTTTAATCAGCCATATTTCCAAAACCTAAGTTTTTACGGTAACTTGGGTGGTATAATACAGAAGTTCTGGTCCTATTCTATCACCCTACGTGTACGTAATGTTGGCACACCTCCGTATTTATTATTATATTTCATGTCATACTTAGACAAATCGTTGTCCGCACATCGCATAGCGACTAATTTAATCGCCCATATCTCCAAAACCTAAGCTTTTAAGGTAACTTGGGTGGTATAGTACTATAGTTCTGGTCCTATTTTTTCATCCTACGTGTACGTCATGCTGACACACTGCCGTACTTATTTTATATTTTATGTCAAACTTAGGTGGATCGCTGTCCACACATCCACAGTGACTATTTTAATCACCCGTATTTCCAAAACCTAAGTTTTTACGGTAACTTGGGTGGTATAATACAGAAGTTTTGGTCCTATTCTATCACCCTATGTGTACGTCATGTATCCACAATTCCGAATTTATTTTTATATTTCATGTCAAACTTAGACAAATCGTTGTCCGCACATCGCATAGCGACTAATTTAATCACCCATATTTCCAAAACCTAAGTTTTTAAGGTAACTTGGGTGGTATTATACTAAATTTCAGGACCTATTCTATCATCCTATGTGTACGTCATGTTGGCACACTTCCGTATTTATTTTATTTTTCATGTCATACTTTGACAAATCGCTGTCCGCACATCTCAATGCGACTACTTTAATCAGCCAAATTTCCAAAACCTAAGTTTTTACGGTAACTTGGGGGGTATAATACAGAAGTTCTGGTTCTATTTCATCACCCTACGTGTACGTCATGCTGACACACTGCCGTATTTATTTTATATTTCAAGTCAAACTTAGGTGGATCACTGTCCACACATCCAAAGCGACTATTTTAATCACCCGTATTTCCAAAACCTAAGTTTTTAAGGTAACTTGGGTGGTATAGTACTAAAGTTCTGGACCTATTCTATCATCCTATGTGTACGTCATGTTGGCACACCTCCGTATTTTTTTTATATTTCGTGTCAAACTTCGACAAATCTCTGTCCGCACATCTCAATGCGACTACTTTAATCAGCCATATTTCCAAAACCTAAGTTTTACGGTACCTTGGTTGGTATAATACAGAAGTTCTGGTCCTATTCTATCACCCTACGTGTACGTAATGTTGGCACACCTCCGTATTTATTATTATATTTCATGTCATACTTAGACAAATCGTTGTCCGCACATCGCATAGCGACTAATTTAATCACCCATATTTCCAAAACCTAAGTTTTTAAGGTAACTTGGGTCGTATAGTACTAAAGTTCTGGTCCTATTCTTTCATCCTACGTGTACGTCATGCTGACACACTGCCGTATTTATTTTATATTTTATGTCTAACTTAGGTGGATCGCTGTCCACACATCCAAAGCGACTATTTTAATCACCCGTATTTCCAAAACCTAAGTTTTGACGGTAACCTGAGTGGTATAATATTATAGTTCTAATCCTATTCTATCACCCAATGTGTACGTCATGTATCCAAAATTCCGTATTTATTTTTATATTTCATGTCAAACTTAGACAAATCGTTGTCCGCACATCGCATAGCGACTAATTTAATCACCCATATTTCCAAAACCTAAGTTTTTTCGGTAACTTGGGTGGTATAATACAGAAGTTCTGGTCATATTCTATCACCCTATGTGTACGTCATGTATCCACAATTCCGTATTTATTTTTATATTTCATGTCAAACTTAGACAAATCGTTGTCCGCACATCGCATAGCGACTAATTTAATCACCCATATTTCCAAAACCTAAGTTTTTAAGGTAACTTGGGTGGTATAATACTAAATTTCAGGACCTATTCTATCATCCAATGTGTACGTCATGTTGGCACACTTCCGTATTTATTTTATTTTTCATGTCATACTTTGACAAATCGCTGTCCGCACATCTCAATGCGACTACTTTAATCAGCCATATTTCCAAAACCTAAGTTTTTACGGTAACTTGGGTGGTATAATACAGAAGTTCTGGTCCTATTCTATCACCCTATGTGTACGTCATGTATCCACAATTCCGTATTTATTTTTATATTTCATGTCAAACTTCGACAAATCTCTGTCCGCACATCTCAATGCGACTACTTTAATCAGCCATATTTCCAAAACCTAAGTTTTTACGGTAACTTGGGTGGTATAATACTAAAGTTCTGGTCCTATTCTTTCATCCTACGTGTACGTCATGCTGACACACTGCCGTATTTATTTTATATTTAAGTCAAACTTAAGTGGATCGCTGTTCACACATCCAAAGCGACTATTTTAATCACCCGTATTTCCAAAACCTAAGTTTTTAAGGTAACTTGGGTGGTATAGTACTAAAGTTCTGGACCTATTCTATCATCCTATGTGTACATCATGTTGGCACACCTCCGTATTTTTTTTATATTTCGTGTCAAACTTCGACAAATCTCTGTCCGCACATCTCAATGCGACTACTTTAATCAGCCATATTTCCAAAACCTACGTTTTTACGGTAACTTGGGTGGTATAATACAGAAGTTTTGGTCCTATTCTATCACCCTATGTGTACGTCATGTATCCACAATTCCGAATTTATTTTTTTTTTCATGTCAAACTTAGACAAATCGTTGTCCGCACATCGCATAGCGACTAATTTAATCACCCATATTTCCAAAACCTAAGTTTTTAAGGTAACTTGGGTGGTATTATACTAAATTTCAGGACCTATTCTATCATCCTATGTGTACGTCATGTTGGCACACTTCCGTATTTATTTTATTTTTCATGTCATACTTTGACAAATCGCTGTCCGCACATCTCAATGCGACTACTTTAATCAGCCATATTTCCAAAACCTAAGTTTTTACGGTAACTTGGGGGGTATAATACAGAAGTTCTGGTTCTATTTCATCACCCTACGTGTACGTCATGCTGACACACTGCCGTATTTATTTTATATTTTATGTCAAACTTAGGTGGATCACTGTCCACACATCCAAAGCGACTATTTTAATCACCCGTATTTCCAAAACCTAAGTTTTTAAGGTAACTTGGGTGGTATAGTACTAAAGTTCTGGACCTATTCTATCATCCTATGTGTACGTCATGTTGGCACACCTCCGTATTTTTTTTATATTTCGTGTCAAACTTCGACAAATCTCTGTCCGCACATCTCAATGCGACTACTTTAATCAGCCATATTTCCAAAACCTAAGTTTTACGGTACCTTGGGTGGTATAATACAGAAGTTCTGGTCCTATTCTATCACCCTACGTGTACGTAATGTTGGCACACCTCCGTATTTATTATTATATTTCATGTCATACTTAGACAAATCGTTGTCCGCACATCGCATAGCGACTAATTTAATCACCCATATTTCCAAAACCTAAGTTTTTAAGGTAACTTGGGTCGTATAGTACTAAAGTTCTGGTCCTATTCTTTCATCCTACGTGTACGTCATGCTGACACACTGCCGTATTTATTTTATATTTTATGTCTAACTTAGGTGGATCGCTGTCCACACATCCAAAGCGACTATTTTAATCACCCGTATTTCCAAAACCTAAGTTTTGACGGTAACCTGAGTGGTATAATATTATAGTTCTAATCCTATTCTATCACCCAATGTGTACGTCATGTATCCAAAATTCCGTATTTATTTTTATATTTCATGTCAAACTTAGACAAATCGTTGTCCGCACATCGCATAGCGACTAATTTAATCACCCATATTTCCAAAACCTAAGTTTTTTCGGTAACTTGGGTGGTATAATACAGAAGTTCTGGTCTTATTCTATCACCCTATGTGTACGTCATGTATCCACAATTCCGTATTTATTTTTATATTTCATGTCAAACTTAGACAAATCGTTGTCCGCACATCGCATAGCGACTAATTTAATCACCCATATTTCCAAAACCTAAGTTTTTAAGGTAACTTGGGTGGTATAATACTAAATTTCAGGACCTATTCTATCATCCAATGTGTACGTCATGTTGGCACACTTCCGTATTTATTTTATTTTTCATGTCATACTTTGACAAATCGCTGTCCGCACATCTCAATGCGACTACTTTAATCAGCCATATTTCCAAAACCTAAGTTTTTACGGTAACTTGGGTGGTATAATACAGAAGTTCTGGTCCTATTCTATCACCCTATGTGTACGTCATGTATCCACAATTCCGTATTTATTTTTATATTTCATGTCAAACTTCGACAAATCTCTGTCCGCACATCTCAATGCGACTACTTTAATCAGCCATATTTCCAAAACCTAAGTTTTTACGGTAACTTGGGTGGTATAATACTAAAGTTCTGGTCCTATTCTTTCATCCTACGTGTACGTCATGCTGACACACTGCCGTATTTATTTTATATTTAAGTCAAACTTAAGTGGATCGCTGTTCACACATCCAAAGCGACTATTTTAATCACCCGTATTTCCAAAACCTAAGTTTTTAAGGTAACTTGGGTGGTATAGTACTAAAGTTCTGGACCTATTCTATCATCCTATGTGTACATCATGTTGGCACACCTCCGTATTTTTTTTATATTTCGTGTCAAACTTCGACAAATCTCTGTCCGCACATCTCAATGCGACTACTTTAATCAGCCATATTTCCAAAACCTACGTTTTTACGGTAACTTGGGTGGTATAATACAGAAGTTTTGGTCCTATTCTATCACCCTATGTGTACGTCATGTATCCACAATTCCGAATTTATTTTTATATTTCATGTCAAACTTAGACAAATCGTTGTCCGCACATCGCATAGCGACTAATTTAATCACCCATATTTCCAAAACCTAAGTTTTTAAGGTAACTTGGGTGGTATTATACTAAATTTCAGGACCTATTCTATCATCCTATGTGTACGTCATGTTGGCACACTTCCGTATTTATTTTATTTTTCATGTCATACTTTGACAAATCGCTGTCCGCACATCTCAATGCGACTACTTTAATCAGCCATATTTCCAAAACCTAAGTTTTTACGGTAACTTGGGGGGTATAATACAGAAGTTCTGGTTCTATTTCATCACCCTACGTGTACGTCATGCTGACACACTGCCGTATTTATTTTATATTTTATGTCAAACTTAGGTGGATCACTGTCCACACATCCAAAGCGACTATTTTAATCACCCGTATTTCCAAAACCTAAGTTTTTAAGGTAACTTGGGTGGTATAGTACTAAAGTTCTGGACCTATTCTATCATCCTATGTGTACGTCATGTTGGCACACCTCCGTATTTTTTTTATATTTCGTGTCAAACTTCGACAAATCTCTGTCCGCACATCTCAATGCGACTACTTTAATCAGCCATATTTCCAAAACCTAAGTTTTACGGTACCTTGGGTGGTATAATACAGAAGTTCTGGTCCTATTCTATCACCCTACGTGTACGTAATGTTGGCACACCTCCGTATTTATTATTATATTTCATGTCATACTTAGACAAATCGTTGTCCGCACATCGCATAGCGACTAATTTAATCACCCATATTTCCAAAACCTAAGTTTTTAAGGTAACTTGGGTCGTATAGTACTAAAGTTCTGGTCCTATTCTTTCATCCTACGTGTACGTCATGCTGACACACTGCCGTATTTATTTTATATTTTATGTCTAACTTAGGTGGATCGCTGTCCACACATCCAAAGCGACTATTTTAATCACCCGTATTTCCAAAACCTAAGTTTTGACGGTAACCTGAGTGGTATAATATTATAGTTCTAATCCTATTCTATCACCCAATGTGTACGTCATGTATCCAAAATTCCGTATTTATTTTTATATTTCATGTCAAACTTAGACAAATCGTTGTCCGCACATCGCATAGCGACTAATTTAATCACCCATATTTCCAAAACCTAAGTTTTTTCGGTAACTTGGGTGGTATAATACAGAAGTTCTGGTCATATTCTATCACCCTATGTGTACGTCATGTATCCACAATTCCGTATTTATTTTTATATTTCATGTCAAACTTAGACAAATCGTTGTCCGCACATCGCATAGCGACTAATTTAATCACCCATATTTCCAAAACCTAAGTTTTTAAGGTAACTTGGGTGGTATAATACTAAATTTTAGGACCTATTCTATCATCCAATGTGTACGTCATGTTGGCACACTTCCGTATTTATTTTATTTTTCATGTCATACTTTAACAAATCGCTGTCCGCACATCTCAATGCGACTACTTTAATCAGCCATATTTCCAAAACCTAAGTTTTTACGGTAACTTGGGTGGTATAATACAGAAGTTCTGGTCCTATTCTATCACCCTATGTGTACGTCATGTATCCACAATTCCGTATTTATTTTTATATTTCATGTCAAACTTCGACAAATCTCTGTCCGCACATCTCAATGCGACTACTTTAATCAGCCATATTTCCAAAACCTAAGTTTTTACGGTAACTTGGGTGGTATAATACTAAAGTTCTGGTCCTATTCTTTCATCCTACGTGTACGTCATGCTGACACACTGCCGTATTTATTTTATATTTAAGTCAAACTTAAGTGGATCGCTGTTCACACATCCAAAGCGACTATTTTAATCACCCGTATTTCCAAAACCTAAGTTTTTAAGGTAACTTGGGTGGTATAGTACTAAAGTTCTGGACCTATTCTATCATCCTATGTGTACATCATGTTGGCACACCTCCGTATTTTTTTTATATTTCGTGTCAAACTTCGACAAATTTCTGTCCGCACATCTCAATGCGACTACTTTAATCAGCCATATTTCCAAAACCTACGTTTTTACGGTAACTTGGGTGGTATAATACAGAAATTCTGGTCCTATTCTATCACCCAACGTGTACGTAATGTTGGCACACCTTCGTATTTATTATTATATTTCATGTCATACTTAGACAAATCTTTGTCCGCACATCGCATAGCGACTAATTTAATCACCCATATTTCCAAAACCTAAGTTTTTAAGGTAACTTGGGTGGTATAGTACTAAATTTCTGGTCCTATTCTTTCATCCTACGTGTACGTCATGCTGACACACTTCCGTATTTATTTTATATTTCATGTCAAACTTAGACAAATCGTTGTCCGCACATCGCATAGCGACTAATTTAATCACCCATATTTCCAAAACCTAAGTTTTTAAGGTAACTTGGGTGGTATAATACTAAATTTCAGGACCTATTCTATCATCCTATGTGTACGTCATGTATCCACAATTCCGTATTTATTTTTATATTTCATGTCAAATTTAGACAAATCGTTGTCCGCAAATCGCATAGCGACTAATTTAATCACCCATATTTCCAAAACCTAAGTTTTTAAGGTAACTTGGGTGGTATAATACTAAATTTCAGGACCTATTCTATCATCCTATGTGTACGTCATGTTGGCACACTTCCGTATTTATTTTATTTTTCATGTCATACTTTGACAAATCGCTGTCCGCACATCGCATAGCGACTAATTTAATCACCCATATTTCCAAAACCTAAGTTTTTACGGTAACTTGGGTGGTATAATACAGAAGTTCTGGTCCTATTCTATCACCCTATGTGTACGTCAAGTATCCACAATTCCGTATTTATTTTTATATTTCATGTCAAACTTAGACAAATCGTTGTCCGCACATCGCATAGCGACTAATTTAATCACCCATATTTCCAAAACCTAAGTTTTTACGGTAACTTGGGTGGTATAATACAGAAGTTCTGGTCCTATTCTATCACCCTATGTGTACGTCATGTATCCACAATTCCGTATTTATTTTTATATTTCATGTCAAACTTCGACAAATCTCTGTCCGCACATCTCAATGCGACTACTTTAATCAGCCATATTTCCAAAACCTAAGTTTTTACGGTAACTTGGGTGGTATAATACTAAAGTTCTGGTCCTATTCTTTCATCCTACGTGTACGTCATGCTGACACACTGCCGTATTTATTTTTATATTTCATGTCATACTTTGACAAATCGTTGTCCGCACATCGCATAGCGACTAATTTAATCACCCATATTTCCAAAACCTAAGTTTATAAGATAACATGGGTGGTATAGTACTAAAGTTCTGGACCTATTCTATCATACTATGTGTACGTCATGTTGGAACACTTCCGTATTTATTTTATATTTCATGTCAAACTTAGACAAATCGCTGTCCGCCCATCGCAAAGCGACTACTTTAATCAGACATATTTCCAAAACCCAAGTTTTTACGGTAACTTGGGTGGTATAATACAGAAGTTCTGGTCCTATTCTATCACCCTATGTGTACGTCATGTATCCACAATTCCGTATTTATTTTTATATTTCATGTTAATCTTAGACAAATCGTTGTCCGCACATCGCATAGCGACTAATTTAATCACCCATATTTCCAAAACCTAAGTTTTTAAGGTAACTTGGGTGGTATAATACTAAAGTTCTGGACCTATTCTATCATCCTATGTGTACGTCATGTTGGCACACTTCCGTATTTATTTTATTTTTCATGTCATACTTAGACAAATCGTTGTCCGCACATCTTAATACGACTACTTTAATCAGCCATATTTCCAAAACCTAAGTTTTTACGGTAACTTGGGTGGTATAATACAGAAGTTCTGGTCCTATTTCATCACCCTACGTGTACGTCATGCTGACACACTGCCGTATTTATTTTATATTTTATGTCAAACTTAGGTGGATCACTGTCCACACATCCAAAGCGACTATTTTAATCACCCGTATTTCCAAAACCTAAGTTTTTAAGGTAACTTGGGTGGTATAATACAGAAGTTCTGGTCCTATTCTATCACCCTACGTGTACGTAATGTTGGCACACCTCCGTATTTATTATTATATTTCATGTCATACTTAGACAAATCGTTGTCCGCACATCTCAATACGACTACTTTAATCAGCCATATTTCCAAAACCTAAGTTTTTACGGTAACTTGGGTGGTATAATACAGAAGTTCTGGTCCTATTCTATCACCCTACGTGTACGTAATGTTGGCACACCTCCGTATTTATTATTATATTTTATGTCATACTTAGACAAATCGTTGTCCGCACATCGCATAGCGACTAATTTAATCGCCCATATCTCCAAAACCTAAGCTTTTAAGGTAACTTGGGTGGTATAGTACTATAGTTCTGGTCCTATTTTTTCATCCTACGTGTACGTCATGCTGACACACTGCCGTACTTATTTTATATTTTATGTCAAACTTAGGTGGATCGCTGTCCACACATCCAAAGTGACTATTTTAATCACCCGTATTTCCAAAACCTAAGTTTTTACGGTAACTTGGGTGGTATAATACAGAAGTTTTGGTCCTATTCTATCACCCTATGTGTACGTCATGTATCCACAATTCCGAATTTATTTTTATATTTCATGTCAAACTTAGACAAATCGTTGTCCGCACATCGCATAGCGACTAATTTAATCACCCATATTTCCAAAACCTAAGTTTTTAAGGTAACTTGGGTGGTATTATACTAAATTTCAGGACCTATTCTATCATCCTATGTGTACGTCATGTTGGCACACTTCCGTATTTATTTTATTTTTCATGTCATTCTTTGACAAATCGCTGTCCGCACATCTCAATGCGACTACTTTAATCAGCCATATTTCCAAAACCTAAGTTTTTACGGTAACTTGGGGGGTATAATACAGAAGTTCTGGTTCTATTTCATCACCCTACGTGTACGTCATGCTGACACACTGCCGTATTTATTTTATATTTTATGTCAAACTTAGGTGGATCACTGTCCACACATCCAAAGCGACTATTTTAATCACCCGTATTTCCAAAACCTAAGTTTTTAAGGTAACTTGGGTGGTATAGTACTAAAGTTCTGGACCTATTCTATCATCCTATGTGTACGTCATGTTGGCACACCTCCGTATTTTTTTTATATTTCGTGTCAAACTTCGACAAATCTCTGTCCGCACATCTCAATGCGACTACTTTAATCAGCCATATTTCCAAAACCTAAGTTTTACGGTACCTTGGTTGGTATAATACAGAAGTTCTGGTCCTATTCTATCACCCTACGTGTACGTAATGTTGGCACACCTCCGTATTTATTATTATATTTCATGTCATACTTAGACAAATCGTTGTCCGCACATCGCATAGCGACTAATTTAATCACCCATATTTCCAAAACCTAAGTTTTTAGGGTAACTTGGGTCGTATAGTACTAAAGTTCTGGTCCTATTCTTTCATCCTACGTGTACGTCATGCTGACACACTGCCGTATTTATTTTATATTTTATGTCTAACTTAGGTGGATCGCTGTCCACACATCCAAAGCGACTATTTTAATCACCCGTATTTCCAAAACCTAAGTTTTGACGGTAACCTGAGTGGTATAATATTATAGTTCTAATCCTATTCTATCACCCAATGTGTACGTCATGTATCCAAAATTCCGTATTTATTTTTATATTTCATGTCAAACTTAGACAAATCGTTGTCCGCACATCGCATAGCGACTAATTTAATCACCCATATTTCCAAAACCTAAGTTTTTTCGGTAACTTGGGTGGTATAATACAGAAGTTCTGGTCATATTCTATCACCCTATGTGTACGTCATGTATCCACAATTCCGTATTTATTTTTATATTTCATGTCAAACTTAGACAAATCGTTGTCCGCACATCGCATAGCGACTAATTTAATCACCCATATTTCCAAAACCTAAGTTTTTAAGGTAACTTGGGTGGTATAATACTAAATTTCAGGACCTATTCTATCATCCAATGTGTACGTCATGTTGGCACACCTCCGTATTTATTTTATTTTTCATGTCATACTTTGACAAATCGCTGTCCGCACATCTCAATGCGACTACTTTAATCAGCCATATTTCCAAAACCTAAGTTTTTACGGTAACTTGGGTGGTATAATACAGAAGTTCTGGTCCTATTCTATCACCCTATGTGTACGTCATGTATCCACAATTCCGTATTTATTTTTATATTTCATGTCAAACTTCGACAAATCTCTGTCCGCACATCTCAATGCGACTACTTTAATCAGCCATATTTCCAAAACCTAAGTTTTTACGGTAACTTGGGTGGTATAATACTAAAGTTCTGGTCCTATTCTTTCATCCTACGTGTACGTCATGCTGACACACTGCCGTATTTATTTTATATTTAAGTCAAACTTAAGTGGATCGCTGTTCACACATCCAAAGCGACTATTTTAATCACCCGTATTTCCAAAACCTAAGTTTTTAAGGTAACTTGGGTGGTATAGTACTAAAGTTCTGGACCTATTCTATCATCCTATGTGTACATCATGTTGGCACACCTCCGTATTTTTTTTATATTTCGTGTCAAACTTCGACAAATCTCTGTCCGCACATCTCAATGCGACTACTTTAATCAGCCATATTTCCAAAACCTACGTTTTTACGGTAACTTGGGTGGTATAATACAGAAATTCTGGTCCTATTCTATCACCCAACGTGTACGTAATGTTGGCACACCTTCGTATTTATTATTATATTTCATGTCATACTTAGACAAATCTTTGTCCGCACATCGCATAGCGACTAATTTAATCACCCATATTTCCAAAACCTAAGTTTTTAAGGTAACTTGGGTGGTATAGTACTAAAGTTCTGGTCCTATTCTTTCATCCTACGTGTACGTCATGCTGACACACTTCCGTATTTATTTTATATTTCATGTCAAACTTAGACAAATCGTTGTCCGCACATCGCATAGCGACTAATTTAATCACCCATATTTCCAAAACCTAAGTTTTTAAGGTAACTTGGGTGGTATAATACTAAATTTCAGGACCTATTCTATCATCCTATGTGTACGTCATGTTGGCACACTTCCGTATTTATTTTATTTTTCATGTAATACTTTGACAAATCGCTGTCCGCACATCTCAATGCGACTACTTTAATCAGCCATATTTCCAAAACCTAAGTTTTTACGGTAACTTGGGTGGTATAATACAGAAGTTCTGGTCCTATTCTATCACCCTATGTGTACGTCATGTTGGCACACCTCCGTATTTATTTTTATATTTCATGTCATACTTAGACAAATCGTTGTCCGCACATCGCATAGCGACTAATTTAATCACCCATATTTCCAAAACCTAAGTTTTTACGGTAACTTGGGTGGTATAATACAGAAGTTCTGGTCCTATTCTATCACCCTATGTGTACGTCATGTATCCACAATTCCGTATTTATTTTTATATTTCATGTCAAATTTAGACAAATCGTTGTCCGCAAATCGCATAGCGACTAATTTAATCACCCATATTTCCAAAACCTAAGTTTTTAAGGTAACTTGGGTGGTATAATACTAAATTTCAGGACCTATTCTATCATCCTATGTGTACGTCATGTTGGCACACTTCCGTATTTATTTTATTTTTCATGTCATACTTTGACAAATCGCTGTCCGCACATCGCATAGCGACTAATTTAATCACCCATATTTCCAAAACCTAAGTTTTTACGGTAACTTGGGTGGTATAATACAGAAGTTCTGGTCCTATTCTATCACCCTATGTGTACGTCAAGTATCCACAATTCCGTATTTATTTTTATATTTCATGTCAAACTTAGACAAATCGTTGTCCGCACATCGCATAGCGACTAATTTAATCACCCATATTTCCAAAACCTAAGTTTTTACGGTAACTTGGGTGGTATAATACAGAAGTTCTGGTCCTATTCTATCACCCTATGTGTACGTCATGTATCCACAATTCCGTATTTATTTTTATATTTCATGTCAAATTTAGACAAATCGTTGTCCGCAAATCGCATAGCGACTAATTTAATCACCCATATTTCCAAAACCTAAGTTTTTAAGGTAACTTGGGTGGTATAATACTAATTTTCAGGACCTATTCTATCATCCAATGTGTACGTCATGTTGGCACACTTCCGTATTTATTTTATTTTTCATGTCATACTTTGACAAATCGCTGTCCGCACATCTCAATGCGACTACTTTAATCAGCCATATTTCCAAAACCTAAGTTTTTACGGTAACTTGGGTGGTATAATACAGAAGTTCTGGTCCTATTCTATCACCCTATGTGTACGTCATGTATCCACAATTCCGTATTTATTTTTATATTTCATGTCAAACTTCGACAAATCTCTGTCCGCACATCTCAATGCGACTACTTTAATCAGCCATATTTCCAAAACCTAAGTTTTTACGGTAACTTGGGTGGTATAATACTAAAGTTCTGGTCCTATTCTTTCATCCTACGTGTACGTCATGCTGACACACTGCCGTATTTATTTTATATTTAAATCAAACTTAAGTGGATCGCTGTTCACACATCCAAAGCGACTATTTTAATCACCCGTATTTCCAAAACCTAAGTTTTTAAGGTAACTTGGGTGGTATAGTACTAAAGTTCTGGACCTATTCTATCATCCTATGTGTACATCATGTTGGCACACCTCCGTATTTTTTTTATATTTCGTGTCAAACTTCGACAAATCTCTGTCCGCACATCTCAATGCGACTACTTTAATCAGCCATATTTCCAAAACCTACGTTTTTACGGTAACTTGGGTGGTATAATACAGAAATTCTGGTCCTATTCTATCACCCAACGTGTACGTAATGTTGGCACACCTTCGTATTTATTATTATATTTCATGTCATACTTAGACAAATCTTTGTCCGCACATCGCATAGCGACTAATTTAATCACCCATATTTCCAAAACCTAAGTTTTTAAGGTAACTTGGGTGGTATAGTACTAAAGTTCTGGTCCTATTCTTTCATCCTACGTGTACGTCATGCTGACACACTTCCGTATTTATTTTATATTTCATGTCAAACTTAGACAAATCGTTGTCCGCACATCGCATAGCGACTAATTTAATCACCCATATTTCCAAAACCTAAGTTTTTAAGGTAACTTGGGTGGTATAATACTAAATTTCAGGACCTATTCTATCATCCTATGTGTACGTCATGTTGGCACACTTCCGTATTTATTTTATTTTTCATGTCATACTTTGACAAATCGCTGTCCGCACATCTCAATGCGACTACTTTAATCAGCCATATTTCCAAAACCTAAGTTTTTACGGTAACTTGGGTGGTATAATACAGAAGTTCTGGTCCTATTCTATCACCCTATGTGTACGTCATGTTGGCACACCTCCGTATTTATTTTTATATTTCATGTCATACTTAGACAAATCGTTGTCCGCACATCGCATAGCGACTAATTTAATCACCCATATTTCCAAAACCTAAGTTTTTACGGTAACTTGGGTGGTATAATACAGAAGTTCTGGTCCTATTCTATCACCCTATGTGTACGTCATGTATCCACAATTCTGTATTTATTTTTATATTTCATGTCAAATTTAGACAAATCGTTGTCCGCAAATCGCATAGCGACTAATTTAATCACCCATATTTCCAAAACCTAAGTTTTTAAGGTAACTTGGGTGGTATAATACTAAATTTCAGGACCTATTCTATCATCCTATGTGTACGTCATGTTGGCACACTTCCGTATTTATTTTATTTTTCATGTCATACTTTGACAAATCGCTGTCCGCACATCGCATAGCGACTAATTTAATCACCCATATTTCCAAAACCTAAGTTTTTACGGTAACTTGGGTGGTATAATACAGAAGTTCTGGTCCTATTCTATCACCCTATGTGTACGTCAAGTATCCACAATTCCGTATTTATTTTTATATTTCATGTCAAACTTAGACAAATCGTTGTCCGCACATCGCATAGCGACTAATTTAATCACCCATATTTCCAAAACCTAAGTTTTTACGGTAACTTGGGTGGTATAATACAGAAGTTCTGGTCCTATTCTATCACCCTATGTGTACGTCATGTATCCACAATTCCGTATTTATTTTTATATTTCATGTCAAACTTCGACAAATCTCTGTCCGCACATCTCAATGCGACTACTTTAATCAGCCATATTTCCAAAACCTAAGTTTTTACGGTAACTTGGGTGGTATAATACTAAAGTTCTGGTCCTATTCTTTCATCCTACGTGTACGTCATGCTGACACACTGCCGTATTTATTTTATATTTTATGTCAAACTTAGGTGGATCGCTGTCCACACATCCAAAGCGACTATTTTAATCACCCGTATTTCCAAAACCTAAGTTTTTAAGGTAACTTGGGTGGTATAGTACTAAAGTTCTGGACCTATTCTATCATCCTATGTGTACGTCATGTTGGCACACCTCCGTATTTTTTTATATTTCGTGTCAAATTTCGACAAATCTCTGTCCGCACATCTCAATGCGACTACTTTAATCAGCCATATTTCCAAAACCTAAGTTTTTACGGTAACTTGGGGGGTATAATACAGAAGTTCTGGTTCTATTTCATCACCCTACGTGTACGTCATGCTGACACACTGCCGTATTTATTTTATATTTTATGTCAAACTTAGGTGGATCACTGTCCACACATCCAAAGCGACTATTTTAATCACCCGTATTTCCAAAACCTAAGTTTTTAAGGTAACTTGGGTGGTATAGTACTAAAGTTCTGGACCTATTCTATCATCCTATGTGTACGTCATGTTGGCACACCTCCGTATTTTTTTTATATTTCGTGTCAAACTTCGACAAAAACTCTGTCCGCACATCTCAATGCGACTACTTTAATCAGCCATATTTCCAAAACCTAAGTTTTACGGTACCTTGGTTGGTATAATACAGAAGTTCTGGTCCTATTCTATCACCCTACGTGTACGTAATGTTGGCACACCTCCGTATTTATTATTATATTTCATGTCATACTTAGACAAATCGTTGTCCGCACATCGCATAGCGACTAATTTAATCACCCATATTTCCAAAACCTAAGTTTTTAAGGTAACTTGGGTCGTATAGTACTAAAGTTCTGGTCCTATTCTTTCATCCTACGTGTACGTCATGCTGACACACTGCCGTATTTATTTTATATTTTATGTCTAACTTAGGTGGATCGCTGTCCACACATCCAAAGCGACTATTTTAATCACCCGTATTTCCAAAACCTAAGTTTTGACGGTAACCTGAGTGGTATAATATTATAGTTCTAATCCTATTCTATCACCCAATGTGTACGTCATGTATCCAAAATTCCGTATTTATTTTTATATTTCATGTCAAACTTAGACAAATCGTTGTCCGCACATCGCATAGCGACTAATTTAATCACCCATATTTCCAAAACCTAAGTTTTTTCGGTAACTTGGGTGGTATAATACAGAAGTTCTGGTCATATTCTATCACCCTATGTGTACGTCATGTATCCACAATTCCGTATTTATTTTTATATTTCTTGTCAAACTTAGACAAATCGTTGTCCGCACATCGCATAGCGACTAATTTAATCACCCATATTTCCAAAACCTAAGTTTTTAAGGTAACTTGGGTGGTATAATACTAAATTTCAGGACCTATTCTATCATCCAATGTGTACGTCATGTTGGCACACTTCCGTATTTATTTTATTTTTCATGTCATACTTTGACAAATCGCTGTCCGCACATCTCAATGCGACTACTTTAATCAGCCATATTTCCAAAACCTAAGTTTTTACGGTAACTTGGGTGGTATAATACAAAGTTCTGGTCCTATTCTATCACCCTATGTGTACGTCATGTATCCACAATTCCGTATTTATTTTTATATTTCATGTCAAACTTCGACAAATCTCTGTCCGCACATCTCAATGCGACTACTTTAATCAGCCATATTTCCAAAACCTAAGTTTTTACGGTAACTTGGGTGGTATAATACTAAAGTTCTGGTCCTATTCTTTTATCCTACGTGTACGTCATGCTGACACACTGCCGTATTTATTTTATATTTAAGTCAAACTTAAGTGGATCGCTGTTCACACATCCAAAGCGACTATTTTAATCACCCGTATTTCCAAAACCTAAGTTTTTAAGGTAACTTGGGTGGTATAGTACTAAAGTTCTGGACCTATTCTATCATCCTATGTGTACATCATGTTGGCACACCTCCGTATTTTTTTTATATTTCGTGTCAAACTTCGACAAATCTCTGTCCGCACATCTCAATGCGACTACTTTAATCAGCCATATTTCCAAAACCTACGTTTTTACGGTAACTTGGGTGGTATAATACAGAAATTCTGGTCCTATTCTATCACCCAACGTGTACGTAATGTTGGCACACCTTCGTATTTATTATTATATTTCATGTCATACTTAGACAAATCTTTGTCCGCACATCGCATAGCGACTAATTTAATCACCCATATTTCCAAAACCTAAGTTTTTAAGGTAACTTGGGTGGTATAGTACTAAAGTTCTGGTCCTATTCTTTCATCCTACGTGTACGTCATGCTGACACACTTCCGTATTTATTTTATATTTCATGTCAAACTTAGACAAATCGTTGTCCGCACATCGCATAGCGACTAATTTAATCACCCATATTTCCAAAACCTAAGTTTTTAAGGTAACTTGGGTGGTATAATACTAAATTTCAGGACCTATTCTATCATCCTATGTGTACGTCATGTTGGCACACTTCCGTATTTATTTTATTTTTCATGTAATACTTTGACAAATCGCTGTCCGCACATCTCAATGCGACTACTTTAATCAGCCATATTTCCAAAACCTAAGTTTTTACGGTAACTTGGGTGGTATAATACAGAAGTTCTGGTCCTATTCTATCACCCTATGTGTACGTCATGTTGGCACACCTCCGTATTTATTTTTATATTTCATGTCATACTTAGACAAATCGTTGTCCGCACATCGCATAGCGACTAATTTAATCACCCATATTTCCAAAACCTAAGTTTTTACGGTAACTTGGGTGGTATAATACAGAAGTTCTGGTCCTATTCTATCACCCTATGTGTACGTCATGTATCCACAATTCCGTATTTATTTTTATATTTCATGTCAAATTTAGACAAATCGTTGTCCGCAAATCGCATAGCGACTAATTTAATCACCCATATTTCCAAAACCTAAGTTTTTAAGGTAACTTGGGTGGTATAATACTAAATTTCAGGACCTATTCTATCATCCTATGTGTACGTCATGTTGGCACACTTCCGTATTTATTTTATTTTTCATGTCATACTTTGACAAATCGCTGTCCGCACATCGCATAGCGACTAATTTAATCACCCATATTTCCAAAACCTAAGTTTTTACGGTAACTTGGGTGGTATAATACAGAAGTTCTGGTCCTATTCTATCACCCTATGTGTACGTCAAGTATCCACAATTCCGTATTTATTTTTATATTTCATGTCAAACTTAGACAAATCGTTGTCCGCACATCGCATAGCGACTAATTTAATCACCCATATTTCCAAAACCTAAGTTTTTACGGTAACTTGGGTGGTATAATACAGAAGTTCTGGTCCTATTCTATCACCCTATGTGTACGTCATGTATCCACAATTCCGTATTTATTTTTATATTTCATGTCAAACTTCGACAAATCTCTGTCCGCACATCTCAATGCGACTACTTTAATCAGCCATATTTCCAAAACCTAAGTTTTTACGGTAACTTGGGTGGTATAATACTAAAGTTCTGGTCCTATTCTTTCATCCTACGTGTACGTCATGCTGACACACTGCCGTATTTATTTTATATTTTATGTCAAACTTAGGTGGATCGCTGTCCACACATCCAAAGCGACTATTTTAATCACCCGTATTTCCAAAACCTAAGTTTTTAAGGTAACTTGGGTGGTATAGTACTAAAGTTCTGGACCTATTCTATCATCCTATGTGTACGTCATGTTGGCACACCTCCGTATTTTTTTATATTTCGTGTCAAATTTCGACAAATCTCTGTCCGCACATCTCAATGCGACTACTTTAATCAGCCATATTTCCAAAACCTAAGTTTTTACGGTAACTTGGGTGGTATAATACAGAAGTTCTGGTCCTATTCTATCACCCTACGTGTACGTAATGTTGGCACACCTCCGTATTTATTATTATATTTCATGTCATACTTAGACAAATCTTTGTCCGCACATCGCATAGCGACTAATTTAATCACCCATATTTCCAAAACCTAAGTTTTTAAGGTAACTTGGGTGGTATAGTACTAAAGTTCTGGTCCTATTCTTTCATCCTACGTGTACGTTATGCTGACACACTGCCGTACTTATTTTATATTTTATGTCAAACTTAGGTGGATCGCTGTCCACACATCCAAAGTGACTATTTTAATCACCCGTATTTCCAAAACCTAAGTTTTGACGGTAACCTGAGTGGTATAATAATATAGTTCTAATCCTATTCTATCACCCAATGTGTACGTCATGTATCCAAAATTCCGTATTTATTTTTATATTTCATGTCAAACTTAGACAAATCGTTGTCCGCACATCGCATAGCGACTAATTTAATCACCCATATTTCCAAAACCTAAGTTTTTACGGTAACTTGGGTGGTATAATACAGAAGTTCTGGTCCTATTCTATCACCCTATGTGTACGTCATGTATCCACAATTCCGAATTTATTTTTATATTTCATGTCAAACTTAGACAAATCGTTGTCCGCACATCGCATAGCGACTAATTTAATCACCCATATTTCCAAAACCTAAGTTTTTAAGGTAACTTGGGTGGTATTATACTAAATTTCAGGACCTATTCTATCATCCTATGTGTACGTCATGTTGGCACACTTCCGTATTTATTTTATTTTTCATGTCATACTTTGACATATCGCTGTCCGCACATCTCAATGCGACTACTTTAATCAGCCATATTTCCAAAACCTAAGTTTTTACGGTAACTTGGGGGGTATAATACAGAAGTTCTGGTTCTATTTCATCACCCTACGTGTACGTCATGCTGACACACTGCCGTATTTATTTTATATTTTATGTCAAACTTAGGTGGATCACTGTCCACACATCCAAAGCGACTATTTTAATCACCCGTATTTCCAAAACCTAAGTTTTTAAGGTAACTTGGGTTGTATAGTACTAAAGTTCTGGACCTATTCTATCATCCTATGTGTACGTCATGTTGGCACACCTCCGTATTTTTTTTATATTTCGTGTCAAACTTCGACAAATCTCTGTCCGCACATCTCAATGCGACTACTTTAATCAGCCATATTTCCAAAACCTAAGTTTTTACGGTAACTTGGTTGGTATAATACAGAAGTTCTGGTCCTATTCTATCACCCTACGTGTACGTAATGTTGGCACACCTCCGTATTTATTATTATATTTCATGTCATACTTAGACAAATCGTTGTCCGCACATCGCATAGCGACTAATTTAATCACCCATATTTCCAAAACCTAAGTTTTTAAGGTAACTTGGGTCGTATAGTACTAAAGTTCTGGTCCTATTCTTTCATCCTACGTGTACGTCATGCTGACACACTGCCGTATTTATTTTATATTTTATGTCAAACTTAGGTGGATCGCTGTCCACACATCCAAAGCGACTATTTTAATCACCCGTATTTCCAAAACCTAAGTTTTGACGGTAACCTGAGTGGTATAATAATATAGTTCTAATCCTATTCTATCACCCAATGTGTACGTCATGTATCCAAAATTCCGTATTTATTTTTATATTTCATGTCAAACTTAGACAAATCGTTGTCCGCACATCGCATAGCGACTAATTTAATCACCCATATTTCCAAAACCTAAGTTTTTACGGTAACTTGGGTGGTATAATACAGAAGTTCTGGTCCTATTCTATCACCCTATGTGTACGTCATGTATCCACAATTCCGTATTTATTTTTATATTTCATGTCAAACTTAGACAAATCGTTGTCCGCACATCGCATAGCGACTAATCTAATCACCCATATTTCCAAAACCTATGTTTTTAAGGTAACTTGGGTGGTATAATACTAAATTTCAGGACCTATTCTATCATCCAATGTGTACGTCATGTTGGCACACTTCCGTATTTATTTTATTTTTCATGTCATACTTTGACAAATCGCTGTCCGCACATCTCAATGCGACTACTTTAATCAGCCATATTTCCAAAACCTAAGTTTTTACGGTAACTTGGGTGGTATAATACAGAAGTTCTGGTCCTATTCTATCACCCTATGTGTACGTCATGTATCCACAATTCCGTATTTATTTTTATATTTCATGTCAAACTTCGACAAATCTCTGTCCGCACATCTCAATGCGACTACTTTAATCAGCCATATTTCCAAAACCTAAGTTTTTACGGTAATTTGGGTGGTATAATACTAAAGTTCTGGTCCTATTCTTTCATCCTACGTGTACGTCATGCTGACACACTGCCGTATTTATTTTATATTTAAGTCAAACTTAGGTGGATCGCTGTTCACACATCCAAAGCGACTATTTTAATCACCCGTATTTCCAAAACCTAAGTTTTTAAGGTAACTTGGGTGGTATAGTACTAAAGTTCTGGACCTATTCTATCATCCTATGTGTACATCATGTTGGCACACCTCCGTATTTTTTTTATATTTCGTGTCAAACTTCGACAAATCTCTGTCCGCACATCTCAATGCGACTACTTTAATCAGCCATATTTCCAAAAGCTAAGTTTTTACGGTAACTTGGGTGGTATAATACAGAAATTCTGGTCCTATTCTATCACCCAACGTGTACGTAATGTTGGCACACCTCCGTATTTATTATTATATTTCATGTCATACTTAGACAAATCTTTGTCCGCACATCGCATAGCGACTAATTTAATCACCCATATTTCCAAAACCTAAGTTTTTAAGGTAACTTGGGTGGTATAGTACTAAAGTTCTGGTCCTATTCTTTCATCCTACGTGTACGTCATGCTGACACACTTCCGTATTTATTTATATTTCATGTCAAACTTAGACAAATCGTTGTCCGCACATCGCATAGCGACTAATTTAATCACCCATATATCCAAAACCTAAGTTTTTAAGGTAACTTGGGTGGTATAATACTAAATTTCAGGACCTATTCTATCACCCTATGTGTACGTCATGTTGGCACACCTCCGTATTTATTTTTATATTTCATGTCATACTTAGACAAATCGTTGTCCGCACATCGCATAGCGACTAATTTAATCACCCATATTTCCAAAACCTAAGTTTTTACGGTAACTTAGGTGGTATAATACAGAAGTTCTGGTCCTATTCTATCACCCTATGTGTACGTCATGTATCCACAATTCCGTATTTATTTTTATATTTCATGTCAAATTTAGACAAATCGTTGTCCGCACATCGCATAGCGACTAATTTAATCACCCATATTTCCAAAACCTAAGTTTTTAAGGTAACTTGGGTGGTATAATACTAAATTTCAGGACCTATTCTATCATCCTATGTGTACGTCATGTTGGCACACTTCCGTATTTATTTTATTTTTCATGTCATACTTTGACAAATCGCTGTCCGCACATCTCAATGCGACTACTTTAATCAGCCATATTTCCAAAACCTAAGTTTTTACGGTAACTTGGGTGGTATAATACAGAAGTTCTGGTCCTATTCTATCACCCTATGTGTACGTCATGTATCCACAATTCCGTATTTATTTTTATATTTCATGTCAAACTTCGACAAATCTCTGTCCGCACATCTCAATGCGACTACTTTAATCAGCCATATTTCCAAAACCTAAGTTTTTACGGTAACTTGGGTGGTATAATACTAAAGTTCTGGTCCTATTCTTTCATCCTCCGTGTACGTCATGCTGACACACTGCCGTATTTATTTTATATTTTATGTCAAACTTAGGTGGATCGCTGTCCACACATCCAAAGCGACTATTTTAATCACCCGTATTTCCAAAACCTAAGTTTTTAAGGTAACTTGGGTGGTATAGTACTAAAGTTCTGGACCTATTCTATCATCCTATGTGTACGTCATGTTGGCACACCTCCGTATTTTTTTTATATTTCGTGTCAAATTTCGACAAATCTCTGTCCGCACATCTCAATGCGACTACTTTAATCAGCCATATTTACAAAACCTAAGTTTTTACGGTAACTTGGGTGGTATAATACAGAAGTTCTGGTCCTATTCTATCACCCTACGTGTACGTAATGTTGGCACACCTCCGTATTTATTATTATATTTCATGTCATACTTAGACAAATCTTTGTCCGCACATCGCATAGCGACTAATTTAATCACCCATATTTCCAAAACCTAAGTTTTAAAGGTAACTTGGGTGGTATAGTACTAAAGTTCTGGTCCTATTCTTTCATCCTACGTGTACGTTATGCTGACACACTTCCGTATTTATTTTATATTTCATGTCAAACTTAGAAAAATCCCTCTCCGCACATCGCAAAGCAACTAATTTAATCACCCATATTTCCAAAACCTAAGTTTTTAAGGTAACTTGGGTGGTATAATACTTAATTTGTGGTCCTATTTTATCACCCTATGTGAACGTCATGTATTCACAATTCCGTATTTATTTTTATATTTCATGTCAAACTTAGACAAATCGTTGTCCGCACATCGCATAGCGACTAATTTAATCACCCATATTTCCAAAACCTAAGTTTATAAGGTAACATGGGTGGTATAGTACTAAAGTTCTGGACCTATTCTATCATACTATGTGTACGTCATGTTGGAACACTTCCGTATTTATTTTATATTTCATGTCAAACTTAGACAAATCGCTGTCCGCCCATCGCAAAGCGACTACTTTAATCAGCCATATTTCCAAAACCTAAGTTTTTACGGTAACTTGGGTGGTATAATTCAGAAGTTCTGGTCCTATTATATCACCCTATGTGTACGTCATGTATCCACAATTCCGTATTTATTTTTATATTTCATGTCAAACTTGGACAAATCGTTGTCCGCACATCGCATAGCGACTAATTTAATCACCCATATTTCCAAAACCTAAGTTTTTAAGGTAACTTGGGTGGTATAATACTAAATTTCAGGACCTATTCTATCATCCTATGTGTACGTCATGTTGGCACACTTCCGTATTTATTTTATTTTTCATGTAATACTTTGACAAATCTCTGACCGCACATCTCAATGCGACTACTTTAATCAGCCATATTTCCAAAACCTAAGTTTTTACGGTAACTTGGATGGTATAATACTAATGTTCTGGTCCTATTCTTTCATCCTACGTGTACGTCATGCTGACACACTGCCGTATTTATTTTATATTTAAGTCAAACTTAGGTGGATCGCTGTCAACACATCCGATGCGACTATTTTAATCACCCGTATTTCCAAAACCTAAGTTTTTAAGGTAACTTGGGTGGTATAGTACTAAAGTTCTGGACCTATTCTATCATCCTATGTGTACGTCATGTTGGCACACCTCCGTATTTTTTTATATTTCGTGTCAAACTTCGACAAATCTCTGTCCGCACATCTCAATGCGACTACTTTAATCAGCCATTTTTCCAAAACCTAAGTTTTTACGGTAACTTGGGTGGTATAATACAGAAGTTCTGGTCCTATTCTATCACCCAACGTGTACGTAATGTTGGCACACCTCCGTATTTATTATTATATTTCATGTCATACTTAGACAAATCTTTGTCCGCACATCGCATAGCGACTAATTTAATCAACCATATTTCCAAAACCTAAGTTTTTAAGGTAACTTGGGTGGTATAGTACTAAAGTTCTGGTCCTATTCTTTCATCCTACGTGTACGTCATGCTGACACACTTCCGTAATTATTTTATATTTCATGTCAAACTTAGACAAATCGTTGTCCGCACATCGCATAGCGACTAATTTAATCACCCATATTTCTAAAACCTAAGTTTTTAAGGTAACTTGGGTGGTATAATACTAAATTTCAGGACCTATTCTATCATCCTATGTGTACGTCATGTTGGCACACTTCCGTATTTCTTTTATTTTTCATGTCATACTTTGACAAATCGCTGTCCGCACATCTCAATGCGACTACTTTAATCAGCCATATTTCCAAAACCTAAGTTTTTACGGTAACTTGGGTGGTATAATACAGAAGTTCTGGTCCTATTCTATCACCCTATGTGTACGTCATGTTGGCACACCTCCGTATTTATTTTATATTTCATGTCAAACTTAGAAAAATCCCTCTCCGCACATCGCAAAGCAACTAATTTAATCACCCATTTTTCCAAAACCTAAGTTTTTAAGGTAACTTGGGTGGTATGATACTAAATTTCAGGACCTATTCTATCATCCTATGTGTACGTCATGTTGGCACACTTCCGTATTTATTTTATATTTCATGTCAAACTTAGAAAAATCCCTCTCCGCACATCGCAAAGCAACTAATTTAATCACCCATATTTCCAAAACCTAAGTTTATAAGGTAACATGGGTGGTATAGTACTAAAGTTCTGGACCTATTCTATCATACTATGTGTACGTCATGTTAGAACACTTCCGTATTTATTTTATATTTCATGTCAAACTTAGAAAAATCCCTCTCCGCACATCGCAAAGCAACTAATTTAATCACCCATATTTCCAAAACCTAAGTTTTTAAGGTAACTTGGGTGGTATAATACTTAATTTGTGGTCCTATTTTATCACCCTATGTGAACGTCATGTATTCACAATTCCGTATTTATTTTTATATTTCATGTCAAACTTAGACAAATCGTTGTCCGCACATCGGATAGCGACTAATTTAATCACCCATATTTCCAAAACCTAAGTTTATAAGGTAACATGGGTGGTATAGTACTAAAGTTCTGGACCTATTCTATCATACTATGTGTACGTCATGTTGGAACACTTCCGTATTTATTTTATATTTCATGTCAAACTTAGAAAAATCGCTCTCCGCCCATCGCAAAGCGACTACTTTAATCAGCCATATTTCCAAAACCCAAGTTTTTACGGTAACTTGGGTGGTATAATACAGAAGTTCTGGTCCTATTCTATCACCCTATGTGTACGTCATGTATCCACAATTCCGTATTTATTTTTATATTTTATGTCAAACTTAGACAAATCGTTGTCCGCACATCGCATAGCGACTAATTTAATCACCCATATTTCCAAAACCTAAGTTTTTAAGGTAACTTGGGTGGTATAATACTAAATTTCAGGACCTATTCTATCATCCTATGTGTACGTCATGTTGGCACACTTCCGTATTTATTTTTTTTTCATGTCATACTTTGACAAATCGCTGTCCGCACATCTCAATGCGACTACTTTAATCAGCCATATTTCCAAAACCTAAGTTTTTACGGTAACTTGGGTGGTATAGTACTAAAGTTCTGGACCTATTCTATCATCCTATGTGTACGTCATGTTGGCACACCTCCGTATTTTTTTTATATTTCGTGTCAAACTTCGACAAATCGCTGTCCGCACATCTCAATGCGACTACTTTAATCACCCATATTTCCAAAACCTAAGTTTTTACGGTAACTTGGGTGGTATAATTCAGAAGTTCTGGTCCTATTATATCACCCTATGTGTACGTCATGTATCCACAATTCCGTATTTATTTTTATATTTCATGTCAAACTTGGACAAATCGTTGTCCGCACATCGCATAGCGACTAATTTAATCACCCATATTTCCAAAACCTAAGTTTTTAAGGTAACTTGGGTGGTATAATACTAAATTTCAGGACCTATTCTATCATCCTATGTGTACGTCATGTATCCACAATTCCGTATTTATTTTTATATTTCATGTCAAACTTCGACAAATCTCTGTCCGCACATCTCAATGCGACTACTTTAATCAGCCATATTTCCAAAACCTAAGTTTTTACGGTAACTTGGGTGGTATAATACTAAAGTTCTGGTCCTATTCTTTCATCCTACGTGTACGTCATGCTGACACACTGCCGTATTTATTTTATATTTTATGTCAAACTTAGGTGGATCGCTGTCCACACATCCAAAGCGACTATTTTAATCACCCGTATTTCCAAAACCTAAGTTTTTAAGGTAACTTGGGTGGTATAGTACTAAAGTTCTGGACCTATTCTATCATCCTATGTGTACGTCATGTTGGCACACCTCCGTATTTTTTTTATATTTCGTGTCAAATTTCGACAAATCTCTGTCCGCACATCTCAATGCGACTACTTTAATCAGCCATATTTCCAAAACCTAAGTTTTTACGGTAACTTGGGTGGTATAATACAGAAGTTCTGGTCCTATTCTATCACCCTACGTGTACGTAATGTTGGCACACCTCCGTATTTATTATTATATTTCATGTCATACTTAGACAAATCTTTGTCCGCACATCGCATAGCGACTAATTTAATCACCCATATTTCCAAAACCTAAGTTTTTAAGGTAACTTGGGTGGTATAATACTTAATTTTTGGTCCTATTTTATCACCCTATGTGAACGTCATGTATTCACAATTCCGTATTTATTTTTATATTTCATGTCAAACTTAGACAAATCGTTGTCCGCACATCGCATAGCGACTAATTTAATCACCCATATTTCAAAAACCTAAGTTTATAAGGTAACATGGGTGGTATAGTACTAAAGTTCTGGACCTATTCTATCATACTATGTGTACGTCATGTTGGAACACTTCCGTATTTATTTTATATTTCATGTCAAACTTAGACAAATCGCTGTCCGCCCATCGCAAAGCGACTACTTTAATCAGCCATATTTCCAAAACCCAAGTTTTTACGGTAACTTGGGTGGTATAATACAGAAGTTCTGGTCCTATTCTATCACCCTATTTGTACGTCATGTTGGCACACCTCCGTATTTATTTTTATATTTCATGTCATACTTAGACAAATCGTTGTCCGCACATCGCATAGCGACTAATTTAATCACCCATATTTCCAAAACCTAAGTTTTTAAGGTAACTTGGGTCGTATAGTACTAAAGTTCTGGTCCTATTCTTTCATCCTACGTGTACGTCATGCTGACACACTGCCGTATTTATTTTATATTTTATGTCAAACTTAGGTGGATCGCTGTCCACACATCCAAAGCGACTATTTTAATCACCCGTATTTCCAAAACCTAAGTTTTGACGGTAACCTGAGTGGTATAATAATATAGTTCTAATCCTATTCTATCACCCAATGTGTACGTCATGTATCCAAAATTCCGTATTTATTTTTATATTTCATGTCAAACTTAGACAAATCGTTGTCCGCACATCGCATAGCGACTAATTTAATCACCCATATTTCCAAAACCTAAGTTTTTACGGTAACTTGGGTGGTATAATACAGAAGTTCTGGTCCTATTCTATCACCCTATGTGTACGTCATGTATCCACAATTCCGAATTTATTTTTATATTTCATGTCAAACTTAGACAAATCGTTGTCCGCACATCGCATAGCGACTAATTTAATCACCCGTATTTCCAAAACCTAAGTTTTTAAGGTAACTTGGGTTGTATAGTACTAAAGTTCTGGACCTATTCTATCATCCTATGTGTACGTCATGTTGGCACACCTCCGTATTTTTTTTATATTTCGTGTCAAACTTCGACAAATCTCTGTCCGCACATCTCAATGCGACTACTTTAATCAGCCATATTTCCAAAACCTAAGTTTTTACGGTAACTTGGTTGGTATAATACAGAAGTTCTGGTCCTATTCTATCACCCTACGTGTACGTAATGTTGGCACACCTCCGTATTTATTATTATATTTCATGTCATACTTAGACAAATCGTTGTCCGCACATCGCATAGCGACTAATTTAATCACCCATATTTCCAAAACCTAAGTTTTTAAGGTAACTTGGGTCGTATAGTACTAAAGTTCTGGTCCTATTCTTTCATCCTACGTGTACGTCATGCTGACACACTGCCGTATTTATTTTATATTTTATGTCAAACTTAGGTGGATCGCTGTCCACACATCCAAAGCGACTATTTTAATCACCCGTATTTCCAAAACCTAAGTTTTGACGGTAACCTGAGTGGTATAATAATATAGTTCTAATCCTATTCTATCACCCAATGTGTACGTCATGTATCAAAAATTCCGTATTTATTTTTATATTTCATGTCAAACTTAGACAAATCGTTGTCCGCACATCGCATAGCGACTAATTTAATCACCCATATTTCCAAAACCTAAGTTTTTACGGTAACTTGGGTGGTATAATTCAGAAGTTCTGGTCCTATTATATCACCCTATGTGTACGTCATGTATCCACAATTCCGTATTTATTTTTATATTTCATGTCAAACTTGGACAAATCGTTGTCCGCACATCGCATAGCGACTAATTTAATCACCCATATTTCCAAAACCTAAGTTTTTAAGGTAACTTGGGTGGTATAATACTAAATTTCAGGACCTATTCTATCATCCTATGTGTACGTCATGTATCCACAATTCCGTATTTATTTTTATATTTCATGTCAAACTTCGACAAATCTCTGTCCGCACATCTCAATGCGACTACTTTAATCAGCCATATTTCCAAAACCTAAGTTTTTACGGTAACTTGGGTGGTATAATACTAAAGTTCTGGTCCTATTCTTTCATCCTACGTGTACGTCATGCTGACACACTGCCGTATTTATTTTATATTTTATGTCAAACTTAGGTGGATCGCTGTCCACACATCCAAAGCGACTATTTTAATCACCCGTATTTCCAAAACCTAAGTTTTTAAGGTAACTTGGGTGGTATAGTACTAAAGTTCTGGACCTATTCTATCATCCTATGTGTACGTCATGTTGGCACACCTCCGTATTTTTTTTATATTTCGTGTCAAATTTCGACAAATCTCTGTCCGCACATCTCAATGCGACTACTTTAATCAGCCATATTTCCAAAACCTAAGTTTTTACGGTAACTTGGGTGGTATAATACAGAAGTTCTGGTCCTATTCTATCACCCTACGTGTACGTAATGTTGGCACACCTCCGTATTTATTATTATATTTCATGTCATACTTAGACAAATCTTTGTCCGCACATCGCATAGCGACTAATTTAATCACCCATATTTCCAAAACCTAAGTTTTTAAGGTAACTTGGGTGGTATAATACTTAATTTTTGGTCCTATTTTATCACCCTATGTGAACGTCATGTATTCACAATTCCGTATTTATTTTTATATTTCATGTCAAACTTAGACAAATCGTTGTCCGCACATCGCATAGCGACTAATTTAATCACCCATATTTCAAAAACCTAAGTTTATAAGGTAACATGGGTGGTATAGTACTAAAGTTCTGGACCTATTCTATCATACTATGTGTACGTCATGTTGGAACACTTCCGTATTTATTTTATATTTCATGTCAAACTTAGACAAATCGCTGTCCGCCCATCGCAAAGCGACTACTTTAATCAGCCATATTTCCAAAACCCAAGTTTTTACGGTAACTTGGGTGGTATAATACAGAAGTTCTGGTCCTATTCTATCACCCTATTTGTACGTCATGTTGGCACACCTCCGTATTTATTTTTATATTTCATGTCATACTTAGACAAATCGTTGTCCGCACATCGCATAGCGACTAATTTAATCACCCATATTTCCAAAACCTAAGTTTTTAAGGTAACTTGGGTCGTATAGTACTAAAGTTCTGGTCCTATTCTTTCATCCTACGTGTACGTCATGCTGACACACTGCCGTATTTATTTTATATTTTATGTCAAACTTAGGTGGATCGCTGTCCACACATCCAAAGCGACTATTTTAATCACCCGTATTTCCAAAACCTAAGTTTTGACGGTAACCTGAGTGGTATAATAATATAGTTCTAATCCTATTCTATCACCCAATGTGTACGTCATGTATCCAAAATTCCGTATTTATTTTTATATTTCATGTCAAACTTAGACAAATCGTTGTCCGCACATCGCATAGCGACTAATTTAATCACCCATATTTCCAAAACCTAAGTTTTTACGGTAACTTGGGTGGTATAATACAGAAGTTCTGGTCCTATTCTATCACCCTATGTGTACGTCATGTATCCACAATTCCGAATTTATTTTTATATTTCATGTCAAACTTAGACAAATCGTTGTCCGCACATCGCATAGCGACTAATTTAATCACCCGTATTTCCAAAACCTAAGTTTTTAAGGTAACTTGGGTTGTATAGTACTAAAGTTCTGGACCTATTCTATCATCCTATGTGTACGTCATGTTGGCACACCTCCGTATTTTTTTTATATTTCGTGTCAAACTTCGACAAATCTCTGTCCGCACATCTCAATGCGACTACTTTAATCAGCCATATTTCCAAAACCTAAGTTTTTACGGTAACTTTGTTGGTATAATACAGAAGTTCTGGTCCTATTCTATCACCCTACGTGTACGTAATGTTGGCACACCTCCGTATTTATTATTATATTTCATGTCATACTTAGACAAATCGTTGTCCGCACATCGCATAGCGACTAATTTAATCACCCATATTTCCAAAACCTAAGTTTTTAAGGTAACTTGGGTCGTATAGTACTAAAGTTCTGGTCCTATTCTTTCATCCTACGTGTACGTCATGCTGACACACTGCCGTATTTATTTTATATTTTATGTCAAACTTAGGTGGATCGCTGTCCACACATCCAAAGCGACTATTTTAATCACCCGTATTTCCAAAACCTAAGTTTTGACGGTAACCTGAGTGGTATAATAATATAGTTCTAATCCTATTCTATCACCCAATGTGTACGTCATGTATCAAAAATTCCGTATTTATTTTTATATTTCATGTCAAACTTAGACAAATCGTTGTCCGCACATCGCATAGCGACTAATTTAATCACCCATATTTCCAAAACCTAAGTTTTTACGGTAACTTGGGTGGTATAATACAGAAGTTCTGGTCCTATTCTATCACCCTATGTGTACGTCATGTATCCACAATTCCGTATTTATTTTTATATTTCATGTCAAACTTAGACAAATCGTTGTCCGCACATCGCATAGCGACTAATTTAATCACCCATATTTCCAAAACCTATGTTTTTAAGGTAACTTGGGTGGTATAATACTAAATTTCAGGACCTATTCTATCATCCAATGTGTACGTCATGTTGGCACTCTTCCGTATTTATTTTATTTTTCATGTCATACTTTGACAAATCGCTGTCCGCACATCTCAATGCGACTACTTTAATCAGCCATATTTCCAAAACCTAAGTTTTTACGGTAACTTGGGTGGTATAATACAGAAGTTCTGGTCCTATTCTATCACCCTATGTGTACGTCATGTATCCACAATTCCGTATTTATTTTTATATTTCATGTCAAACTTCGACAAATCTCTGTCCGCACATCTCAATGCGACTACTTTAATCAGCCATATTTCCAAAACCTAAGTTTTTACGGTAATTTGGGTGGTATAATACTAAAGTTCTGGTCCTATTCTTTCATCCTACGTGTACGTCATGCTGACACACTGCCGTATTTATTTTATATTTAAGTCAAACTTAGGTGGATCGCTGTTCACACATCCAAAGCGACTATTTTAATCACCCGTATTTCCAAAACCTAAGTTTTTAAGGTAACTTGGGTGGTATAGTACTAAAGTTCTGGACCTATTCTATCATCCTATGTGTACATCATGTTGGCACACCTCCGTATTTTTTTTATATTTCGTGTCAAACTTCGACAAATCTCTGTCCGCACATCTCAATGCGACTACTTTAATCAGCCATATTTCCAAAAGCTAAGTTTTTACGGTAACTTGGGTGGTATAATACAGAAATTCTGGTCCTATTCTATCACCCAACGTGTACGTAATGTTGGCACACCTCCGTATTTATTATTATATTTCATGTCATACTTAGACAAATCTTTGTCCGCACATCGCATAGCGACTAATTTAATCACCCATATTTCCAAAACCTAAGTTTTTAAGGTAACTTGGGTGGTATAGTACTAAAGTTCTGGTCCTATTCTTTCATCCTACGTGTACGTCATGCTGACACACTTCCGTATTTATTTTATATTTCATGTCAAACTTAGACAAATCGTTGTCCGCACATCGCATAGCGACTAATTTAATCACCCATATATCCAAAACCTAAGTTTTTAAGGTAACTTGGGTGGTATAATACTAAATTTCAGGACCTATTCTATCACCCTATGTGTACGTCATGTTGGCACACCTACGTATTTATTTTTATATTTCATGTCATACTTAGACAAATCGTTGTCCGCACATCGCATAGCGACTAATTTAATCACCCATATTTCCAAAACCTTAGTTTTTACGGTAACTTGGGTGGTATAATACAGAAGTTCTGGTCCTATTCTATCACCCTATGTGTACGTCATGTATCCACAATTCCGTATTTATTTTTATATTTCATGTCAAATTTAGACAAATCGTTGTCCGCACATCGCATAGCGACTAATTTAATCACCCATATTTCCAAAACCTAAGTTTTTAAGGTAACTTGGGTGGTATAATACTAAATTTCAGGACCTATTCTATCATCCTATGTGTACGTCATGTTGGCACACTTCCGTATTTATTTTATTTTTCATGTCATACTTTGACAAATCGCTGTCCGCACATCTCAATGCGACTACTTTAATCAGCCATATTTCCAAAACCTAAGTTTTTACGGTAACTTGGGTGGTATAATACAGAAGTTCTGGTCCTATTCTATCACCCTATGTGTACGTCATGTATCCACAATTCCGTATTTATTTTTATATTTCATGTCAAACTTCGACAAATCTCTGTCCGCACATCTCAATGCGACTACTTTAATCAGCCATATTTCCAAAACCTAAGTTTTTACGGTAACTTGGGTGGTATAATACTAAAGTTCTGGTCCTATTCTTTCATCCTACGTGTACGTCATGCTGACACACTGCCGTATTTATTTTATATTTTATGTCAAACTTAGGTGGATCGCTGTCCACACATCCAAAGCGACTATTTTAATCACCCGTATTTCCAAAACCTAAGTTTTTAAGGTAACTTGGGTGGTATAGTACTAAAGTTCTGGACCTATTCTATCATCCTATGTGTACGTCATGTTGGCACACCTCCGTATTTTTTTTACATTTCGTGTCAAATTTCGACAAATCTCTGTCCGCACATCTCAATGCGACTACTTTAATCAGCCATATTTACAAAACCTAAGTTTTTACGGTAACTTGGGTGGTATAATACAGAAGTTCTGGTCCTATTCTATCACCCTACGTGTACGTAATGTTGGCACACCTCCGTATTTATTATTATATTTCATGTCATACTTAGACAAATCTTTGTCCGCACATCGCATAGCGACTAATTTAATCACCCATATTTCCAAAACCTAAGTTTTAAAGGTAACTTGGGTGGTATAGTACTAAAGTTCTGGTCCTATTCTTTCATCTTACGTGTACGTTATGCTGACACACTTCCGTATTTATTTTATATTTCATGTCAAACTTAGAAAAATCCCTCTCCGCACATCGCAAAGCAACTAATTTAATCACCCATATTTCCAAAACCTAAGTTTTTAAGGTAACTTGGGTGGTATAATACTTAATTTGTGGTCCTATTTTATCACCCTATGTGAACGTCATGTATTCACAATTCCGTATTTATTTTTATATTTCATGTCAAACTTAGACAAATCGTTGTCCGCACATCGCATAGCGACTAATTTAATCACCCATATTTCCAAAACCTAAGTTTATAAGGTAACATGGGTGGTATAGTACTAAAGTTCTGGACCTATTCTATCATACTATGTGTACGTCATGTTGGAACACTTCCGTATTTATTTTATATTTCATGTCAAACTTAGACAAATCGCTGTCCGCCCATCGCAAAGCGACTACTTTAATCAGCCATATTTCCAAAACCTAAGTTTTTACGGTAACTTGGGTGGTATAATTCAGAAGTTCTGGTCCTATTATATCACCCTATGTGTACGTCATGTATCCACAATTCCGTATTTATTTTTATATTTCATGTCAAACTTGGACAAATCGTTGTCCGCACATCGCATAGCGACTAATTTAATCACCCATATTTCCAAAACCTAAGTTTTTAAGGTAACTTGGGTGGTATAATACTAAATTTCAGGACCTATTCTATCATCCTATGTGTACGTCATGTTGGCACACTTCCGTATTTATTTTATTTTTCATGTAATACTTTGACAAATCTCTGACCGCACATCTCAATGCGACTACTTTAATCAGCCATATTTCCAAAACCTAAGTTTTTACGGTAACTTGGGTGGTATAATACTAATGTTCTGGTCCTATTCTTTCATCCTACGTGTACGTCATGCTGACACACTGCCGTATTTATTTTATATTTAAGTCAAACTTAGGTGGATCGCTGTCAACACATCCGATGCGACTATTTTAATCACCCGTATTTCCAAAACCTAAGTTTTTAAGGTAACTTGGGTGGTATAGTACTAAAGTTCTGGACCTATTCTATCATCCTATGTGTACGTCATGTTGGCACACCTCCGTATTTTTTTATATTTCGTGTCAAACTTCGACAAATCTCTGTCCGCACATCTCAATGCGACTACTTTAATCAGCCATTTTTCCAAAACCTAAGTTTTTACGGTAACTTGGGTGGTATAATACAGAAGTTCTGGTCCTATTCTATCACCCAACGTGTACGTAATGTTGGCACACCTCCGTATTTATTATTATATTTCATGTCATACTTAGACAAATCTTTGTCCGCACATCGCATAGCGACTAATTTAATCAACCATATTTCCAAAACCTAAGTTTTTAAGGTAACTTGGGTGGTATAGTACTAAAGTTCTGGTCCTATTCTTTCATCCTACGTGTACGTCATGCTGACACACTTCCGTAATTATTTTATATTTCATGTCAAACTTAGACAAATCGTTGTCCGCACATCGCATAGCGACTAATTTAATCACCCATATTTCTAAAACCTAAGTTTTTAAGGTAACTTGGGTGGTATAATACTAAATTTCAGGACCTATTCTATCATCCTATGTGTACGTCATGTTGGCACACTTCCGTATTTCTTTTATTTTTCATGTCATACTTTGACAAATCGCTGTCCGCACATCTCAATGCGACTACTTTAATCAGCCATATTTCCAAAACCTAAGTTTTTACGGTAACTTGGGTGGTATAATACAGAAGTTCTGGTCCTATTCTATCACCCTATGTGTACGTCATGTTGGCACACCTCCGTATTTATTTTATATTTCATGTCAAACTTAGAAAAATCCCTCTCCGCACATCGCAAAGCAACTAATTTAATCACCCATTTTTCCAAAACCTAAGTTTTTAAGGTAACTTGGGTGGTATGATACTAAATTTCAGGACCTATTCTATCATCCTATGTGTACGTCATGTTGGCACACTTCCGTATTTATTTTATATTTCATGTCAAACTTAGAAAAATCCCTCTCCGCACATCGCAAAGCAACTAATTTAATCACCCATATTTCCAAAACCTAAGTTTATAAGGTAACATGGGTGGTATAGTACTAAAGTTCTGGACCTATTCTATCATACTATGTGTACGTCATGTTAGAACACTTCCGTATTTATTTTATATTTCATGTCAAACTTAGAAAAATCCCTCTCCGCACATCGCAAAGCAACTAATTTAATCACCCATATTTCCAAAACCTAAGTTTTTAAGGTAACTTGGGTGGTATAATACTTAATTTGTGGTCCTATTTTATCACCCTATGTGAACGTCATGTATTCACAATTCCGTATTTATTTTTATATTTCATGTCAAACTTAGACAAATCGTTGTCCGCACATCGGATAGCGACTAATTTAATCACCCATATTTCCAAAACCTAAGTTTATAAGGTAACATGGGTGGTATAGTACTAAAGTTCTGGACCTATTCTATCATACTATGTGTACGTCATGTTGGAACACTTCCGTATTTATTTTATATTTCATGTCAAACTTAGAAAAATCGCTCTCCGCCCATCGCAAAGCGACTACTTTAATCAGCCATATTTCCAAAACCCAAGTTTTTACGGTAACTTGGGTGGTATAATACAGAAGTTCTGGTCCTATTCTATCACCCTATGTGTACGTCATGTATCCACAATTCCGTATTTATTTTTATATTTTATGTCAAACTTAGACAAATCGTTGTCCGCACATCGCATAGCGACTAATTTAATCACCCATATTTCCAAAACCTAAGTTTTTAAGGTAACTTGGGTGGTATAATACTAAATTTCAGGACCTATTCTATCATCCTATGTGTACGTCATGTTGGCACACTTCCGTATTTATTTTTTTTTCATGTCATACTTTGACAAATCGCTGTCCGCACATCTCAATGCGACTACTTTAATCAGCCATATTTCCAAAACCTAAGTTTTTACGGTAACTTGGGTGGTATAGTACTAAAGTTCTGGACCTATTCTATCATCCTATGTGTACGTCATGTTGGCACACCTCCGTATTTTTTTTATATTTCGTGTCAAACTTCGACAAATCGCTGTCCGCACATCTCAATGCGACTACTTTAATCACCCATATTTCCAAAACCTAAGTTTTTACGGTAACTTGGGTGGTATAATTCAGAAGTTCTGGTCCTATTATATCACCCTATGTGTACGTCATGTATCCACAATTCCGTATTTATTTTTATATTTCATGTCAAACTTGGACAAATCGTTGTCCGCACATCGCATAGCGACTAATTTAATCACCCATATTTCCAAAACCTAAGTTTTTAAGGTAACTTGGGTGGTATAATACTAAATTTCAGGACCTATTCTATCATCCTATGTGTACGTCATGTATCCACAATTCCGTATTTATTTTTATATTTCATGTCAAACTTCGACAAATCTCTGTCCGCACATCTCAATGCGACTACTTTAATCAGCCATATTTCCAAAACCTAAGTTTTTACGGTAACTTGGGTGGTATAATACTAAAGTTCTGGTCCTATTCTTTCATCCTACGTGTACGTCATGCTGACACACTGCCGTATTTATTTTATATTTTATGTCAAACTTAGGTGGATCGCTGTCCACACATCCAAAGCGACTATTTTAATCACCCGTATTTCCAAAACCTAAGTTTTTAAGGTAACTTGGGTGGTATAGTACTAAAGTTCTGGACCTATTCTATCATCCTATGTGTACGTCATGTTGGCACACCTCCGTATTTTTTTTATATTTCGTGTCAAATTTCGACAAATCTCTGTCCGCACATCTCAATGCGACTACTTTAATCAGCCATATTTCCAAAACCTAAGTTTTTACGGTAACTTGGGTGGTATAATACAGAAGTTCTGGTCCTATTCTATCACCCTACGTGTACGTAATGTTGGCACACCTCCGTATTTATTATTATATTTCATGTCATACTTAGACAAATCTTTGTCCGCACATCGCATAGCGACTAATTTAATCACCCATATTTCAAAAACCTAAGTTTATAAGGTAACATGGGTGGTATAGTACTAAAGTTCTGGACCTATTCTATCATACTATGTGTACGTCATGTTGGAACACTTCCGTATTTATTTTATATTTCATGTCAAACTTAGACAAATCGCTGTCCGCCCATCGCAAAGCGACTACTTTAATCAGCCATATTTCCAAAACCCAAGTTTTTACGGTAACTTGGGTGGTATAATACAGAAGTTCTGGTCCTATTCTATCACCCTATGTGTACGTCATGTATCCACAATTCCGTATTTATTTTTATATTTCATGTCAAACTTAGACAAATCGTTGTCCGCACATCGCATAGCGACTAATTTAATCACCCATATTTCCAAAACCTAAGTTTTTAAGGTAAATTGGGTGGTATAATACTAAATTTCAGGACCTATTCTATCATCCTATGTGTACGTCATGTTAGCACACTTCCGTTATTATTTTTTTTTCATGTCATACTTTGACAAATCGCTGTCCGCACATCTCAATGCGACTACTTTAATCAGCCATATTTCCAAAACCTAAGTTTTTACGGTAACTTGGGTGGTATCGTACTAAAGTTCTGGACCTATTCTATCATCCTATGTGTACGTCATGTTGGCACACCTCCGTATTTTTTTTATATTTCGTGTCAAACTTCGACAAATCGCTGTCCGCACATCTCAATGCGACTACTTTAATCACCCATATTTCCAAAACCTAAGTTTTTACGGTAACTTGGGTGGTATAATTCAGAAGTTCTGGTCCTATTATATCACCCTATGTGTACGTCATGAATCCACAATTCCGTATTTATTTTTATATTTCATGTCAAACTTGGACAAATCGTTGTCCGCACATCGCATAGCGACTAATTTAATCACCCATATTTCCAAAACCTAAGTTTTTAAGGTAACTTGGGTGGTATAATACTAAATTTCAGGACCTATTCTATCAACCTATGTGTACGTCATGTTGGCACACTTCCGTATTTATTTTATTTTTCATGTAATACTTTGACAAATCTCTGTCCGCACATCTCAATGCGACTACTTTAATCAGCCATATTTCCAAAACCTAAGTTTTTACGGTAACTTTGGTGGTATAATACTAATGTTCTGGTCCTATTCTTTCATCCTACGTGTACGTCATGCTGACACACTGCCGTATTTATTTTATATTTAAGTCAAACTTAGGTGGATCGCTGTCCACACATCCAATGCGACTATTTTAATCACCCGTATTTCCAAAACCTAAGTTTTTAAGGTAACTTGGGTGGTATAGTACTAAAGTTCTGGACCTATTCTATCATCCTATGTGTACGTCATGTTGGCACACCTCCGTATTTTTTTATATTTCGTGTCAAACTTCGACAAATCTCTGTCCGCACATCTCAATGCGACTACTTTAATCAGCCATTTTTCCAAAACCTAAGTTTTTACGGTAACTTGGGTGGTATAATACAGAAGTTCTGGTCCTATTCTATCACCCAACGTGTACGTAATGTTGGCACACCTCCGTATTTATTATTATATTTCATGTCATACTTAGACAAATCTTTGTCCGCACATCGCATAGCGACTAATTTAATCACCCATATTTCCAAAACCTAAGTTTTTAAGGTAACTTGGGTGGTATAGTACTAAAGTTCTGGTCCTATTCTTTCATCCTACGTGTACGTCATGCTGACACACTTCCGTATTTATTTTATATTTCATGTCAAACTTAGACAAATCGTTGTCCGCACATCGCATAGCGACTAATTTAATCACCCATATTTCCAAAACCTAAGTTTTTAAGGTAACTTGGGTGGTATAATACTAAATTTCAGGACCTATTCTATCATCCTATGTGTACGTCATGTTGGCACACTTCCGTATTTATTTTATTTTTCATGTCATACTTTGACAAATCGCTGTCCGCACATCTCAATGCGACTACTTTAATCAGCCATATTTCCAAAACCTAAGTTTTTACGGTAACTTGGGTGGTATAATACAGAAGTTCTGGTCCTATTCTATCACCCTCTGTGTACGTCATGTTGGCACACCTCCGTATTTATTTTTATATTTCATGTCATACTTAGACAAATCGTTGTCCGCACATCGCATAGCGACTAATTTAATCACCCATATTTCCAAAACCTAAGTTTTTACGGTAACTTGGGTGGTATAATACAGAAGTTCTGGTCCTATTCTATCACCCTATGTGTACGTCATGTATCCACAATTCCGTATTTATTTTTATATTTCATGTCAAATTTAGACAAATCGTTGTCCGCACATCGCATAGCGACTAATTTAATCACCCATATTTCCAAAACCTAAGTTTTTAAGGTAACTTGGGTGGTATAATACTAAATTTCAGGACCTATTCTATCATCCTATGTGTACGTCATGTTGGCACACTTCCGTATTTATTTTTTTTTTTCATGTCATACTTTGACAAATCGCTGTCCGCACATCTCAATGCGACTACTTTAATCAGCCATATTTCCAAAACCTAAGCTTTTACGGTAACTTAGGTGGTATAATACAGAAGTTCTGGTCCTATTCTATCACCCTATGTGTACGTCATGTATCCACAATTCCGTATTTATTTTTATATTTCATGTCAAACTTCGACAAATCTCTGTCCGCACATCTCAATGCGACTACTTTAATCAGCCATATTTCCAAAACCTAAGTTTTTACGGTAACTTGGGTGGTATAATACTAAAGTTCTGGTCCTATTCTTTCATCCTACGTGTACGTCATGCTGACACACTGCCGTATTTATTTTATATTTTATGTCAAACTTAGGTGGATCGCTGTCCACACATCCAAAGCGACTATTTTAATCACCCGTATTTCCAAAACCTAAGTTTTTAAGGTAACTTGGGTGGTATAGTACTAAAGTTCTTGTCCTATTCTTTCATCCTACGTGTACGTCATGCTGACACACTTCCGTATTTATTTTATATTTCATGTCAAACTTAGAAAAATCCCTCTCCGCACATCGCAAAGCAACTAATTTAATCACCCATATTTCCAAAACCTAAGTTTTTAAGGTAACTTGGGTGGTATAATACTTAATTTGTGGTCCTATTTTACCACCCTATGTGAACGTCATGTATTCACAATTCCGTATTTATTTTTATATTTCATGTCAAAATTAGACAAATCGTTGTCCGCACATCGCATAGCGACTAATTTAATCACCCATATTTCCAAAACCTAAGTTTATAAGGTAACATGGGTGGTATAGTACTAAAGTTCTGGACCTATTCTATCATACTATGTGTACGTCATGTTGGAACACTTCCGTATTTATTTTATATTTCATGTCAAACTTAGACAAATCGCTGTCCGCCCATCGCAAAGCGACTACTTTAATCAGCCATATTTCCAAAACCCAAGTTTTTACAGTAACTTGGGTGGTATAATACAGAAGTTCTGGTCCTATTCTATCACCCTATGTGTACGTCATGTATCCACAATTCCGTATTTATTTTTATATTTCATGTCAAACTTAGACAAATCGTTGTCCGCACATCGCATAGCGACTAATTTAATCAACCATATTTCCAAAACCTAAGTTTTTAAGGTAACTTGGGTGGTATAATACTAAATTTCAGGACCTATTCTATCATCCTATGTGTACGTCATGTTGGCACACTTCCGTATTTATTTTTTTCATGTCATACTTTGACAAATCGCTGTCCGCACATCTCAATGCGACTACTTTAATCAGCCAAATTTCCAAAACCTAAGTTTTTACGGTAACTTGGGTGGTATAGTACTAAAGTTCTGGACCTATTCTATCATCCTATGTGTACGTCATGTTGGCACACCTCCGTATTTTTTTATATTTCGTGTCAAACTTCGACAAATCGCTGTCCGCACATCTCAATGCGACTACTTTAATCACCCATATTTCCAAAACCTAAGTTTTTACGGTAACTTGGGTGGTATAATTCAGAAGTTCTGGTCCTATTATATCACCCTATGTGTACGTCATGTATCCACAATTCCGTATTTATTTTTATATTTCATGTCAAACTTAGACAAATCGTTGTCCGCACATCGCATAGCGACTAATTTAATCACCCATATTTCCAAAACCTAAGTTTTTAAGGTAACTTGGGTGGTATAATACTAAATTTCAGGACCTATTCTATCATCCTATGTGTACGTCATGTTGGCACACTTCCGTATTTATTTTATTTTTCATGTAATACTTTGACAAATCGCTGTCCGCACATCTCAATTCGACTACTTTAATCAGCCATATTTCCAAAACCTAAGTTTTTACGGTAACTTGGGTGGTATAATACAGACGTTCTGGTCCTATTCTATCACCCTATGTGTACGTCATGTATCCACAATTCCGTATTTATTTTTATATTTCATGTTAAACTTAGACAAATCGTTGTCCGCACATCGCATAGCGACTAATTTAATCACCCATATTTCCAAAACCTAAGTTTATAAGGTAACATGGGTGGTATAGTACTAAAGTTCTGGACCTATTCTATCATACTATGTGTACGTCATGTTGGAACACTTCCGTATTTATTTTATATTTCATGTCAAACTTAGACAAATCGCTGTCCGCCCATCGCAAAGCGACTACTTTAATCAGCCATATTTCCAAAACCTAAGTTTTTACGGTAACTTGGGTGGTATAATACAGAAGTTCTGGTCCTATTCTATCACCCTACGTGTACGTAATGTTAGCACACCTCCGTATTTATTATTATATTTCATGTCATACTTAGACAAATCGTTGTCCGCACATCGCATAGCGACTAATTTAATCACCCATATTTCCAAAACCTAAGTTTTAAAGGTAACTTGGGTGGTATAGTACTAAAGTTCTGGTCCTATTCTTTCATCCTACGTGTACGTTATGCTGACACACTTCCGTATTTATTTTATATTTCATGTCAAACTTAGAAAAATCCCTCTCCGCACATCGCAAAGCAACTAATTTAATCACCCATATTTCCAAAACCTAAGTTTTTAAGGTAACTTGGGTGGTATAATACTTAATTTGTGGTCCTATTTTATCACCCTATGTGAACGTCATGTATTCACAATTCCGTATTTATTTTTATATTTCATGTCAAACTTAGACAAATCGTTGTCCGCACATCGGATAGCGACTAATTTAATCACCCATATTTCCAAAACCTAAGTTTATAAGGTAACATGGGTGGTATAGTACTAAAGTTCTGGACCTATTCTATCATACTATGTGTACGTCATGTTGGAACACTTCCGTATTTATTTTATATTTCATGTCAAACTTAGACAAATCGCTGTCCGCCCATCGCAAAGCGACTACTTTAATCAGCCATATTTCCAAAACCCAAGTTTTTACGGTAACTTGGGTGGTATAATACAGAAGTTCTGGTCCTATTCTATCACCCTATGTGTACGTCATGTATCCACAATTCCGTATTTATTTTTATATTTCATGTCAAACTTAGACAAATCGTTGTCCGCACATCGCATAGCGACTAATTTAATCACCCATATTTCCAAAACCTAAGTTTTTAAGGTAACTTGGGTGGTATAATACTAAATTTCAGGACCTATTCTATCATCCTATGTGTACGTCATGTTGGCACACTTCCGTATTAATTTTTTTTTTCATGTCATACTTTGACAAATCGCTGTCCGCACATCTCAATGCGACTACTTTAATCAGCCATATTTCCAAAACCTAAGTTTTTACGGTAACTTGGGTGGTATAGTACTAAAGTTCTGGACCTATTCTATCATCCTATGTGTACGTCATGTTGGCACACCTCCGTATTTTTTTTATATTTCGTGTCAAACTTCGACAAATCGCTGTCCGCACATCTCAATGCGACTACTTTAATCACCCATATTTCCAAAACCTAAGTTTTTACGGTAACTTGGGTGGTATAATTCAGAAGTTCTGGTCCTATTATATCACCCTATGTGTACGTCATGTATCCACAATTCCGTATTTATTTTTATATTTCATGTCAAACCTGGACAAATCGTTGTCCGCACATCGCATAGCGACTAATTTAATCACCCATATTTCCAAAACCTAAGTTTTTAAGGTAACTTGGGTGGTATAATACTAAATTTCAGGACCTATTCTATCATCCTATGTGTACGTCATGTTGGCACACTTCCGTATTTATTTTATTTTTCATGTAATACTTTGACAAATCTCTGTCCGCACATCTCAATGCGACTACTTTAATCAGCCATATTTCCAAAACCTAAGTTTTTACGGTAACTTGGGTGGTATAATACTAATGTTCTGGTCCTATTCTTTCATCCTACGTGTACGTCATGCTGACACACTGCCGTATTTATTTTATATTTAAGTCAAACTTAGGTGGATCGCTGTCCACACATCCAATGCGACTATTTTAATCACCCGTATTTCCAAAACCTAAGTTTTTAAGGTAACTTGGGTGGTATAGTACTAAAGTTCTGGACCTATTCTATCATCCTATGTGTACGTCATGTTGGCACACCTCCGTATTTTTTTATATTTCGTGTCAAACTTCGACAAATCTCTGTCCGCACATCTCAATGCGACTACTTTAATCAGCCATTTTTCCAAAACCTAAGTTTTTACGGTAACTTGGGTGGTATAATACAGAAGTTCTGGTCCTATTCTATCACCCAACGTGTACGTAATGTTGGCACACCTCCGTATTTATTATTATATTTCATGTCATACTTAGACAAATCTTTGTCCGCACATCGCATAGCGACTAATTTAATCACCCATATTTCCAAAACCTAAGTTTTTAAGGTAACTTGGGTGGTATAGTACTAAAGTTCTGGTCCTATTCTTTCATCCTACGTGTACGTCATGCTGACACACTTCCGTATTTATTTTATATTTCATGTCAAACTTAGACAAATCGTTGTCCGCACATCGCATAGCGACTAATTTAATCACCCATATTTCCAAAACCTAAGTTTTTAAGGTAACTTGGGTGGTATAATACTAAATTTCAGGACCTATTCTATCATCCTATGTGTACGTCATGTTGGCACACTTCCGTATTTATTTTATTTTTCATGTCATACTTTGACAAATCGCTGTCCGCACATCTCAATGCGACTACTTTAATCAGCCATATTTCCAAAACCTAAGCTTTTACGGTAACTTGGGTGGTATAATACAGAAGTTCTGGTCCTATTCTATCACCCTATGTGTACGTCATGTATCCACAATTCCGTATTTATTTTTATATTTCATGTCAAACTTCGACAAATCTCTGTCCGCACATCTCAATGCGACTACTTTAATCAGCCATATTTCCAAAACCTAAGTTTTTACGGTAACTTGGGTGGTATAATACTAAAGTTTTGGTCCTATTCTTTCATCCTACGTGTACGTCATGCTGACACACTGCCGTATTTATTTTATATTTTATGTCAAACTTAGGTGGATCGCTGTCCACACATCCAAAGCGACTATTTTAATCACCCGTATTTCCAAAACCTAAGTTTTTAAGGTAACTTGGGTGGTATAGTACTAAAGTTCTGGACCTATTCTATCATCCTATGTGTACGTCATGTTGGCACACCTCCGTATTTTTTTTATATTTCGTGTCAAATTTCGACAAATCTCTGTCCGCACATCTCAATGCGACTACTTTAATCAGCCATATTTCCAAAACCTAAGTTTTTACGGTAACTTGGGTGGTATAATACAGAAGTTCTGGTCCTATTCTATCACCCAACGTGTACGTAATGTTGGCACACCTCCGTATTTATTATTATATTTCATGTCATACTTAGACAAATCTTTGTCCGCACATCGCATAGCGACTAATTTAATCACCTATATTTCCAAAACCTAAGTTTTTAAGGTAACTTGGGTGGTATAGTACTAAAGTTCTTGTCCTATTCTTTCATCCTATGTGTACGTCATGCTGAAACACTTCCGTATTTATTTTATATTTCATGTCAAACTTAGAAAAATCCCTCTCCGCACATCGCAAAGCAACTAATTTAATCACCCATATTTCCAAAACCTAAGTTTTTAAGGTAACTTGGGTGGTATAATACTTAATTTGTGGTCCTATTTTATCACCCTATGTGTACGTCATGTTGGCACACTTCCGTATTAATTTTTTTTTTCATGTCATACTTTGACAAATCGCTGTCCGCACATCTCAATGCGACTACTTTAATCAGCCATATTTCCAAAACCTAAGTTTTTACGGTAACTTGGGTGGTATAGTACTAAAGTTCTGGACCTATTCTATCATCCTATGTGTACGTCATGTTGGCACACCTCCGTATTTTTTTTATATTTCGTGTCAAACTTCGACAAATCGCTGTCCGCACATCTCAATGCGACTACTTTAATCACCCATATTTCCAAAACCTAAGTTTTTACGGTAACTTGGGTGGTATAATTCAGAAGTTCTGGTCCTATTATATCACCCTATGTGTACGTCATGTATCCACAATTCCGTATTTATTTTTATATTTCATGTCAAACCTGGACAAATCGTTGTCCGCACATCGCATAGCGACTAATTTAATCACCCATATTTCCAAAACCTAAGTTTTTAAGGTAACTTGGGTGGTATAATACTAAATTTCAGGACCTATTCTATCATCCTATGTGTACGTCATGTTGGCACACTTCCGTATTTATTTTATTTTTCATGTAATACTTTGACAAATCTCTGTCCGCACATCTCAATGCGACTACTTTAATCAGCCATATTTCCAAAACCTAAGTTTTTACGGTAACTTGGGTGGTATAATACTAATGTTCTGGTCCTATTCTTTCATCCTACGTGTACGTCATGCTGACACACTGCCGTATTTATTTTATATTTAAGTCAAACTTAGGTGGATCGCTGTCCACACATCCAATGCGACTATTTTAATCACCCGTATTTCCAAAACCTAAGTTTTTAAGGTAACTTGGGTGGTATAGTACTAAAGTTCTGGACCTATTCTATCATCCTATGTGTACGTCATGTTGGCACACCTCCGTATTTTTTTATATTTCGTGTCAAACTTCGACAAATCTCTGTCCGCACATCTCAATGCGACTACTTTAATCAGCCATTTTTCCAAAACCTAAGTTTTTACGGTAACTTGGGTGGTATAATACAGAAGTTCTGGTCCTATTCTATCACCCAACGTGTACGTAATGTTGGCACACCTCCGTATTTATTATTATATTTCATGTCATACTTAGACAAATCTTTGTCCGCACATCGCATAGCGACTAATTTAATCACCCATATTTCCAAAACCTAAGTTTTTAAGGTAACTTGGGTGGTATAGTACTAAAGTTCTGGTCCTATTCTTTCATCCTACGTGTACGTCATGCTGACACACTTCCGTATTTATTTTATATTTCATGTCAAACTTAGACAAATCGTTGTCCGCACATCGCATAGCGACTAATTTAATCACCCATATTTCCAAAACCTAAGTTTTTAAGGTAACTTGGGTGGTATAATACTAAATTTCAGGACCTATTCTATCATCCTATGTGTACGTCATGTTGGCACACTTCCGTATTTATTTTATTTTTCATGTCATACTTTGACAAATCGCTGTCCGCACATCTCAATGCGACTACTTTAATCAGCCATATTTCCAAAACCTAAGCTTTTACGGTAACTTGGGTGGTATAATACAGAAGTTCTGGTCCTATTCTATCACCCTATGTGTACGTCATGTATCCACAATTCCGTATTTATTTTTATATTTCATGTCAAACTTCGACAAATCTCTGTCCGCACATCTCAATGCGACTACTTTAATCAGCCATATTTCCAAAACCTAAGTTTTTACGGTAACTTGGGTGGTATAATACTAAAGTTTTGGTCCTATTCTTTCATCCTACGTGTACGTCATGCTGACACACTGCCGTATTTATTTTATATTTTATGTCAAACTTAGGTGGATCGCTGTCCACACATCCAAAGCGACTATTTTAATCACCCGTATTTCCAAAACCTAAGTTTTTAAGGTAACTTGGGTGGTATAGTACTAAAGTTCTGGACCTATTCTATCATCCTATGTGTACGTCATGTTGGCACACCTCCGTATTTTTTTTATATTTCGTGTCAAATTTCGACAAATCTCTGTCCGCACATCTCAATGCGACTACTTTAATCAGCCATATTTCCAAAACCTAAGTTTTTACGGTAACTTGGGTGGTATAATACAGAAGTTCTGGTCCTATTCTATCACCCAACGTGTACGTAATGTTGGCACACCTCCGTATTTATTATTATATTTCATGTCATACTTAGACAAATCTTTGTCCGCACATCGCATAGCGACTAATTTAATCACCTATATTTCCAAAACCTAAGTTTTTAAGGTAACTTGGGTGGTATAGTACTAAAGTTCTTGTCCTATTCTTTCATCCTATGTGTACGTCATGCTGAAACACTTCCGTATTTATTTTATATTTCATGTCAAACTTAGAAAAATCCCTCTCCGCACATCGCAAAGCAACTAATTTAATCACCCATATTTCCAAAACCTAAGTTTTTAAGGTAACTTGGGTGGTATAATACTTAATTTGTGGTCCTATTTTATCACCCTATGTGAACGTCATGTATTCACAATTCCGTATTTATTTTTATATTTCATGTCAAAATTAGACAAATCGTTGTCCGCACATCTCAATGCGACTACTTTAATCAGCCATATTTCCAAAACCTAAGTTTTTACGGTAACTTGGGTGGTATCGTACTAAAGTTCTGGACCTATTCTATCATCCTATGTGTACGTCATGTTGGCACACCTCCGTATTTTTTTTATATTTCGTGTCAAACTTCGACAAATCGCTGTCCGCACATCTCAATGCGACTACTTTAATCACCCATATTTCCAAAACCTAAGTTTTTACGGTAACTTGGGTGGTATAATTCAGAAGTTCTGGTCCTATTATATCACCCTATGTGTACGTCATGTATCCACAATTCCGTATTTATTTTTATATTTCATGTCAAACCTGGACAAATCGTTGTCCGCACATCGCATAGCGACTAATTTAATCACCCATATTTCCAAAACCTAAGTTTTTAAGGTAACTTGGGTGGTATAATACTAAATTTCAGGACCTATTCTATCATCCTATGTGTACGTCATGTTGGCACACTTCCGTATTTATTTTATTTTTCATGTAATACTTTGACAAATCTCTGTCCGCACATCTCAATGCGACTACTTTAATCAGCCATATTTCCAAAACCTAAGTTTTTACGGTAACTTGGGTGGTATAATACTAATGTTCTGGTCCTATTCTTTCATCCTACGTGTACGTCATGCTGACACACTGCCGTATTTATTTTATATTTAAGTCAAACTTAGGTGGATCGCTGTCCACACATCCAATGCGACTATTTTAATCACCCGTATTTCCAAAACCTAAGTTTTTAAGGTAACTTGGGTGGTATAGTACTAAAGTTCTGGACCTATTCTATCATCCTATGTGTACGTCATGTTGGCACACCTCCGTATTTTTTTATATTTCGTGTCAAACTTCGACAAATCTCTGTCCGCACATCTCAATGCGACTACTTTAATCAGCCATTTTTCCAAAACCTAAGTTTTTACGGTAACTTGGGTGGTATAATACAGAAGTTCTGGTCCTATTCTATCACCCAACGTGTACGTAATGTTGGCACACCTCCGTATTTATTATTATATTTCATGTCATACTTAGACAAATCTTTGTCCGCACATCGCATAGCGACTAATTTAATCACCCATATTTCCAAAACCTAAGTTTTTAAGGTAACTTGGGTGGTATAGTACTAAAGTTCTGGTCCTATTCTTTCATCCTACGTGTACGTCATGCTGACACACTTCCGTATTTATTTTATATTTCATGTCAAACTTAGACAAATCGTTGTCCGCACATCGCATAGCGACTAATTTAATCACCCATATTTCCAAAACCTAAGTTTTTAAGGTAACTTGGGTGGTATAATACTAAATTTCAGGACCTATTCTATCATCCTATGTGTACGTCATGTTGGCACACTTCCGTATTTATTTTATTTTTCATGTCATACTTTGACAAATCGCTGTCCGCACATCTCAATGCGACTACTTTAATCAGCCATATTTCCAAAACCTAAGCTTTTACGGTAACTTGGGTGGTATAATACAGAAGTTCTGGTCCTATTCTATCACCCTATGTGTACGTCATGTATCCACAATTCCGTATTTATTTTTATATTTCATGTCAAACTTCGACAAATCTCTGTCCGCACATCTCAATGCGACTACTTTAATCAGCCATATTTCCAAAACCTAAGTTTTTACGGTAACTTGGGTGGTATAATACTAAAGTTTTGGTCCTATTCTTTCATCCTACGTGTACGTCATGCTGACACACTGCCGTATTTATTTTATATTTTATGTCAAACTTAGGTGGATCGCTGTCCACACATCCAAAGCGACTATTTTAATCACCCGTATTTCCAAAACCTAAGTTTTTAAGGTAACTTGGGTGGTATAGTACTAAAGTTCTGGACCTATTCTATCATCCTATGTGTACGTCATGTTGGCACACCTCCGTATTTTTTTTATATTTCGTGTCAAATTTCGACAAATCTCTGTCCGCACATCTCAATGCGACTACTTTAATCAGCCATATTTCCAAAACCTAAGTTTTTACGGTAACTTGGGTGGTATAATACAGAAGTTCTGGTCCTATTCTATCACCCAACGTGTACGTAATGTTGGCACACCTCCGTATTTATTATTATATTTCATGTCATACTTAGACAAATCTTTGTCCGCACATCGCATAGCGACTAATTTAATCACCTATATTTCCAAAACCTAAGTTTTTAAGGTAACTTGGGTGGTATAGTACTAAAGTTCTTGTCCTATTCTTTCATCCTATGTGTACGTCATGCTGAAACACTTCCGTATTTATTTTATATTTCATGTCAAACTTAGAAAAATCCCTCTCCGCACATCGCAAAGCAACTAATTTAATCACCCATATTTCCAAAACCTAAGTTTTTAAGGTAACTTGGGTGGTATAATACTTAATTTGTGGTCCTATTTTATCACCCTATGTGAACGTCATGTATTCACAATTCCGTATTTATTTTTATATTTCATGTCAAAATTAGACAAATCGTTGTCCGCACATCTCAATGCGACTACTTTAATCAGCCATATTTCCAAAACCTAAGTTTTTACGGTAACTTGGGTGGTATCGTACTAAAGTTCTGGACCTATTCTATCATCCTATGTGTACGTCATGTTGGCACACCTCCGTATTTTTTTTATATTTCGTGTCAAACTTCGACAAATCGCTGTCCGCACATCTCAATGCGACTACTTTAATCACCCATATTTCCAAAACCTAAGTTTTTACGGTAACTTGGGTGGTATAATTCAGAAGTTCTGGTCCTATTATATCACCCTATGTGTACGTCATGTATCCACAATTCCGTATTTATCTTTATATTTCATGTCAAACTTAGACAAATCGTTGTCCGCACATCGCATAGCGACTAATTTAATCACCCATATTTCCAAAACCTAAGTTTTTACGGTAACTTGGGTGGTATAATACAGAAGTTCTGGTCCTATTCTATCACCCTACGTGTACGTAATGTTGGCACACCTACGTATTTATTATTATATTTCATGTCATACTTAGACAAATCGTTGTCCGCACATCGCATAGCGACTAATTTAATCACCCATATTTCCAAAACCTAAGTTTTTACGGTAACTTGGGTGGTATAATACAGAAGTTCTGGATCTATTCTATCACCCTATGTGTACGTCATGTATCCACAATTCCGTATTTATTTTTATATTTCATGTCAAACTTAGACAAATCGTTGTCCGCACATCGCATAGTAACTAATTTAATCACCCATATTTCCAAAACCTAAGTTTTTAAGGTAACTTGGGTGGTATAATACAGAAGTTCTGGATCTACTCTATCACCCTATGTGTACGTAATGTATCCACAATTCCGTATTTATTTTTATATTTCATGTCAAACTTAGACAAATCGTTGCCCGCACATCGCATAGTGACTAATTTAATCACCCATATTTCCAAAACCTAAGTTTTTAAGGTAACTTGGGTGGTATAATACTAAATTTCAGGACCTATTTTATGATCCTATGTGTACGTCATGTATCCACAATTCCGTATTTATTTTTATATTTCATGTCAAACTTAGACAAATCGTTGTCCGCACATCGCATAGTGACTAATTTAATCACCCATATTTCCAAAACCTAAGTTTTTAAGGTAACTTGGGTGGTATAATACTAAATTTCAGGACCTATTCTATCATCCTATGTGTACGTCATGTTGGCACACTTCCGTATCTATTTTATTTTTCATGTCATACTTTGACAAATCGCTGTCCGCACATCTCAATGCGACTACTTTAATCAGCCATATTTCCAAAACCTAAGTTTTAACGGTAACTTGGGTGGTATAATACAGAAGTTCTGGTCCTATTTCATCACCCTACGTGTACGTCATGCTGACACACTGCCGTATTTATTTTATATTTTATGTCAAACTTAGGTGGATCACTGTCCAAACATCCAAAGCGACTATTTTAATCACCCGTATTTCCAAAACCTAAGTTTTTAAGGTAACTTGGGTGGTATAGTACTAAAGTTCTGGACCTATTCTATCATCCTATGTGTACGTCATGTTGGCACACCTACGTATTTTTTTATATTTCGTGTCAAACTTCGACAAATCTCTGTCCGCACATCTCAAAGCGACTACTTTAATCAGCCATATTTCCAAAACCTAAGTTTTTACGGTAACTTGGGTGGTATAATACAGAAGTTATGGTCCTATTCTATCACCCTACGTGTACGTAATGTTGGCACACCTCCGTATTTATTATTATATTTCATGTCATACTTAGACAAATCGTTGTCCGCACATCGCATAGCGACTAGTTTAATCACCCATAATTCCAAAACCTAAGTTTTTACGGTAACTTGGGTGGTTTTTATACAGAAGTTCTGGTCCTATTCTATCACCCTATGTGTACGTCATGTATCCACAATTCCGTATTTATTTTTATATTTCATGTCAAACTTAGACAAATCGTTGTCCGCACATCGCATAGCGACTAATTTAATCACCCATATTTCCAAAACCTAAGTTTTTAAGGTAACTTGGGTGGTATAATACTAAATTTCCGGACCTATTCTATCATCCTATGTGTACGTCATGTTGGCACACTTCCGTATTTATTTTATTTTTCATGTCATACTTTGACAAATCGCTGTCCGCACATCTCAATGCGACTACTTTAATCAGCCATATTTCCAAAACCTAAGTTTTTACGGTAACTTGGGTGGTATAATACAGAAGTTCTGGTCCTATTTCATCACCCTACGTGTACGTCATGCTGACACACTGCCGTATTTATTTTATATTTTATGTCAAACTTAGGTGGATCACTGTCCACACATCCAAAGCGACTATTTTAATCAGCCATATTTGCGGACAGCGAATTTGTCAAAGTATGACATGAAAAATAAAATAAATACGGAAGTGTGCCAACATGACGTACACATAGGATGATAGAATAGGTCCTGAAATTTAGTATTATACCACCCAAGTTAACTTAAAAACTTAGGTTTTGGAAATATGGCTGATTAAAGTAGTCGCATTGAGATGTGCGGACAACGATTTGTCTAAGTTTGACATGAAATATAAAAATAAATACGGAATTGTGGATACATGACGTACACATAGGGTGATAGAATAGGTCCTGAAATTTAGTATTATACCACCCAAGTTACCTTAAAAACTTAGGTTTTGGAAATATGGGTGATTAAATTAGTCGCTATGCGATGTGCGGACAACGATTTGTCTAAGTATGACATGAAATATAATAATAAATACGGAGGTGTGCCAACATTACGTACACGTAGGGTGATAGAATAGGACCAGAACTTCTGTATTATACCACCCAAGTTACCGTAAAAACTTAGGTTTTGGAAATATGGGTGATTAAATTAGTCGCTATGCGATGTGCGGACAACGATTTGTCTAAGTATGACATGAAATATAATAATAAATACGGAGGTGTGCCAACATTACGTACACGTAGGGTGATAGAATAGGACCAGAACTTCTGTATTATACCACCCAAGTTACCGTAAAAACTTAGGTTTTGGAAATATGGCTGATTAAAGTAGTCGCATTGAGATGTGCGGACAGAGATTTGTCGAAGTTTGACACGAAATATAAAAAAAATACGGAGGTGTGCCAACATGACGTACACATAGGATGATAGAATAGGTCCAGAACTTTAGTACTATACCACCCAAGTTACATTAAAAACTTAGGTTTTGGAAATACGGGTGATTAAAATAGTCGCTTTGGATGTGTGGACAGTGATCCACCTAAGTTTGACATAAAATATACAATAAATACGGCAGTGTGTCAGCATGACGTACACGTAGGGTGATGAAATAGGACCAGAACTTCTGTATTATACCACCCAAGTTAACGTAAAAACTTAGGTTTTGGAAATATGGCTGATTAAAGTAGTCGCTTTGAGATGTGCGGACAGCGATTTGTCAAAGTATGACATGAAAAATAAAATAAATACGGAAGTGTGCCAACATGACGTACACATAGGATGATAGAATAGGTCTTGAAATTTAGTATTATACCACCCAAGTTACCTTAAAAACTTAGGTTTTGGAAATATGGGTGATTAAATTAGTCGCTATGCGATGTGCGGACAACGATTTGTCTAAGTTTGACATGAAATATAAAAATAAATACGGAATTGTGGATACATGACGTACACATAGGGTGATAGAATAGGACCGGAACTTCTGTATTATACCACCCAAGTTACCGTAAAAACTTAGGTTTTGGAAATATGGCTGATTAAAGTAGTCGCATTGAGATGTGCGGACAGCGATTTGTCAAAGTATGACATGAAAAATAAAATAAATACGGAAGTGTGCCAACATGACGTACACATAGGATGAAAGAATAGGTCCTGAAATTTAGTATTATACCACCCAAGTTACATTAAAAACTTAGGTTTTGAAAATATGGGTGATTAAATTAGTCGCTATGCGAAGTGCGGACAACGATTTGTGTAAGTTTGACATGAAATATAAAAATAAATACGGAATTGTGGATACATGACGTACACGTAGGGTGATAGAATAGGACCAGAACCTCTGTATTATACCACCCAAGTTACCGTAAAAACTTAGGTTTTGGAAATATGGCTGATTAAAGTAGTCGCATTGAGATGTGCGGACAGCGATTTGTCAAAGTATGACATGAAAAATAAAATAAATACGGAAGTGTGCCAACATGACGTACACATAGGATGATAGAATAGGTCCTGAAATTTAGTATTATACCACCCAAGTTACCTTAAAAACTTAGGTTTTGGAAATATGGGTGATTAAATTAGTCGCTATGCGATGTGCGGACAACGATTTGTCTAAGTTTGACATGAAATATAAAAATAAATACGGAATTGTGGATACATGGCGTACACATAGGGTGATAGAATAGGACCAGAACTTCTGTATTATACCACCCAAGTTACCGTAAAAACTTAGGTTTTGGAAATATGGGTGATTAAATTAGTCGCTATGCGATGTGCGGACAGCGATTTGTCAAAGTATGACATGAAAAATAAAATAAATAAGGAGGTTGGCCAACATGACGTACACATAGGATGATAGAATAGGTCCAGAACTTTATTACTATACCACCCAAGTTACCGTAAAAACTTAGGTTTTGGAAATATGGCTGATTAAAGTAGTCGCATTGAGATGTGCGGACAGCGATTTGTCAAAGTATGACATGAAAAATAAAATAAATACGGAAGTGTGCCAACATGACGTACACATAGGATGATAGAATAGGTCCTGAAATTTAGTATTATACCACCCAAGTTACCTTAAAAACTTAGGTTTTGGAAATATGGGTGATTAAATTAGTCGCTATGCGATGTGCGGACAACGATTTGTCTAAGTTTGACATGAAATATAAAAATAAATAAGGAATTGTGGATACATGACGTACACATAGGGTGATAGAATAGGACCAGAACTTCTGTATTATACCACCCAAGTTACCGTAAAAACTTAGGTTTTGGAAATATGGGTGATTAAATTAGTCGCTATGCGATGTGCGGACAACGATTTGTCTAAGTTTGACATGAAATATAAAAATAAATACGGAATTGTGGATACATGACGTACACATTGGGTGATAGAATAGGACTAGAACTTCTGTATTATACCACCCAAGTTACCGTAAAAACTTAGGTTTTGGAAATATGGGTGATTAAAGTAGTCGCATTGAGATGTGTGGACAGAGATTTGTCGAAGTTTGACACGAAATATAAAAAAAATTAGGAGGTGTGCAAACATGACGTACACATAGGATGATAGAATAGGTCCAGAACTTTAGTACTATACCACCCAAGTTACCTTAAAAACTTAGGTTTTGGAAATACGGGTGAATAAAATAGTCGCTTTGGATGTGTGGACAGTGATCCACCTAAGTTTGACATAAAATATAAAATAAATACGGCAATGTGTCAGCATGACGTACACGTAGGGTGATGAAATAGGACCAGAACTTCTGTATTATACCACCCAAGTTACCGTAAAAACTTAGGTTTTGGAAATATGGCTGATTAAAGTAGTCGCATTGAGATGTGCGGACAGCGATATGTCAAAGTATGACATGAAAAATAAAATAAATACGGAAGTGTGCAAACATGACGTACACATAGGATGATAGAATAGGTCCTGAAATTTAGTATTATACCACCCAAGGTACCTTAAAAACCTAGGTTTTGGAAATATGGGTGATTAAATTAGTCGCTATGCGATGTGCGGACAACGATTTGTCTAAGTTTGACATGAAATATAAAAATAAATACGGATTTGTGGATACATGACGTACACATAGGGTGATAGAATAGGACCAGAACTTCTGTAATATACCACCCAAGTTACCGTAAAAACTTAGGTTTTGGAAATATGGGTGATTAAATTAGTCGCTATGCGATGTGCGGACAACGTTTTGTCTAAGTATGACATGAAATATAATAATAAATACGGAGGTGTGCCAACATTACGTACACGTAGGGTGATAGAATAGGACCAGAACTTCTGTATTATACCAACCAAGTTACCGTAAAAACTTAGGTTTTGGAAATATGGCTGATTAAAGTAGTCGCATTGAGATGTGCGGACAGAGATTTGTCGAAGTTTGACATGAAATATAAAAATAAATACGGAATTGTGGATACATGACGTACACATAGGGTGATAGAATAGGACCAGAACTTCTGTACTATACCACCCAAGTTACCTTAAAATCTTAGGTTTTGGATATATGGGTGATTAAATTAGTCGCTATGCGATGTGCGGTACACATAGGGTGATAGAATAGGACCAGAACGTCTGTATTATACCACCCAAGTTACCGTAAAAACTTAGGTTTTGGAAATACGGGTGATTAAAATAGTCGCTTTGGATGTGTGGACAGCGATCCACCTAAGTTTGACATAAAATATAAAATAAATACGGCAGTGTGTCAGCATGACGTACACGTAGGGTGATGAAATAGGACCAGAACTTCTGTATTATACCACCCAAGTTACCGTAAAAACTTAGGTTTTGGAAATATGGCTGATTAAAGTAGTCGCATTGAGATGTGCGGACAGAGATTTGTCGAAGTTTGACACGAAAAATAAAATAAATACGGAAGTGTGCCAACATGACGTACACATAGGATGATAGAATAGGTCCTGAAATTTAGTATTATACCACCCAAGTTACCTTAAAAACTTAGGTTTTCGAAATATGGGTGATTAAATTAGTCGCTATGCGATGTGCGGACAACGATTTGTCTAAGTATGACATGAAATATAATAATAAATACGGAGGTGTGCTAACATGACGTACACATAGGATGATAGAATAGGTCCAGAACTTTAGTACTATACCACCCAAGTTACCGTAAAAACTTTGTTTTTGGAAATATGGCTGATTAAAGTGGTCGCATTGAGATGTGCGGAAAGAGATTTGTCGAAGTTTGACATGAAATATAAAAATAAATACGGAATTGTGGATACATGACGTACACATAGGGTGATAGAATAGGACCAGAACTTCTGTATTATACCACCCAAGTTACCGTAAAAACTTAGGTTTTGGAAATACGGGTGATTAAAATAGTCGCTTTGGATGTGTGGACAGCGATCCACCTAAGTTTGACATAAAATATAAAATAAATACGGCAGTGTGTCAGCATGACGTACACGTAGGGTGATGAAATAAGACCAGAACTTCTGTATTATACCACCCAAGTTACCGTAAAAACTTAGGTTTTGGAAATATGGCTGATTAAAGTAGTCGCATTGAGATGTGCGGACAGAGATTTGTCGAAGTTTGACATGAAATATAAAAATAAATACGGAATTGTGGATACATGACGTACACGTAGGGTGATAGAATAGGACCAGAACTTCTGTATTATACCACCCAAGTTACCGTAAAAACTTAGGTTTTGGAAATATGGCTGATTAAAGTAGTCGCATTGAGATGTGCGGACAGCGATTTGTCAAAGTATGACATGAAAAATAAAATAAATACGGAAGTGTGCCAACATGACGTACACATAGGATGATAGAATAGGTCCTGAAATTTAGTATTATACCACCCAAGTTACCTTAAAAACTTAGGTTTTGGAAATATGGGTGATTAAAGTAGTCGCTATGCGATGTGCGGACAACGATTTGTCTAAGTTTGACATGAAATATAAAATAAATACGGAATTGTGGATACATGACGTACACATAGGGTGATAGAATAGGACCAGAACTTCTGTATTATACCACCCAAGTTATCACCCTATGTGTACGTCATGTATCCACAATTCCGTATTTATTTTTATATTTCATGTCAAACTTAGACAAATCGTTGTCCGCACATCGCATAGCGACTAATTTAATCACCCATATTTCCAAAACATAAGTTTTTACGGTAACTTGGGTGGTATAATACAGAAGTTCTGGTCCTATTCTATCACCCTACGTGTACGTCATGTATCCACAGTTCCGTATTTATTTTTATATTTCATGTCAAACTTAGACAAATCGTTGTCCGCACATCGCATAGCGACTAATTTAATCACCCATATTTCCAAAACCTACGTTTTTAACGTAACTTGGGTGGTATAATACTAAATTTCAGGACCTATTCTTTCATCCTATGTGTACGTCATGTTGGCACACTTCCGTATTTATTTTATTTTTCATGTCAAACTTAGACTAATCGTTGTCCGCACATCGCATAGCGACTAATTTAATCACCCATATTTCCAAAACCTAAGTTTTTACGGTAACTTGGGTGGTATAATACAGAAGTTCTGGTCCTATTCTATCACCCTATGTGTACGTCATGTATCCACAATTCCGTATTTATTTTTATATTTCATGTCAAACCTAGACAAATCGCTGTCCGCACATCTCAATGCGACTACTTTAATCAGCCATATTTCCAAAACCTAAGTTTTTACGGTAACTTGGGTGGTATAGTACTAAAGTTCTGGACCTATTCTATCATCCTATGTGTACGTCATGTTGGCACACCTCCGTATTTATTTTATTTTTCATGTCATACTTAGACAAATCGTTGTCCGCACATCGTATAGCGTCTAATTTAATCACCCATATTTCCAAAACCTAAGTTTTTACGGTAACTTGGGTGGTATAATACAGAAGTTCTGGTCCTATTCTATCACCCTATGTGTACGTCATGTATCCACAATTCCGTATTTATTTTTATATTTCATGTCAAACTTAGACAAATCGTTGTCCGCACATCGCATAGCGACTAATTTAATCACCCATATTTCCAAAACCTAAGTTTTTAAGGTATCTTGGGTGGTATAATACTAAATTTCAGGACCTATTCTATCATCCTATGTGTACGTCATGTTGCAACACTTCCGTATTTATTTTATTTTTCATGTCATACTTTGACAAATCGCTGTCCGCACATCTCAATGCGACTACTTTAATCAGCCATATTTCCAAAACCTAAGTTTTTACGGTAACTTGGGTGGTATAATACAAAAGTTCTGGTCCTATTCTATCACCCTATGTGTACGTCATGTATCCACAATTCCGTATTTATTTTTATATTTCGTGTCAAACTTCGACAAATCGTTGTCCGCACATCTCAATGCGACTACTTTAATCAGCCATATTTCCAAAACCTAAGTTTTTAAGGTAACTTGGGTGGTATAATACAGAAGTTCTGGTCCTATTCTATCACCCTACGTGTACGTAATGTTGGCACACCTCCGTATTTATTATTATATTTCATGTCATACTTAGACAAATCGTTGTCCGCACATCGCATAGCGACTACTTTAATCAGCCATATTTCCAAAACCTAAGTTTTTACGGTAATTTGGGTGGTATAATACAGAAGTTCTGGTCCTATTCTATCATCCTACGTGTACGTAATGTTGGCACACCTCCGTATTTATTTTTATATTTCATGTCAAACTTAGACAAATCGTTGTCCGCACATCGCATAGCGAATAATTTAATCACCCATATTTCCAAAACCTAAGTTTTTACGGTAACTTGGGTGGTATAATACAGAAGTTCTGGTCCTATTCTATCACCCTATGTGTACGTCATGTGTCCACAATTCCGTATTTATTTTTATATTTCATGTCAAACTTAGACAAATCGTTGTCCGCACATCGCATAGCGACTAATTTAATCACCCATATTTCCAAAACCTAAGTTTTTAAGGTAACTTGGGTGGTATAATACTAAATTTCAGGACCTATTCTATCATCCTATGTGTACGTCATGTTGGCACACTTCCGTATTTATTTTATTTTTCATGTCATACTTTGACAAATCGCTGTCCGCACATCTCAATGCGACTACTTTAATCAACCATATTTCCAAAACCTAAGTTTTTACGGTAACTTGGGTGGTATAATACAGAAGTTCTGGTCCTATTCTATCACCCTACGTGTACGTAATGTTGACACACCTCCGTATTTATTATTATATTTCATGTCATACTTAGACAAATCGCTGTCCGCACATCTCAATGCGACTAATTTAATCAGCCATATTTCCAAAACCTAAGTTTTTACGGTAACTTGGGTGGTATAATACAGAAGTTCTGGTCCTATTCTATCATCCTATGTGTACGTAATGTTGGCACACCTCCGTATTTATTTTTATATTTCATGTCAAACTTAGACAAATCGTTTTCCGCACATCGCATAGCGAAATACGGGTGATTAAAAGAGTCGCTTTGGATGTGTGGACAGCGATCCACCTGTTTGACATAAAATATAAAATAAATACGGCAGTGTGTCAGCATGACGTACACGTAGCATGAAAGAATAGGACCAGAACTTTAGTACTATACCACCCAAGTTACCTTAAAAACTTAGGTTTTGGAAATATGGGTGATTAAATTAGTCGCTTTGCGATGTGCGGACAACGATTTGTCTAAGTTTGACATGAAATATAAAAATAAATACGGAGGTGTGCCAACATGACGTACACATAGGATGATAGAATAGGTCCAGAACTTTAGTACTATACCAACCAAGTTACCTTAAAAACTTAGGTTTTGGAAATACGGGTGATTAAAATAGTCGCTTTGGATGTGTGGACAGTGATCCACCTAAGTTTGACATAAAATATAAAATAAATACGGCAATGTGTCAGCATGACGTACACGTAGGGTGATGAAATAGGACCAGAACTTCTGTATTATACCACCCAAGTTACCGTAAAAACTTAGGTTTTGGAAATATGGCTGATGTAACGTTTACCGTTTACCACGTATGCCAAATAGAATGAGACTGATCACCTCATTAATGGATTTAACCAGTTGAAGTAGCGCGCCTTCAATGTTGGGCAAATTCTAGACGGTGATGTTGTGCTTTTGCCTGCCCTCGCCCTACAGGAGTTAAATAAATGCCGCGAAGCCTAAGTCTCGGCCGAACTTTCCAATCCAAAGGTGAACGCCAAATCATGTTGGCTAGCGTATTGTCCGTGCACGCTGCATTCCTTAGAAGCTTCCACGACAATTGAGAATCGGGCATTGTGGAATGACTCTGGGTAGTTCAGGCCAGGACCTTGAAGAGTCAAGACCCTCATCACCTCGTCGGTGGATCTAAAGTTTCTTCAAATTGAAAATTACTGAGGGTACTTTCCCCCGACCACTCTGGGATCACCGCTCCCCTGGACTGACCGATCTGGATGCGGCTACGTGTGGACCTGGAGGCCCACGTCCCTGACGCCGGCTGGAGCGTTCCACTTCCGCCTACCGCCTGCCTATCTGTCGCGCCGCTGGTAGTTGCTGCACCGCCTTTCAATCAATTCCGGCCGGATTCCGCTAGATTTTTTTTGACGGGCGCGTGTCAGAAGACTACTACTGGTGAGTGACTTATATATTTTCTCATCCTGAGTGAGACATACCGGACATTCTTGGGACTGTCGCCGCAGCACAGCGCACCGGACCAGAGTGGAAGTTAATTGTAGTTGTTATAAAATTTATCTTGATATATTGTGTAGATATTATTGTGCCTTGTTATGTTTTGTCTAGATGTTCCGGTGGCCACCGTCGAAATGTATTTTTGATCAATGTTTATCTATGGTATTTTGAGTATCGAATTATTAGTAAAATAGTGAAGAGAAGTAGATAATAAGGAAATATTTTCTGAATTAAGTCTGAATTTATTATCAGGTGTTTGAAGTCATAAGCCCTGACTTTGAGGATAAAGTAAATATCTTACACGGAGTTTAATTAATTATCAATTATTAATTATCTTTATTGCTGAGCTGGTTTGTTTCAAGCAAGAGTACCTTGTTAAACTGTAACATTATGGAATTTTGGTGGTACCAATACTTAATAAATATTGTATCTCAGCTCACTTGAGTTAATTTTTTTTGTAGTCCTGCCATCATTCAGTGTATAAATAAATGATGAATACTTGAGATAACTTATCTTCCTTGATTATTGCTTTGAGTTCAGTTAATAATTTAAAGTGAATTTCTCTCACATAATTTGCATTCTTTTGCTGAGATTGGATTTTGCTTTGACTTATAAATATTCTGTGGGGTTTCCAAGAGTATTTGAAATAAATGAAAGATTAAGGATATAGATTAAGAGTATTATAAACTATCAATGATTAGTTAAGATTGGAACTTTAGTTAGGGTTTTCATATTTTTATGTAAATGCGGCCTATTGACATAGTAGTTTTTTTTGTTACTCCCTGTTTACCAAAGAAGTCACACCTGCTGGGAAGGATTGGTTCCTTGTTACATCATCCTTTTTGTGAACCCTCAACAAGGTGGCGCCCTTAAATACCTCATAAGGAAATATCGTCAGTGTGACTACTTGGCCAATATTCAGGAATTTTTACCCCGCCCAACTGAGCTAACCAAATGTTATCTGTGGCATGACAACAGTCAAGTTTGACTGTTATAAATGGCGCTCGCAACGTGGGGCCTATGACACTTAGTGCTGCTGAAAAAAAAATTAATTAATATATATTCCTAAAATTAGACGACTATTTGAAATATGTACAGAATTTTCAGGTGTATGAATTAATCCTGGATTTTAAAAGGCCCATGTGTGGTTAATTTGCTTACTGTTGTCTACTGTGAATTTGTTTATTGTTGTCTATATTGATTTGTTTATTGCTGTCTATTGTGAAGTTTATTTATTGATGTCTATTGTGAATTTGTCCTTTGCCATATATCTTGAACATTACATTTGATATGAATTTTGAATTTGTTTAATTATTGAGAAGATTTATTGAACTTTGTGGAAACTTTGATAGTTGTTTGGTATATTACGGTCGTACATCATGGCAAAAATAACTAGTTCTCACCATTTGAGAAAATCTGAACTAGAGTATGAACTCAAAATAAGAGGTCAGCCTATAGAAGGAATTGCGAATGAATTGAGAAAAAAATTGAATCAGTGTTTTTCTTCCAATGTTGATATTGAGGAGGATGTTGTATCTAAGCTGGACCCTGAAACAGAACTTGAAGAGTGTGAAGAAAAGTGGGTGGAGTTGTCATCATTGATTACGGTCTATCAAGGAAAGGGTAAGGATTCAGAAGGTCAAAGACTACTTAGTAGATTGGGACATTTATATATGCGGCTCGTTAGAATCCCAATTAGCGAAACAGATATGGAAGAGTTTGAAGAGAGAAGGAATACCTTAGCCGAGAAAACTAAGATATTAATAGATGAGGTTACCAAAAAAGGGGAAGAATTTCAAGATAAGGAACAACAAAGCGAAAATGAAAAGAATAAGAAAGAAGAAGATGCCCATCCAGTTGAAAAGAAGATAAGAACGGAAGTACTTCTCGCAACCAGCAATATCACCGGCACTTCTGGAGCTCCTGTAACCAGGATGGTAGAACAAGAAAACATTGAACCACCAAGAACGAACTACCGTTCGACATTGAATTACAACGTGTCGCAACCAGCGTATGACAACCAACAACAAGCCCTTGGGAAGTTAAAGGCAGCTTCTTCAGAAAATAATAGGCCCAAATCGATCCCCGTGTATAAGTGGGGACTTCGTTTTAGTAACGAGCCCGGACAGAGCGTGGGAGCATTCTTAGAGCGCGTAGAAGAACTAAGGAGAGCCAGAGGCCTCAGTGAAAAGGAATTATTCGAATCAGCAGTAGATTTATTCTGTGGTCCTGCTTTAATCTGGTACCGATCCACCATAAACCGAGTCAAAACGTGGCCTGAGCTGTGTCTAGAAATGAAAACTGTTTTTCAAAGTCCCGACTATGATTACATGCTTCTTCAAGAAATTATGCACCGTACTCAGGGTGATAATGAACCTATAGATATGTACTTAGCAGCAATGAGTGGGCTGTATGGTCGGATGGCCGAGAAAATTCCCGAAGGTATTAAACTCCAACAGACTCTTAAAAATTTAAACCCATACCTCCAAGAAAAGTTATGTATGTTTAACATAAAAGATATGGAAGAGCTCAGAGAAATGGGACGTAAAGCTGAATTAGGAAAACTTCGCTCCGCTTACCAAAATTCATCTTCAAGAAATGTACCAACTCTTGAACCAGATTTGGCCTGGGGAGCATCACCCCGGCGGAAAACTCCTCAAGTAGCAGCTATGAGGCCTGGAACTTCGGGTCGTTCGAACTCAACCATTAAATGTTGGAATTGTGGTATAAATGGGCATAGGTTCTCACAATGTTCTCAGGACCGGAAACGTTTTTGCTTTGGTTGTGGCCATCCTGATATTGTCAAAGTCAATTGTCCGAAGTGCATGTCAAAAAAACGTGCAGGGCCGGGAGCCAACTTCATGAATACGGTTGACTCCCAGGATAGTAGTGATTTACAGTTACCAATTGCCGATGAAACCCCGAGTGAAAACAGAACTGTTGTATCTTATCTTTTGGAAAAGTGTGATAATGACCCTAGACCTTATCTGACTGTTCGGATTTTCGGAAAAGAAGTTAAAGCCTTGTTAGACAGTGGAGCATCTCAAACACTGATTGGAAAGGAGGGGCTATGGATTTTACAGGAGTTTCCTGCCTTCTTACATCGAGACACTGGAAAATATGTAGAGACTGCCGACGCAAAAAGACATCAAGTAATAGGTCATGTTAATGTACCTATCACCCTTAAAGGAAAAACTGAAGACTTACCCATCCTTGTAGTTCCAACGCTTCAACAAAACTTAATCCTTGGTATAGATTTTTGGGACATTATGAATATTGTGGCTGACGTTCATAACCGTCAATGGGACTTTGCTAAGAAATTCAACTTAAACTTTTGCCTTACGATTGAGGGCATTAAAGCAGAAGAAAACTTGACTTTTGAGGAAAGGAAAAGGCTTAATGAACTAGTTGAAAATTATTTCAGAGGAGAATCTTCAATTCTAGGCCGCACTGACAAAGTTAAACACGTGATAGACACTGGCGATGCCCCTGCAGTTAAACAACGCTATTATCCAATCTCACCTGCCCGACAAAAACTTGTCAATGAAGAGCTTGATAGGATGCTTGAACTTGGAGTTGTTGAACCGTCCCATAGCGAGTGGTCTTCTCCCATATTACTTTTAGACAAACCTGATGGATCTCATAGATTTTGCGTTGACTTCCGAAAAGTAAATATGTTATCTAAGAAGGATGCCTATCCCTTACCACATGTCACCACGATACTTGACCGCCTTCGTGATGCTAGATATCTCTCGAGTCTGGACATAAAGAGTGCCTATTGGCAGATACCCCTAGACCCTGCCAGCAAAGAAAAAACAGCTTTTACCATCCCAGGGCGTGGATTATTCCACTTTGTGACAATGCCGTTCGGCTTGAGCAATGCGCCTGCGACATGGCAGCGATTTGTCGATAATGTCCTTGGCCCAGCCCTTGAACCTCATGTTTTCGTTTACCTAGATGATATAATTGTAGTAACTCAAACTTTTGACAAACACTTAGAGGTCCTCTCAGAGATTTTCCGCAGAATTAGAGAAGCCAAGCTGACCCTAAACAAAGAAAAGTGTCAGTTTTGCAGACCAGAGCTTCGCTACCTAGGGTATGTTGTCAGTGAGAAAGGACTTAGGGTCGATCCTGAGAAGGTGAAGGCCATAGTCGATGTTCCAGTTCCCAGAAGTCAAAAGGAGGTGAGACAATTTTGTGGGACCGCGTCTTGGTATAGGCGTTTTATACCCAATTTTGCGACCAGGATGTATCCCCTAACCTCACTACTGAAAAAGAAGAAACAATTCGTTTGGACCAACGAGGCTCAGGAGGCATTTAATGACATTAAATCATGCCTAGTTACTGCTCCAATATTGTCATGCCCCGACTTCACAAAACCATTCATCATCTCATGTGATGCGTCAGGTGTTGGGTTAGGCACCGTACTTAGCCAGCAGTCGCCACAAGGAGAAGTTGTCATAGCATACGGCAGTAGGACCCTGACAAGACAAGAACAAAACTACTCCGCAACAGAGCGCGAGTGTTTAGCGGTTATTTGGGCCATTGAAAGATTTCGACCATACATCGAAGGAACTAAATTTACAGTGATCACGGACCATTATAGTTTGTTATGGTTAAACAACTTAAAGGATCCCCAAGGTCGTTTAGCTAGGTGGGCTTTGCGTTTGCAGCCGTATGACTACCAGCTTGTTCATAGAAAAGGGAAGGAAAATGTTGTCCCCGATCTTCTGTCTCGATCTGTCCCGCCCGATGATGCGACGCCCATTCAATGCGACCTGGCACTCACTGGCGAAATTAAGGATAAATGGTATCTAAAAATGATGAAATGTGTTGAGGAGAAGCCTCAAACCTACAGCCAGTGGCGAATTAAAGATAACTCACTTTGGAAGAAAGTATCTGATGTTTTGCCCCTTCCGACCGGAGATTCGGAGTGGAAGTTGGTCTTGCCAAAAGATTTCCGACAACAAGCTTTACAAGAATGCCATGATGCACCTACCTCTGGACATCAAGGAGTGTTGAAGACCTATAGAAGGATGCAACTAAATTACTACTGGCCGAAGATGCGAAAGGATGTGGCTTCCTACGTTGCCAAATGTAGAGTTTGTCAGAGTATCAAATATGATCAGCAAAAGCCTGCAGGCATGATGGGAGATTACCGTGGAGTTGATTCACCTTGGAAAATGATATCGGCGGATTTGATGGGACCTTTCCCGCGATCAGTGAAATCAAACAAGTATCTTCTAGTCGTCACGGACACCTTTACCAAATTTGTCTTACTCAAGCCTTTAAGAGCAGCAACAGCTGTTTCCGTGTCAAAATTTTTGGAAGAAGAGGTATTCATGGTTTATGGAGTCCCAACTTACTTGATTTGTGACAACGGATCTGAATTCATTGGCAACTCTGTCAAGAAACTGGCAGAGCGCTACAAAGTGAAACTCTTGCTCAATGCAAGTCGGCATCCCCAAGCTAACCCGACAGAGAGGGTAAACAAGAACATCATAACTATGATACGGGCGTATGTAGGAAATAACCACAGGAACTGGGATAGTCAAATAGCTCAACTGGGATTTGCACTGAGGTCATCGGTCCACGAAGCTACCGGCTATTCTCCAAACTTTCTCAACTTTGGCAGAGAACTTCCTATTTCTGGTGCAGGATTTAGCCTTCTTCAAAACAGAGATACAGTCCCTGAAGTAGAAGACTGCAAACCATATGGCGAGTATCTGCAAGAGATGAGACAAGTACATCAAGAGGTCCATGAACTTCTCAAGGAAGCTCATCAAAGGAATGCACGACACTACAATCTTCGAAGACGAACTCAAGAGTTCAAGGAAGGAAGCCTTGTATGGAAGAAAGACTTTTCACAATCCAATGCGGCCAACTACTTCTCTTCTAAGCTTGCACCTAGATATGCAGGACCGTATGTTGTTGCAAAAAGGGTATCCCCATTGATTTATGCCTTGAAAGATCTTGATGGCAAAGGAATTGGCAACTGGCATGTGTCAGACTTAAAGGCATACATTTAGAGAAGAATGTGAACCTTGGAAATTGAAGAAAATTTGAGGAAATTTTCTTTTGGCAGGGGGGTATTTGTAACGTTTACCGTTTACCACGTATGCCAAATAGAATGAGACTGATCACCTCATTAATGGATTTAACCAGTTGAAGTAGCGCGCCTTCAATGTTGGGCAAATTCTAGACGGTGATGTTGTGCTTTTGCCTGCCCTCGCCCTACAGGAGTTAAATAAATGCCGCGAAGCCTAAGTCTCGGCCGAACTTTCCAATCCAAAGGTGAACGCCAAATCATGTTGGCTAGCGTATTGTCCGTGCACGCTGCATTCCTTAGAAGCTTCCACGACAATTGAGAATCGGGCATTGTGGAATGACTCTGGGTAGTTCAGGCCAGGACCTTGAAGAGTCAAGACCCTCATCACCTCGTCGGTGGATCTAAAGTTTCTTCAAATTGAAAATTACTGAGGGTATTTTCCCCCGACCACTCTGGGATCACCGCTCCCCTGGACTGACCGATCTGGATGCGGCTACGTGTGGACCTGGAGGCCCACGTCCCTGACGCCGGCTGGAGCGTTCCACTTCCGCCTACCGCCTGCCTATCTGTCGCGCCGCTGGTAGTTGCTGCACCGCCTTTCAATCAATTCCGGCCGGATTTCCGCTAGATTTTTTTTGACGGGCGCGTGTCAGAAGACTACTACTGGTGAGTGACTTATATATTTTCTCATCCTGAGTGAGACATACCGGACATTCTTGGGACTGTCGCCGCAGCACAGCGCACCGGACCAGAGTGGAAGTTAAGTGTAGTTGTTATAAAATTTATCTTGATATATTGTGTAGATATTATTGTGCCTTGTTATGTTTTGTCTAGATGTTCCGGTGGCCACCGTCGAAATGTATTTTTGATCAATGTTTATCTATGGTATTTTGAGTATCGAATTATTAGTAAAATAGTGAAGAGAAGTAGATAATAAGGAAATATTTTCTGAATTAAGTCTGAATTTATTATCAGGTGTTTGAAGTCATAAGCCCTGACTTTGAGGATAAAGTAAATATCTTACACGGAGTTTAATTAATTATCAATTATTAATTATCTTTATTGCTGAGCTGGTTTGTTTCAAGCAAGAGTACCTTGTTAAACTGTAACATTATGGAATTTTGGTGGTACCAATACTTAATAAATATTGTATCTCAGCTCACTTGAGTTAATTTTTTTTGTAGTCCTGCCATCATTCAGTGTATAAATAAATGATGAATACTTGAGATAACTTATCTTCCTTGATTATTGCTTTGAGTTCAGTTAATAATTTAAAGTGAATTTCTCTCACATAATTTGCATTCTTTTGCTGAGATTGGATTTTGCTTTGACTTATAAATATTCTGTGGGGTTTCCAAGAGTATTTGAAATAAATGAAAGATTAAGGATATAGATTAAGAGTATTATAAACTATCAATGATTAGTTAAGATTGGAACTTTAGTTAGGGTTTTCATATTTTTATGTAAATGCGGCCTATTGACATAGTAGTTTTTTTTGTTACTCCCTGTTTACCAAAGAAGTCACACCTGCTGGGAAGGATTGGTTCCTTGTTACATCATCCTTTTTGTGAACCCTCAACAAGGTGGCGCCCTTAAATACCTCATAAGGAAATATCGTCAGTGTGACTACTTGGCCAATATTCAGGAATTTTTACCCCGCCCAACTGAGCTAACCAAATGTTATCTGTGGCATGACAACAGTCAAGTTTGACTGTTATACTGATTAAAGTAGTCGCATTGAGATGTGCGGACAGCGATTTGTCAAAGTATGACATGAAAAATAAAATAAATACGGAAGTGTGCCAACATGACGTACACATAGGATGATAGAATAGGTCCTGAAATTTAGTATTATACCACACAAGTTGCCTTAAAAACTTAGGTTTTGGAAATATGGGTGATTAAATTAGTCGCTATGCGATGTGCGGACAACGATTTGTCTAAGTTTGACATGAAATATAAAAATAAATACGGAATTGTGGATACATGACGTACACATAGGGTGATAGAATAGGACCAGAACTTCTGTATTATACCACCCAAGTTACCGTAAAAACTTAGGTTTTGGAAATATGGGTGATTAAATAAGTCGCTATGCGATGTGCGGACAACGATTTGTCTAAGTTTGACATGAAATATAAAAAAAAAATACGGAATTGTGGATACATGACGTACACATAGGGTGATAGAATAGGACCAGAACGTCTGTATTATACCACCCAAGTTACCGTAAAAATTGGATATATGGGTGATTAAATTAGTCGCTATGCGATGTGCGGACAACGATTTGTCTAAGTTTGACATGAAATATAAAAAAAATACGGAATTGTGGATACATGACGTACACATAGGGTGATAGAATAGGACCAGAACGTCTGTATTATACCACCCAAGTTACCGTAAAAATTGGATATATGGGTGATTAAATTAGTCGCTATGCGATGTGCGGACAACGATTTGTCTAAGTATGACATGAAATATAATAATAAATACGGAGGCGTGCCAACATTACGTACACGTAGGGTGATAGAATAGGACCAGAACTTCTGTATTATACCACCCAAGTTACCGTAAAAACTTAGGTTTTGGAAATATGGGTGATTAAATTAGTCGCTATGCGATGTGCGGTACACGTAGGGTGATAGAATAGGACCAGAACTTTAGTACTATACCACCCAAGTTACCGTAAAAACTTAGGTTTTGGAAATATGGCTGATTAAAGTAGTCGCATTGAGATGTGCGGACAGCGATTTGTCAAAGTATGACATGAAAAATAAAATAAATACGGAAGTGTGCCAACATGACGTACACATAGGATGAAAGAATAGGTCCTGAAATTTAGTATTATACCACCCAAGTTACCTTAAAAACTTAGGTTTTGGAAATATGGGTGATTAAATTAGTCGCTATGCGATGTGCGGACAACGATTTGTCTAAGTTTGACATGAAATATAAAAATAAATACGGAATTGTGGTTACATGACGTACACATAGGGTGATAGAATAGGACCAGAACTTCTTTATTATACCACCCAAGTTACCGTAAAAACTTAGGTTTTGGAAATATGGGTGATTAAATTAGTCGCTATGCGATGTGCGGACAACGATTTGTCTAAGTTTGGCATGAAATATAAAAATAAATACTGAATTGTGGATACATGACGTACACGTAGGATGAAAGAATAGGACCAGAACTTTAGTATTATACCACCCAAGTTACCGTAAAAACTTAGGTTTTGGAAATATGGGTTATTAAATTAGTCGCTATGTGATGTATGGACAACGATTTGTCTAAGTTTGACATGAAATATAAAAATAAATACGGAATTGTGGATACATGACGTACACATAGGGTGATAGAATAGGACCAGAACTATAGTATTATACCACTCAGGTTATCCGAAAAACTTGGGTTTTGGAAATATGGGTAATTAAAATAGTCGCTTTGGATATGTGGACAGCGATCCGCCTAAGTTTGACATGAAATATAAAATAAATACGGAAGTGTTCTAACATGACGTACACATAGTATGATAGAATAGGTCCAGAACTTTAGTACTATACCACCCAAGTTACCGTAAAAACTTAGGTTTTGGAAATATGGCTGATTAAAGTAGTCGCATTGAGATGTGCGGACAGCGATTTGTCAAAGTATGACATGAAAAAAAATAAATACGGAAGTGTGCCAACAAGACGTACACATAGGGTGATAGAATAGGACCAGAACTTCTGTATTATACTACCCAAGTTACCGTAAAAACTTAGGTTTTGGAAATATGGGTTATTAAATTAGTCGCTATGCGATGTGCGGACAACGATTTGTCTAAGTATGACATGAAATATAATAATAAATACGGAGGTGTGCCAACATTACGTACACGTAGGGTGATAGAATAGGACCAGAACCTCTGTATTATACCACCCAAGTTACCGTAAAAACTTAGGTTTTGGAAATATGGGTGATTAAATTAGTCGCTTTGCGATGTGCGGACAACGATTTGTCTAAGTTTGACATGAAATATAAATATAAATACGGAATTTTGGATACATGACGTACACATTGGGTGATAGAATAGTATTAGAACTATATTATTATACCACTCAGGTTACCGTCAAAACTTAGGTTTTGGAAATATGGGTGATTAAATTAGTCGCTTTGCGATGTGCGGACAACGATTTGTCTAAGTTTGACATGAAATATAATAATAAATACGGAGGTGTGCCAACATTACGTACACGTAGGGTGATAGAATAGGACCAGAACTTCTGTATTATACCACCCAAGTTACCGTAAAACTTAGGTTTTGGAAATATGGGTGATTAAATTAGTCGCTATGCGATGTGCGGACAACGATTTGTCGAAGTTTGACACGAAATATAAAAAATATACGGAGGTGTGCCAACATGACGTACACATAGGATGATAGAATAGGTCCAGAACTTTAATACTATACCACCCAAGTTACCGTAAAAACTTAGGTTTTGGAAATATGGCTGATTAAAGTAGTCGCATTGAAATGTGCGGACAGCGATTTATCTAAGTTTGACATGAAATATAAAAATAAATACGGAATTGTGGATACATGACGTACACATAGGGTGATAGAATAGGACCAGAACTTCTGTATTATACCACCCAAGTTACCGTAAAAACTTAGGTTTTGGAAATATGGGTGATTAAATTAGTCGCTATGCGATGTGCGGACAACGATTTGTCGAAGTTTGACACGAAATATAAAAAAATACGGAGGTGTGCCAACATGACGAACACATAGGATGATAGAATAGGTCCAGAACTTTAGTAAATACCACCCAAGTTACCGTAAAAACTTAGGTTTTGGAAATATGGCTGATAAAATTAGTCGCTATGCGATGTGCGGACAACGATTTGTCTAAGTTTGACATGAAATATAAAAATAAGTACGGAGGTGTGCCAACATGACGTACACATAGGATGATAGAATAGGACCAGAACTTCTGTATTATACCACCCAAGTTACCGTAAAAACTTAGGTTTTGGAAATATGGGTGATTAAATTAGTCGCTATGTGATGTGCGGACAACGATTTGTCTAAGTATGACATGAAATATAATAATAAATACGGAGGCGTGCCAACATTACGTACACGTAGGGTGATAGAATAGGACCAGAACTTCTGTATTATACCACCCAAGTTACCGTAAAAACTTAGGTTTTGGAAATATGGGTGATTAAATTAGTCGCTATGCGATGTGCGGTACACGTAGGGTGATAGAATAGGACCAGAACTTTAGTACTATACCACCCAAGTTACCGTAAAAACTTAGGTTTTGGAAATATGGCTGATTAAAGTAGTCGCATTGAGATGTGCGGACAGCGATTTGTCAAAGTATGACATGAAAAATAAAATAAATACGGAAGTGTGCCAACATGACGTACACATAGGATGAAAGAATAGGTCCTGAAATTTAGTATTATACCACCCAAGTTACCTTAAAAACTTAGGTTTTGGAAATATGGGTGATTAAATTAGTCGCTATGCGATGTGCGGACAACGATTTGTCTAAGTTTGACATGAAATATAAAAATAAATACGGAATTGTGGTTACATGACGTACACATAGGGTGATAGAATAGGACCAGAACTTCTGTATTATACCACCCAAGTTACCGTAAAAACTTAGGTTTTGGAAATATGGCTGATTAAAATAGTCGCATTGAGATGTGCGGACAGCGATTTGTCAAAGTATGACATGAAAAATAAAATAAATACGGAAGTGTGCCAACATGACGTACACATAGGATGATAGAATAGGTCCTGAAATTTAGTATTATACCACGCAAGTTACCTTAAAAACTTAGGTTTTGGAAATATGGGTGATTAAATTAGTCGCTATGCGATGTGCGGACAACGATTTGTCTAAGTTTGGCATGAAATATAAAAATAAATACTGAATTGTGGATACATGACGTACACGTAGGATGAAAGAATAGGACCAGAACTTTAGTATTATACCACCCAAGTTACCGTAAAAACTTAGGTTTTGGAAATATGAGTGATTAAATTAGTCGCTATGCGATGTGCGGACAACGATTTGTCTAAGTTTGACATGAAAAATAAAATAAATACGGAAGTGTGCCAACATGACGTACACATAGGATGAAAGAATAGGTCCTGAAATTTAGTATTATACCACCCAAGTTACCTTAAAAACTTAGGTTTTGGAAATATGGGTTATTAAATTAGTCGCTATGTGATGTATGGACAACGATTCGTCTAAGTTTGACATGAAATATAAAAATAAATACGGAATTGTGGATACATGACGTACACATAGGGTGATAGAATAGGACCAGAACTATAGTATTATACCACTCAGGTTATCCGAAAAACTTGGGTTTTGGAAATATGGGTAATTAAAATAGTCGCTTTGGATATGTGGACAGCGATCCGCCTAAGTTTGACATGAAATATAAAATAAATACGGAAGTGTTCTAACATGACGTACACATAGTATGATAGAATAGGTCCAGAACTTTAGTACTATACCACCCAAGTTACCGTAAAAACTTAGGTTTTGGAAATATGGCTGATTAAAGTAGTCGCATTGAGATGTGCGGACAGCGATTTGTCAAAGTATGACATGAAAAAAAAATAAATACGGAAGTGTGCCAACAAGACGTACACATAGGGTGATAGAATAGGACCAGAACTTCTGTATTATACTACCCAAGTTACCGTAAAAACTTAGGTTTTGGAAATATGGGTGATTAAATTAGTCGCTATGCGATGTGCGGACAACGATTTGTCTAAGTATGACATGAAATATAATAATAAATACGGAGGTGTGCCAACATTACGTACACGTAGGGTGATAGAATAGGACCAGAACCTCTGTATTATACCACCCAAGTTACCGTAAAAACTTAGGTTTTGGAAATATGGGTGATTAAATTAGTCGCTTTGCGATGTGCGGACAACGATTTGTCTAAGTTTGACATGAAATATAAATATAAATACGGAATTTTGGATACATGACGTACACATTGGGTGATAGAATAGTATTAGAACTATATTATTATACCACTCAGGTTACCGTCAAAACTTAGGTTTTGGAAATATGGGTGATTAAATTAGTCGCTTTGCGATGTGCGGACAACGATTTGTCTAAGTTTGACATGAAATATAATAATAAATACGGAGGTGTGCCAACATTACGTACACGTAGGGTGATAGAATAGGACCAGAACTTCTGTATTATACCACCCAAGTTACCGTAAAACTTAGGTTTTGGAAATATGGGTGATTAAATTAGTCGCTATGCGATGTGCGGACAACGATTTGTCGAAGTTTGACACGAAATATAAAAAATATACGGAGGTGTGCCAACATGACGTACACATAGGATGATAGAATAGGTCCAGAACTTTAATACTATACCACCCAAGTTACCGTAAAAACTTAGGTTTTGGAAATATGGCTGATTAAAGTAGTCGCATTGAAATGTGCGGACAGCGATTTATCTAAGTTTGACATGAAATATAAAAATAAATACGGAATTGTGGATACATGACGTACACATAGGGTGATAGAATAGGACCAGAACTTCTGTATTATACCACCCAAGTTACCGTAAAAACTTAGGTTTTGGAATTATGGGTGATTAAATTAGTCGCTATGCGATGTGCGGACAACGATTTGTCGAAGTTTGACACGAAATATAAAAAAATACGGAGGTGTGACAACATGACGAACACATAGGATGATAGAATAGGTCCAGAACTTTAGTAAATACCACCCAAGTTACCGTAAAAACTTAGGTTTTGGAAATATGGCTGATAAAATTAGTCGCTATGCGATGTGCGGACAACGATTTGTCTAAGTTTGACATGAAATATAAAAATAAATACGGAGGTGTGCCAACATGACGTACACATAGGATGATAGAATAGGACCAGAACTTCTGTATTATACCACCCAAGTTACCGTAAAAACTTAGGTTTTGGAAATATGGGTGATTAAATTAGTCGCTATGCGAGGTGCGGACAACGATTTGTCTAAGTTAGACATGAAATATAATAATAAATACGGAGGTGTGCCAACATTACGTACACGTAGGGTGATAGAATAGGACCAGAACTTCTGTATTATACCACCCAAGTTACCGTAAAAACTTAGGTTTTGGAAATATGGCTGATTAAAGTAGTCGCATTGAGATGTGCGGACAGAGATTTGTCGAAGTTTGACACGAAATATAAAAAAATACGGAGGTGTGCCAACATTACGTACACGTAGGGTGATAGAATAGGACCAGAACCTCTGTATTATACCACCTAAGTTACCGTAAAAACTTAGGTTTTGGAAATATGGCTGATTAAAGTAGTCGCATTGAGATGTGCGGACAGAGATTTGTCGAAGTTTGACACGAAATATAAAAAAAATACGGAGGTGTGCCAACATGACGTACACATAGGATGATAGAATAGGTCCAGAACTTTAGTACTATACCACCCAAGTTACCTTAAAAACTTAGGTTTTGGAAATACGGGTGATTAAAATAGTCGCTTTGGATGTGTGGACAGCGATCCCCCTAAGTTTGACATAAAATATAAAATAAATACGGCAGTGTGTCAGCATGACGTACACGTAGGATGAAAGAATAGGACCAGAACTTTAGTACTATACCACCCAAGTTACCTTAAAAACTTAGGTTTTGGAAATATGGGTGATTAAATTAGTCGCTATGCGATGTGCGGACAACGATTTGTCTAAGTATGACATGAAATATAATAATAAATACGGAGGTGTGCCAACATTACGTACACGTAGGGTGATAGAATAGGACCAGAACTTCTGTATTATACCACCCAAGTTACCGTAAAAACTTAGGTTTTGGAAATATGGGTGATTAAATTAGTCGCTATGCGATGTGCGGACAACGATTTGTCTAAGTTTGAAATGAAATATAAAAATAAATACGGAATTGTTGATACATGACGTACACATAGGGTGATAGAATAGGACCAGAACTTCTGTATTATACCACCCAAGTTACCGTAAAAACTTAGGTTTTGGAAATATGGGTGATTAAATTAGTCGCTATGCGATGTGCGGACAACGATTTGTCTAAGTATGACATGAAATATAATAATAAATACGGAGGTGTGCCAACATTACGTACACGTAGGGTGATAGAATAGGACCAGAACTTCTGTATTATACCACCCAAGTTACCGTAAAAACTTAGGTTTTGGAAATATGGCTGATTAAAGTAGTCGCATTGAGATGTGCGGACAGAGATTTGTCGAAGTTTGACACGAAATATAAAAAAATACGGAGGTGTGCCAACATGACGTACACATAGGATGATAGAATAGGTCCAGAACTTTAGTACTATACCACCCAAGTTACCGTAAAAACTTAGGTTTTGGAAATATGGCTGATTAAAGTAGTCGCATTGAGATGTGCGGACAGCGATTTGTCTAAGTTTGACATGAAATATAAAAATAAATACGGAATTGTGGATACATGACGTACACATAGGGTGATAGAATAGGACCAGAACTTCTGTATTATACCACCCAAATTACCGTAAAAACTTAGGTTTTGGAAATATGGGTGATTAAATTAGTCGCTATGCGATGTGCAGACAACGATTTGTCGAAGTTTGACACGAAATATAAAAAAAATACGGAGGTGTGCCAACATGACGTACACATAGGATGATAGAATAGGTCCAGAACTTTAGTACTTTACCACCCAAGTTACCGTAAAAACTTAGGTTTTGGAAATATGGGTGATTAAATTAGTCGCTATGCGATGTGCGGACAACGATTTGTCTAAGTATGACATGAAATATAATAATAAATACGGAGGTGTGCCAACATTACGTACACGTAGGGTGATAGAATAGGACCAGAACTTCTGTATTATACCACCCAAGTTACCGTAAAAACTTAGGTTTTGGAAATATGGCTGATTAAAGTAGTCGCATTGAGATGTGCGGACAGAGATTTGTCGAAGTTTGACACGAAATATAAAAAAATACGGAGGTGTGCCAACATGACGTACACATAGGATGATAGAATAGGTCCAGAACTTTAGTACTATACCACCCAAGTTACCGTAAAAACTTAGGTTTTGGAAATATGGCTGATTAAAGTAGTCGCATTGAGATGTGCGGACAGCGATTTGTCTAAGTTTGACATGAAATAAAAAATAAATACGGAATTGTGGATACATGACGTACACATAGGGTGATAGAATAGGACCAGAACTGCTGTATTATACCACCCAAATTACCGTAAAAACTTAGGTTTTGGAAATATGGGTGATTAAATTAGTCGCTATGCGATGTGCAGACAACGATTTGTCGAAGTTTGACACGAAATATAAAAAAAATACGGAGGTGTGCCAACATGACGTACACATAGGATGATAGAATAGGTCCAGAACTTTAGTACTATACCACCCAAGTTACCGTAAAAACTTAGGTTTTGGAAATATGGGTGATTAAATTAGTCGCTATGCGATGTGCGGACAACGATTTGTCTAAGTATGACATGAAATATAATAATAAATACGGAGGTGTGCCAACATTACGTACACGTAGGGTGATAGAATAGGACCAGAACTTCTGTATTATACCACCCAAGTTACCGTAAAAACTTAGGTTTTGGAAATATGGCTGATTAAAGTAGTCGCATTGAGATGTGCGGACAGTGATTTGTCGAAGTTTGACTCGAAATATAAAAAAAATACGGAGGTGTGCCAACATGACGTACACATAGGATGATAGAATAGGTCCAGAACTTTAGTACTATACCACCCAAGTTACCGTAAAAACTTAGGTTTTGGAAATATGGGTGATTAAATTAGTCGCTATGCGATGTGCAGACAACGATTTGTCGAAGTTTGACACGAAATATAAAAAAAATACGGAGGTGTGCCAACATGACGTACACATAGGATGATAGAATAGGTCCAGAACTTTAGTACTATACCACCAAAGTTACCGTAAAAACTTAGGTTTTGGAAATATGGGTGATTAAATTAGTCGCTATGCGATGTGCGGACAACGATTTGTCTAAGTTTGACATGAAATAAAAAAATAAATACGGAATTGTGGATACATGACGTACACATAGGGTGATAGAATAGGACCAGAACTATAGTATTATACCACTCAGCTTATCCGAAAAACTTAGGTTTTGGAAATACGGGTGATTAAAATAGTCGCTTTGGATGTGTGGACAGCGATCCACCTAAGTTTGACATAAAATATAAAATAAATACGGCAGTTTGTCAGCATGACGTACACGTAGGATGAAAGAATAGGACCAGACCTTTAGTACTATACCACCCAAGTTACCTTAAAAACTTAGGTTTTGGAAATATGGGTGATTAAATTAGTCACTATGCGATGTGCGGACAACGATTTGTCTAAGTATGACATGAAATATAATAATAAATACGGAGGTGTGCCAACATTACGTACACGTAGGGTGATAGAATAGGACCAGAACTTCTGTATTATACCACCCAAGTTACCGTAAAAACTTAGGTTTTGGAAATATGGCTGATTAAAGTAGTCGCATTGAGATGTGCGGACAGAGATTTGTCGAAGTTTGACACGAAATATAAAAAAAATACGGAGGTGTGCCAACATGACGTACACATAGGATGATAGAATAGGTCCAGAACTTTAGTACTATACCACCCAAGTTACCGTAAAAACTTAGGTTTTGGAAATATGGCTGATTAAAGTAGTCGCATTGAGATGTGCGGACAGAAATTTGTCTAAGTTTGACATGAAATATAAAAATAAATACGGAATTGTGGATACATGACGTACACATAGGGTGATAGAATAGGACCAGAACCTCTGTATTATACCACCCAAATTACCGTAAAAACTTAGGTTTTGGAAATATGGGTGATTAAATTAGTCGCTATGCGATGTGCGGACAACGATTTGTCGAAGTTTGACACGAAATATAAAAAAAATACGGAGGTGTGCCAACATGACGTACACATAGGATGATAGAATAGGTCCAGAACTTTAGTACTATACCACCCAAGTTACCGTAAAAACTTAGGTTTTGGAAATATGGGTGATTAAATTAGTCGCTATGCGATGTGCGGACAACGATTTGTCTAAGTATGACATGAAATATAAAAATAAATACGGAGGTGTGCCAACATGACGTACACATAGGGTGATAGAATAGGACCAGAACTTTTGTATTATACCACCCAAGTTACCGTAAAAACTTAGGTTTAGGAAATATGGCTGATTAAAGTAGTCGCATTGAGATGTGCGGACAGAGATTTGTCTAAGTTTGAAATGAAATATAAAAATAAATACGGAATTGTTGATACATGACGTACACATAGGGTGATAGAATAGGACCAGAACTTCTGTATTATACCACCCAAGTTACAGTAAAAACTTAGGTTTTGGAAATATGGGTGATTAAATTAGTCGCTATGCGATGTGCGGACAACGATTTGTCTAAGTATGACATGAAATATAATAATAAATACGGAGGTGTGCCAACATTACGTACACGTAGGGTGATAGAATAGGACCAGAACTTCTGTATTATACCACCCAAGTTACCGTAAAAACTTAGGTTTTGGAAATATGGCTGATTAAAGTAGTCGCATTGAGATGTGCGGACAGAGATTTGTCGAAGTTTGACACGAAATATAAAAAAATACGGAGGTGTGCCAACATGACGTACACATAGGATGATAGAATAGGTCCAGAACTTTAGTACTATACCACCCAAGTTACCGTAAAAACTTAGGTTTTGGAAATATGGCTGATTAAAGTAGTCGCATTGAGATGTGCTGACAGCGATTTGTCTAAGCTTGACATGAAATATAAAAATAAATACGGAATTGTGGATACATGACGTACACATAGGGTGATAGAATAGGACCAGAACCTCTGTATTATACACCCAAATTACCGTAAAAACTTAGGTTTTGGAAATATGGGTGATTAAATTAGTCGCTATGCGATGTGCAGACAACGATTTGTCGAAGTTTGACACGAAATATAAAAAAAATACGGAGGTGTGCCAACATGACGTACACATAGGATGATAGAATAGGTCCAGAACTTTAGTACTATACCACCCAAGTTACCGTAAAAACTTAGGTTTTGGAAATATGGGTGATTAAATTAGTCGCTATGCGATGTGCGGACAACGATTTGTCTAAGTTTGACATGAAATAAAAAAATAAATACGGAATTGTGGATACATGACGTACACATAGGGTGATAGAATAGGACCAGAACTATAGTATTATACCACTCAGGTTATCCGAAAAACTTAGGTTTTGGAAATACGGGTGATTAAAATAGTCGCTTTGGATGTGTGGACAGCGATCCACCTAAGTTTGACATAAAATATAAAATAAATACGGCAGTGTGTCAGCATGACGTACACGTAGGATGAAAGAATAGGACCAGAACTTTAGTACTATACCACCCAAGTTACCTTAAAAACTTAGGTTTTGGAAATATGGGTGATTAAATTAGTCGCTATGCGATGTGCGGACAACGATTTGTCTAAGTATGACATGAAATATAATAATAAATACGGAGGTGTGCCAACATTACGTACACGTAGGGTGATAGAATAGGACCAGAACTTCTGTATTATACCACCCAAGTTACCGTAAAAACTTAGGTTTTGGACATATGGCTGATTAAAGTAGTCGCATTGAGATGTGCGGACAGTGATTTGTCGAAGTTTGACTCGAAATATAAAAAAAATACGGAGGTGTGCCAACATGACGTACACATAGGATGATAGAATAGGTCCAGAACTTTAGTACTATACCACCCAAGTTACCGTAAAAACTTAGGTTTTGGAAATATGGCTGATTAAAGTAGTCGCATTGAGATGTACGGACAGCGATTTGTCAAAGTATGACATGAAAAATAAAATAAATACGGAAGTGTGCCAACATGACGTACACATAGGATGATAGAATAGGTCCTGAAATTTAGTATTATACCACCCAAGTTACCTTAAAAACTTAGGTTTTGGAAATATGGGTGATTAAATTAGTCGCTATGCGATGTGCGGACAACGATTTGTCTAAGTTTGACATGAAATATAAAAATAAATACGGAATTGTGGATAAATTACGTACACATAGGGTGATAGAATAGGACCAGAACTTCTGTATTATACCACCCAAGTTACCGTAAAAACTTAGGTTTTGGAAATATGGCTGATTAAAGTAGTCGCATTGAGATGTGGGGACAGCGATTTGTCAAAGTATGACATGAAAAATAAAATAAATACGGAAGTGTGCCAACATGACGTACACATAGGATGATAGAATAGGTCCTGAAATTTAGTATTATACCACCCAAGTTACCTTAAAAACTTAGGTTTTGGAAATATGGGTGATTAAATTAGTCGCTATGCGATGTGCGGACAACGATTTGTCTAAGTTTGACATGAAATATAAAAACAAATACGGAATTGTGGATACATGACGTACACATAGGGTGATAGAATAGGACCAGAACTTCTGTATTATACCACCCAAGTTACCGTAAAAACTTAGGTTCTGGAAATATGGGTGATTAAATTAGTCGCTATGCGATGTGCGGACAACGATTTGTCTAAGTTTGACATGAAATATAAAAGTAAATACGGAATTTTGGATACATGACGTACACATTGGGTGATAGAATAGGATTAGAACTATATTATTATACCACTCAGGTTACCGTCAAAACTTAGGTTTTGGAAATACGGGTGATTAAAATAGTCGCTTTGGATGTGTGGACAGCGATCCACCTAAGTTTGACATAAAATATAAAATAAATACGGCAGTGTGTCAGCATGACGTACACGTAGGATGAAAGAATAGGACCAGACCTTTAGTACTATACCACCCAAGTTACCTTAAAAACTTAGGTTTTGGAAATATGGGTGATTAAATTAGTCGCTATGCGATGTGCGGACAACGATTTGTCTAAGTATGACATGAAATATAAAAATAAATACGGAGGTGTGCCAACATGACGTACACATAGGGTGATAGAATAGGACCAGAACTTTTGTATTATACCACCCAAGTTACCGTAAAAACTTAGGTTTTGGAAATATGGCTGATTAAAGTAGTCGCATTGAGATGTGCGGACAGAGATTTGTCTAAGTTTGAAATGAAATATAAAAATAAATACGGAATTGTTGATACATGACGTACACATAGGGTGATAGAATAGGACCAGAACTTCTGTATTATACCACCCAAGTTACAGTAAAAACTTAGGTTTTGGAAATATGGGTGATTAAATTAGTCGCTATGCGATGTGCGGACAACGATTTGTCTAAGTATGACATGAAATATAATAATAAATACGGAGGTGTGCCAATATTACGTACACGTAGGGTGATAGAATAGGACCAGAACTTCTGTATTATACCACCCAAGTTACCGTAAAAACTTAGGTTTTGGAAATATGGCTGATTAAAGTAGTCGCATTGAGATGTGCGGACAGAGATTTGTCGAAGTTTGACACGAAATATAAAAAAATACGGAGGTGTGCCAACATGACGTACACATAGGATGATAGAATAGGTCCAGAACTTTAGTACTATACCACCCAAGTTACCGTAAAAACTTAGGTTTTGGAAATATGGCTGATTAAAGTAGTCGCATTGAGATGTGCTGACAGCGATTTGTCTAAGCTTGACATGTAATATAAAAATAAATACGGAATTGTGGATACATGACGTACACATAGGGTGATAGAATAGGACCAGAACCTCTGTATTATACCACCCAAATTACCGTAAAAACTTAGGTTTTAGAAATATGGGTGATTAAATTAGTCGCTATGCGATGTGCAGACAACGATTTGTCGAAGTTTGACACGAAATATAAAAAAAATACGGAGGTGTGCCAACATGACGTACACATAGGATGATAGAATAGGTCCAGAACTTTAGTACTATACCACCCAAGTTACCGTAAAAACTTAGGTTTTGGAAATATGGGTGATTAAATTAGTCGCTATGCGATGTGCGGACAACGATTTGTCTAAGTTTGACATGAAATAAAAAAATAAATACGGAATTGTGGATACATGACGTACACATAGGGTGATAGAATAGGACCAGAACTATAGTATTATACCACTCAGGTTATCCGAAAAACTTAGGTTTTGGAAATACGGGTGATTAAAATAGTCGCTTTGGATGTGTGGACAGCGATCCACCTAAGTTTGACATAAAATATAAAATAAATACGGCAGTGTGTCAGCATGACGTACACGTAGGATGAAAGAATAGGACCAGAACTTTAGTACTATACCACCCAAGTTACCTTAAAAACTTAGGTTTTGGAAATATGGGTGATTAAATTAGTCGCTATGCGATGTGCGGACAACGATTTGTCTAAGTATGACATGAAATATAATAATAAATACGGAGGTGTGCCAACATTACGTACACGTAGGGTGATAGAATAGGACCAGAACTTCTGTATTATACCACCCAAGTTACCGTAAAAACTTAGGTTTTGGACATATGGCTGATTAAAGTAGTCGCATTGAGATGTGCGGACAGTGATTTGTCGAAGTTTGACTCGAAATATAAAAAAAATACGGAGGTGTGCCAACATGACGTACACATAGGATGATAGAATAGGTCCAGAACTTTAGTACTATACCACCCAAGTTACCGTAAAAACTTAGGTTTTGGAAATATGGCTGATTAAAGTAGTCGCATTGAGATGTGCGGACAGCGATTTGTCAAAGTATGACATGAAAAATAAAATAAATACGGAAGTGTGCCAACATGACGTACACATAGGATGATAGAATAGGTCCTGAAATTTAGTATTATCACACCCAAGTTACCTTAAAAACTTAGGTTTTGGAAATATGGGTGATTAAATTAGTCGCTATGCGATGTGCGGACAACGATTTGTCTAAGTTTGACATGAAATATAAAAATAAATACGGAATTGTGGATAAATGACGTACACATAGGGTGATAGAATAGGACCAGAACTTCTGTATTATACCACCCAAGTTACCGTAAAAACTTAGGTTTTGGAAATATGGCTGATTAAAGTAGTCGCATTGAGATGTGGGGACAGCGATTTGTCAAAGTATGACATGAAAAATAAAATAAATACGGAAGTGTGCCAACATGACGTACACATAGGATGATAGAATAGGTCCTGAAATTTAGTATTATACCACCCAAGTTACCTTAAAAACTTAGGTTTTGGAAATATGGGTGATTAAATTAGTCGCTATGCGATGTGCGGACAACGATTTGTCTAAGTTTGACATGAAATATAAAAATAAATACGGAATTGTGGATACATGACGTACACATAGGGTGATAGAATAGGACCAGAACTTCTGTATTATACCACCCAAGTTACCGTAAAAACTTAGGTTTTGGAAATATGGGTGATTAAATTAGTCGCTATGCGATGTGCGGACAACGATTTGTCTAAGTTTGACATGAAATATAAAAATAAATACGGAATTTTGGATACATGACGTACACATTGGGTGATAGAATAGGATTAGAACTATATTATTATACCACTCAGGTTACCGTCAAAACTTAGGTTTTGGAAATACGGGTGATTAAAATAGTCGCTTTGGATGTGTGGACAGCGATCCACCTAAGTTTGACATAAAATATAAAATAAATACGGCAGTGTGTCAGCATGACGTACACGTAGGATGAAAGAATAGGACCAGACCTTTAGTACTATACCACCCAAGTTACCTTAAAAACTTAGGTTTTGGAAATATGGGTGATTAAATTAGTCGCTATGCGATGTGCGGACAACGATTTGTTTAAGTATGACATGAAATATAATAATAAATACGGAGGTGTGCCAACATTACGTACACGTAGGGTGATAGAATAGGACCAGAACTTCTGTATTATACCACCCAAGTTACCGTAAAAACTTAGGTTTTGGAAATATGGCTGATTAAAGTAGTCGCATTGAGATGTGCGGACAGAGATCTGTCGAAGTTTGACACGAAATATAAAAAAAATACGGAGGTGTGCCAACATGACGTACACATAGGATGATAGAATAGGTCCAGAACTTTAGTACTATACCACCCAAGTTACCGTAAAAACTTAGGTTTTGGAAATATGGGTGATTAAATTAGTCGCTATGCGATGTGCGGACAACGATTTGTCTAAGTATGACATGAAATATAATAATAAATACGGAGGTGTGCCAACATTACGTACACGTAGGGTGATAGAATAGGACCAGAACTTCTGTATTATACCACCCAAGTTACCGTAAAAACTTAGGTTTTGGAAATATGGCTGATTAAAGTAGTCGCATTGAGATGTGCGGACAGAGATTTGTCGAAGTTTTGACACGAAATATAAAAAAATACGGAGGTGTGCCAACATGACGTACACATAGGATGATAGAATAGGTCCAGAACTTTAGTACTATACCACCCAAGTTACCGTAAAAACTTAGGTTTTGGAAATATGGCTGATTAAAGTAGTCGCATTGAGATGTGCGGACAGCGATTTGTCTAAGTTTGACATGAAATAAAAAATAAATACGGAATTGTGGATACATGACGTACACATAGGGTGATAGAATAGGACCAGAACTGCTGTATTATACCACCCAAATTACCGTAAAAACTTAGGTTTTGGAAATATGGGTGATTAAATTAGTCGCTATGCGATGTCTAGACAACGATTTGTCGAAGTTTGACACGAAATATAAAAAAAATACGGAGGTGTGCCAACATGACGTACACATAGGATGATAGAATAGGTCCAGAACTTTAGTACTATACCACCCAAGTTACCGTAAAAACTTAGGTTTTGGAAATATGGGTGATTAAATTAGTCGCTATGCGATGTGCGGACAACGATTTGTCTAAGTTTGACATGAAATAAAAAAATAAATACGGAATTGTGGATACATGACGTACACATAGGGTGATAGAATAGGACCAGAACTATAGTATTATACCACTCAGGTTATCCGAAAAACTTAGGTTTTGGAAATACGGGTGATTAAAATAGTCGCTTTGGATGTGTGGACAGCGATCCACCTAAGTTTGACATAAAATATAAAATAATTACGGCAGTGTGTCAGCATGACGTACACGTAGGATGAAAGAATAGGACCAGAACTTTAGTACTTTACCACCCAAGTTACCTTAAAAACTTAGGTTTTGGAAATATGGGTGATTAAATTAGTCGCTATGCGATGTGCGGACAACGATTTGTCTAAGTATGACATGAAATATAATAATAAATACGGAGGTGTGCCAACATTACGTACACGTAGGGTGATAGAATAGGACCAGAACTTCTGTATTATACCACCCAAGTTACCGTAAAAACTTAGGTTTTGGAAATATGGCTGATTAAAGTAGTCGCATTGAGATGTGCGGACAGTGATTTGTCGAAATTTGACTCGAAATATAAAAAAAATACGGAGGTGTGCCAACATGACGTACACATAGGATGATAGAATAGGTCCAGAACTTTAGTACTATACCACCCAAGTTACCGTAAAAACTTAGGTTTTGAAAATATGGGTGATTAAATTAGTCGCTATGCGATGTGCAGACAACGATTTGTCGAAGTTTGACACGAAATATAAAAAAAATACGGAGGTGTGCCAACATGACGTACACATAGGATGATAGAATAGGTCCAGAACTTTAGTACTATACCACCAAAGTTACCGTAAAAACTTAGGTTTTGGAAATATGGGTGATTAAATTAGTCGCTATGCGATGTGCGGACAACGATTTGTCTAAGTTTGACATGAAATAAAAAAATAAATACGGAATTGTGGATACATGACGTACACATAGGGTGATAGAATAGGACCAGAACTATAGTATTATACCACTCAGCTTATCCGAAAAACTTAGGTTTTGGAAATACGGGTGATTAAAATAGTCGCTTTGGATGTGTGGACAGCGATCCACCTAAGTTTGACATAAAATATAAAATAAATACGGCAGTTTGTCAGCATGACGTACACGTAGGATGAAAGAATAGGACCAGACCTTTAGTACTATACCACCCAAGTTACCTTAAAAACTTAGGTTTTGGAAATATGGGTGATTAAATTAGTCACTATGCGATGTGCGGACAACGATTTGTCTAAGTATGACATGAAATATAATAATAAATACGGAGGTGTGCCAACATTACGTACACGTAGGGTGATAGAATAGGACCAGAACTTCTGTATTATACCACCCAAGTTACCGTAAAAACTTAGGTTTTGGAAATATGGCTGATTAAAGTAGTCGCATTGAGATGTGCGGACAGAAATTTGTCTAAGTTTGACATGAAAAATATAAAAATAAATACGGAATTGTGGATACATGACGTACACATAGGGTGATAGAATAGGACCAGAACCTCTGTATTATACCACCCAAATTACCGTAAAAACTTAGGTTTTGGAAATATGGGTGATTAAATTAGTCGCTATGCGATGTGCGGACAACGATTTGTCGAAGTTTGACACGAAATATAAAAAAAATACGGAGGTGTGCCAACATGACGTACACATAGGATGATAGAATAGGTCCAGAACTTTAGTACTATACCACCCAAGTTACCGTAAAAACTTAGGTTTTGGAAATATGGGTGATTAAATTAGTCGCTATGCGATGTGCGGACAACGATTTGTCTAAGTATGACATGAAATATAAAAATAAATACGGAGGTGTGCCAACATGACGTACACATAGGGTGATAGAATAGGACCAGAACTTTTGTATTATACCACCCAAGTTACCGTAAAAACTTAGGTTTTGGAAATATGGCTGATTAAAGTAGTCGCATTGAGATGTGCGGACAGAGATTTGTCTAAGTTTGAAATGAAATATAAAAATAAATACGGAATTGTTGATACATGACGTACACATAGGGTGATAGAATAGGACCAGAACTTCTGTATTATACCACCCAAGTTACAGTAAAAACTTAGGTTTTGGAAATATGGGTGATTAAATTAGTCGCTATGCGATGTGCGGACAACGATTTGTCTAAGTATGACATGAAATATAATAATAAATACGGAGGTGTGCCAACATTACGTACACGTAGGGTGATAGAATAGGACCAGAACTTCTGTATTATACCACCCAAGTTACCGTAAAAACTTAGGTTTTGGAAATATGGCTGATTAAAGTAGTCGCATTGAGATGTGCGGACAGAGATTTGTCGAGGTTTGACACGAAATATAAAAAAATACGGAGGTGTGCCAACATGACGTACACATAGGATGATAGAATAGGTCCAGAACTTTAGTACTATACCACCCAAGTTACCGTAAAAACTTAGGTTTTGGAAATATGGCTGATTAAAGTAGTCGCATTTTGATGTGCTGACAGCGATTTGTCTAAGCTTGACATGAAATATAAAAATAAATACGGAATTGTGGATACATGACGTACACATAGGGTGATAGAATAGGACCAGAACCTCTGTATTATACCACCCAAATTACCGTAAAAACTTAGGTTTTGGAAATATGGGTGATTAAATCAGTCGCTATGCGATGTGCAGACAACGATTTGTCGAAGTTTGACACGAAATATAAAAAAATACGGAGGTGTGCCAACATGACGTACACATAGGATGATAGAATAGGTCCAGAACTTTAGTACTATACCACCCAAGTTACCGTAAAAACTTAGGTTTTGGAAATATGGGTGATTAAATTAGTCGCTATGCGATGTGCGGACAACGATTTGTCTAAGTTTGACATGAAATAAAAAAATAAATACGGAATTGTGGATACATGACGTACACATAGGGTGATAGAATAGGACCAGAACTATAGTATTATACCACTCAGGTTATCCGAAAAACTTAGGTTTTGGAAATACGGGTGATTAAAATAGTCGCTTTGGATGTGTGGACAGCGATCCACCTAAGTTTGACATAAAATATAAAATAAATACGGCAGTGTGTCAGCATGACGTACACGTAGGATGAAAGAATAGGACCAGAACTTTAGTACTATACCACCCAAGTTACCTTAAAAACTTAGGTTTTGGAAATATGGGTGATTAAATTAGTCGCTATGCGATGTGCGGACAACGATTTGTCTAAGTATGACATGAAATATAATAATAAATACGGAGGTGTGCCAACATTACGTACACGTAGGGTGATAGAATAGGACCAGAACTTCTGTATTATACCACCCAAGTTACCGTAAAAACTTAGGTTTTGGACATATGGCTGATTAAAGTAGTCGCATTGAGATGTGCGGACAGTGATTTGTCGAAGTTTGACTCGAAATATAAAAAAATACGGAGGTGTGCCAACATGACGTACACATAGGATGATAGAATAGGTCCAGAACTTTAGTACTATACCACCCAAGTTACCGTAAAAACTTAGGTTTTGGAAATATGGCTGATTAAAGTAGTCGCATTGAGATGTGCGGACAGCGATTTGTCAAAGTATGACATGAAAAATAAAATAAATACGGAAGTGTGCCAACATGACGTACACATAGGATGATAGAATAGGTCCTGAAATTTAGTATTATACCACCCAAGTTACCTTAAAAACTTAGGTTTTGGAAATATGGGTGATTAAATTAGTCGCTATGCGATGTGCGGACAACGATTTGTCTAAGTTTGACATGAAATATAAAAATAAATACGGAATTGTGGATAAATGACGTACACATAGGGTGATAGAATAGGACCAGAACTTCTGTATTATACCACCCAAGTTACCGTAAAAACTTAGGTTTTGGAAATATGGCTGATTAAAGTAGTCGCATTGAGATGTGGGGACAGCGATTTGTCAAAGTATGACATGAAAAATAAAATAAATACGGAAGTGTGCCAACATGACGTACTCATAGGATGATAGAATAGGTCCTGAAATTTAGTATTATACCACCCAAGTTACCTTAAAAACTTAGGTTTTGGAAATATGGGTGATTAAATTAGTCGCTATGCGATGTGCGGACAACGATTTGTCTAAGTTTGACATGAAATATAAAAATAAATACGGAATTGTGGATACATGACGTACACATAGGGTGATAGAATAGGACCAGAACTTCTGTATTATACCACCCAAGTTACCGTAAAAACTTAGGTTTTGGAAATATGGGTGATTAAATTAGTCGCTGTGCGATGTGCGGACAACGATTTGTCTAAGTTTGACATGAAATATAAAAATAAATACGGAATTTTGGATACATGACGTACACATTGGGTGATAGAATAGGATTAGAACTATATTATTATACCACTCAGGTTACCGTCAAAACTTAGGTTTTGGAAATACGGGTGATTAAAATAGTCGCTTTGGATGTGTGGACAGCGATCCACCTAAGTTTGACATAAAATATAAAAAAAATACGGCAGTGTGTCAGCATGACGTACACGTAGGATGAAAGAATAGGACCAGACCTTTAGTACTATACCACCCAAGTTACCTTAAAAACTTAGGTTTTGGAAATATGGGTGATTAAATTAGTCGCTATGCGATGTGCGGACAACGATTTGTCTAAGTATGACATGAAATATAAAAATAAATACGGAGGTGTGCCAACATGACGTACACATAGGGTGATAGAATAGGACCAGAACTTTTGTATTATACCACCCAAGTTACCGTAAAAACTTAGGTTTTGGAAATATGGCTGATTAAAGTAGTCGCATTGAGATGTGCGGTCAGAGATTTGTCTAAGTTTGAAATGAAATATAAAAATAAATACGGAATTGTTGATACATGACGTACACATAGGGTGATAGAATAGGACCAGAACTTCTGTATTATACCACCCAAGTTACAGTAAAAACTTAGGTTTTGGACATATGGCTGATTAAAGTAGTCGCATTGAGATGTGCGGACAGTGATTTGTCGAAGTTTGACTCGAAATAGAAAAAAATACGGAGGTGTGCCAACATGACGTACACATAGGATGATAGAATAGGTCCAGAACTTTAGTACTATACCACCCAAGTTACCGTAAAAACTTAGGTTTTGGAAATATGGCTGATTAAAGTAGTCGCATTGAGATGTGCGGACAGCGATTTGTCAAAGTATGACATGAAAAATAAAATAAATACGGAAGTGTGCCAACATGACGTACACATAGGATGATAGAATAGGTCCTGAAATTTAGTATTATACCACTCAAGTTACCTTAAAAACTTAGGTTTTGGAAATATGGGTGATTAAATTAGTCGCTATGCGATGTGCGGACAACGATTTGTCTAAGTTTGACATGAAATATAAAAATAAATACGGAATTGTGGATAAATGACGTACACATAGGGTGATAGAATAGGACCAGAACTTCTGTATTATACCACCCAAGTTACCGTAAAAACTTAGGTTTTGGAAATATGGCTGATTAAAGTAGTCGCATTGAGATGTGGGGACAGCGATTTGTCAAAGTATGACATGAAAAATAAAATAAATACGGAATTGTGGATACATGACGTACTCATAGGATGATAGAATAGGTCCTGAAATTTAGTATTATACCACCCAAGTTACCTTAAAAACTTAGGTTTTGGAAATATGGGTGATTAAATTAGTCGCTATGCGATGTGCGGACAACGATTTGTCTAAGTTTGACATGAAATATAAAAATAAATACGGAATTGTGGATACATGACGTACACATAGGGTGATAGAATAGGACCAGAACTTCTGTATTATACCACCCAAGTTACCGTAAAAACTTAGGTTTTGGAAATATGGGTGATTAAATTAGTCGCTATGCGATGTGCGGACAACGATTTGTCTAAGTTTGACATGAAATATAAAAATAAATACGGAATTTTGGATACATGACGTACACATTGGGTGATAGAATAGGATTAGAACTATATTATTATACCACTCAGGTTACCGTCAAAACTTAGGTTTTGGAAATACGGGTGATTAAAATAGTCGCTTTGGATGTGTGGACAGCGATCCACCTAAGTTTGACATAAAATATAAAATAAATACGGCAGTGTGTCAGCATGACGTACACGTAGGATGAAAGAATAGGACCAGACCTTTAGTACTATACCACCCAAGTTACCTTAAAAACTTAGGTTTTGGAAATATGGGTGATTAAATTAGTCGCTATGCGATGTGCGGACAACGATTTGTCTAAGTATGACATGAAATATAAAAATAAATACGGAGGTGTGCCAACATGACGTACACATAGGGTGATAGAATAGGACCAGAACTTTTGTATTATACCACCCAAGTTACCGTAAAAACTTAGGTTTTGGAAATATGGCTGATTAAAGTAGTCGCATTGAGATGTGCGGTCAGAGATTTGTCTAAGTTTGAAATGAAATATAAAAATAAATACGGAATTGTTGATACATGACGTACACATAGGGTGATAGAATAGGACCAGAACTTCTGTATTATACCACCCAAGTTACAGTAAAAACTTAGGTTTTGGAAATATGGGTGATTAAATTAGTCGCTATGCGATGTGCGGACAACGATTTGTCTAAGTATGACATGAAATTTAATAATAAATACGGAGGTGTGCCAACATTACGTACACGTAGGGTGATAGAATAGGACCAGAACTTCTGTATTATACCACCCAAGTTACCGTAAAAACTTAGGTTTTGGAAATATGGCTGATTAAAGTAGTCGCATTGAGATGTGCGGACAGAGATTTGTCGAAGTTTGACACGAAATATAAAAAAATACGGAGGTGTGCCAACATGACGTACACATAGGATGATAGAATAGGTCCAGAACTTTAGTACTATACCACCCAAGTTACCGTAAAAACTTAGGTTTTGGAAATATGGCTGATTAAAGTAGTCGCATTGAGATGTGCTGACAGCGATTTGTCTAAGCTTGACATGAAATATAAAAATAAATACGGAATTGTGGATACATGACGTACACATAGGGTGATAGAATAGGACCAGAACCTCTGTATTATACCACCCAAATTACCGTAAAAACTTAGGTTTTGGAAATATGGGTGATTAAATTAGTCGCTATGCGATGTGCAGACAACGATTTGTCGAAGTTTGACACGAAATATAAAAAAAATACGGAGGTGTGCCAACATGACGTACACATAGGATGATAGAATAGGTCCAGAACTTTAGTACTATACCACCCAAGTTACCGTAAAAACTTAGGTTTTGGAAATATGGGTGATTAAATTAGTCGCTATGCGATGTGCGGACAACGATTTGTCTAAGTTTGACATGAAATAAAAAAATAAATACGGAATTGTGGATACATGACGTACACATAGGGTGATAGAATAGGACCAGAACTATAGTATTATACCACTCAGGTTATCCGAAAAACTTAGGTTTTGGAAATACGGGTGATTAAAATAGTCGCTTTGGATTGTGGACAGCGATCCACCTAAGTTTGACATAAAATATAAAATAAATACGGCAGTGTGTCAGCATGACGTACACGTAGGATGAAAGAATAGGACCAGAACTTTAGTACTATACCACCCAAGTTACCTTAAAAACTTAGGTTTTGGAAATATGGGTGATTAAATTAGTCGCTATGCGATGTGCGGACAACGATTTGTCTAAGTATGACATGAAATATAATAATAAATACGGAGGTGTGCCAACATTACGTACACGTAGGGTGATAGAATAGGACCAGAACTTCTGTATTATACCACCCAAGTTACCGTAAAAACTTAGGTTTTGGACATATGGCTGATTAAAGTAGTCGCATTGAGATGTGCGGACAGTGATTTGTCGAAGTTTGACTCGAAATATAAAAAAAATACGGAGGTGTGCCAACATGACGTACACATAGGATGATAGAATAGGTCCAGAACTTTAGTACTATACCACCCAAGTTACCGTAAAAACTTAGGTTTTGGAAATATGGCTGATTAAAGTAGTCGCATTGAGATGTGCGGACAGCGATTTGTCAAAGTATGACATGAAAAATAAAATAAATACGGAAGTGTGCCAACATGACGTACACATAGGATGATAGAATAGGTCCTGAAATTTAGTATTATACCACCCAAGTTACCTTAAAAACTTAGGTTTTGGAAATATGGGTGATTAAATTAGTCGCTATGCGATGTGCGGACAACGATTTGTCTAAGTTTGACATGAAATATAAAAATAAATACGGAATTGTGGATAAATGACGTACACATAGGGTGATAGAATAGGACCAGAACGTCTGTATTATACCACCCAAGTTACCGTAAAAACTTAGGTTTTGGAAATATGGCTGATTAAAGTAGTCGCATTGAGATGTGGGGACAGCGATTTGTCAAAGTATGACATGAAAAATAAAATAAATACGAAAGTGTGCCAACATGACGTACACATAGGATGATAGAATAGGTCCTGAAATTTAGTATTATACCACCCAAGTTACCTTAAAAACTTAGGTTTTGGAAATATGGGTGATTAAATTAGTCGCTATGCGATGTGCGGACAACGATTTGTCTAAGTTTGACATGAAATATAAAAATAAATACGGAATTGTGGATACATGACGTACACATAGGGTGATAGAATAGGACCAGAACTTCTGTATTATACCACCCAAGTTACCGTAAAAACTTAGGTTTTGGAAATATGGGTGATTAAATTAGTCGCTATTCGATGTGCGGACAACGATTTGTCTAAGTTTGACATGAAATATAAAAATAAATACGGAATTTTGGATACATGACGTACACATTGGGTGATAGAATAGGATTAGAACTATATTATTATACCACTCAGGTTACCGTCAAAACTTAGGTTTTGGAAATACGGGTGATTAAAATAGTCGCTTTTGATGTGTGGACAGCGATCCACCTAAGTTTGACATAAAATATAAAATAAATACGGCAGTGTGTCAGCATGACGTACACGTAGGATGAAAGAATAGGACCAGACCTTTAGTACTATACCACCCAAGTTACCTTAAAAACTTAGGTTTTGGAAATATGGGTGATTAAATTAGTCGCTATGCGATGTGCGGACAACGATTTGTCTAAGTATGACATGAAATATAATAATAAATACGGAGGTGTGCCAACATTACGTACACGTAGGGTGATAGAATAGGACCAGAACTTCTGTATTATACCACCCAAGTTACCGTAAAAACTTAGGTTTTGGAAATATGGCTGATTAAAGTAGTCGCATTGAGATGTGCGGACAGAGATCTGTCGAAGTTTGACACGAAATATAAAAAAAATACGGAGGTGTGCCAACATGACGTACACATAGGATGATAGAATAGGTCCAGAACTTTAGTACTATACCACCCAAGTTACCGTAAAAACTTAGGTTTTGGAAATATGGCTGATTAAAGTAGTCGCATTGAGATGTGCGGACAGAAATTTGTCTAAGTTTGACATGAAATATAAAAATAAATACGGAATTGTGGATACATGACGTACACATAGGGTGATAGAATAGGACCAGAACTTCTGTATTATACCACCCAAATTACCGTAAAAACTTAGGTTTTGGAAATATGGGTGATTAAATTAGTCGCTATGCGATGTGCGGACAACGATTTGTCGAAGTTTGACACGAAATATAAAAAAAATACGGAGGTGTGCCAACATGACGTACACATAGGATGATAGAATAGGTCCAGAACTTTAGTACTATACCACCCAAGTTACCGTAAAAACTTAGGTTTTGGAAATATGGGTGATTAAATTAGTCGCTATGCGATGTGCGGACAACGATTTGTCTAAGTATGACATGAAATATAAAAATAAATACGGAGGTGTGCCAACATGACGTACACATAGGGTCATAGAATAGGACCAGAACTTTTGTATTATACCACCCAAGTTACCGTAAAAACTTAGGTTTTGGAAATATGGCTGATTAAAGTAGTCGCATTGAGATGTGCGGACAGCGATTTGTCAAAGTATGACATGAAAAATAAAATAAATACGGAAGTGTGCCAACATGACGTACACATAGGATGATAGAATAGGTCCTGAAATTTAGTATTATACCACCCAAGTTACCTTAAAAACCTAGGTTTTGGAAATATGGGTGCTTAAATTAGTCGCTATGCGATGTGCGGACAACGATTTGTCTAAGTTTGACATGAAATATAAAAATAAATACGGAATTGTGGATACATGACGTACACATAGGGTGATAGAATAGGACCAGAACTATAGTATTATACTACTCAGGTTATCCGAAAAACTTAGGTTTTGGAAATACGGGTGATTAAAATAGTCGCTTTGGATGTGTGGACAGCGATCCACCTAAGTTTGACATAAAATATAAAATAAATACGGCAGTGTGTCAGCATGACGTACACGTAGGATGAAAGAATAGGACCAGACCTTTAGTACTATACCACCCAAGTTACCTTAAAAACTTAGGTTTTGGAAATATGGGTGATTAAATTAGTCGCTATGCGATGTGCGGACAACGATTTGTCTAAGTATGACATGAAATATAATAATAAATACGGAGGTGTGCCAACATTACGTACACGTAGGGTGATAGAATAGGACCAGAACTTCTGTATTATACCACCCAAGGTACCGTAAAAACTTAGGTTTTGGAAATATGGCTGATTAAAGTAGTCGCATTGAGATGTGCGGACAGAGATCTGTCGAAGTTTGACACGAAATATAAAAAAAATACGGAGGTGTGCCAACATGACGTACACATAGGATGATAGAATAGGTCCAGAACTTTAGTACTATACCACCCAAGTTACCGTAAAAACTTAGGTTTTGGAAATATGGCTGATTAAAGTAGTCGCATTGAGATGTGCGGACAGAAATTTGTCTAAGTTTGACATGAAATATAAAAATAAATACGGAATTGTGGATACATGACGTACACATAGGGTGATAGAATAGGACCAGAACTTCTGTATTATACCACCCAAATTACCGTAAAAACTTAGGTTTTGGAAATATGGGTGATTAAATTAGTCGCTATGCGATGTGCGGACAACGATTTGTCGAAGTTTGACACGAAATATAAAAAAAATACGGAGGTGTGCCAACATGACGTACACATAGGATGATAGAATAGGTCCAGAACTTCTGTATTATACCACCCAAATTACCGTAAAAACTTAGGTTTTGGAAATATGGGTGATTAAATTAGTCGCTATGCGATGTGCGGACAACGATTTGTCTAAGTATGACATGAAATATAAAAATAAATACGGAGGTGTGCCAACATGACGTACACATAGGGTGATAGAATAGGACCAGAACTTTTGTATTATACCTCCCAAGTTACCGTAAAAACTTAGGTTTTGGAAATATGGCTGATTAAAGTAGTCGCATTGAGATGTGCGGACAGCGATTTGTCAAAGTATGACATGAAAAATAAAATAAATACGGAAGTGTGCCAACATGACGTACACATAGGATGATAGAATAGGTCCTGAAATTTAGTATTATACCACCCAAGTTACCTTAAAAACTTAGGTTTTGGAAATATGGGTGCTTAAATTAGTCGCTATGCGATGTGCGGACAACGATTTGTCTAAGTTTGACATGAAATATAAAAATAAATACGGAATTGTGGATACATGACGTACACATAGGGTGATAGAATAGGACCAGAACTATAGTATTATACCACTCAGGTTATCCGAAAAACTTAGGTTTTGGAAATACGGGTGATTAAAATAGTCGCTTTGGATGTGTGGACAGCGATCCACCTAAGTTTGACATAAAATATAAAATAAATACGGCAGTGTGTCAGCATGACGTACACGTAGGATGAAAGAATAGGACCAGAACTTTAGTACTATACCACCCAAGTTACCTTAAAAACTTAGGTTTTGGAAATATGGGTGATTAAATTAGTCGCTATGCGATGTGCGGACAACGATTTGTCTAAGTATGACATGAAATATAATAATAAATACGGAGGTGTGCCAACATTACGTACACGTAGGGTGATTGAATAGGACCAGAACTTCTGTATTATACCACCCAAGTTACCGTAAAAACTTAGGTTTTGGAAATATGGCTGATTAAAGTAGTCGCATTGAGATGTGCGGACAGAGATTTGTCGAAGTTTCACACGAAATATATAAAAAATACGGAGGTGTGCCAACATGACGTACACATAGGATGATAGAATAGGTCCAGAACTTTAGTACTATACCACCCAAGTTACCGTAAAAACTTAGGTTTTGGAAATATGGCTGATTAAAGTAGTCGCATTGAGATGTGCGGACAGCGATTTGTCAAAGTATGACATGAAAAATAAAATAAATACGGAAGTGTGCCAACATGACGTACACATAGGATGATAGAATAGGTCCTGAAATTTAGTATTATACCACCCAAGTTACCTTAAAAACTTAGGTTTTGGAAATATGGGTGATTAAATTAGTCGCTATGCGATGTGCGGACAACGATTTGTCTAAGTTTGACATGAAATATAAAAATAAATACGGAATTGTGGATACATGACGTACACATAGGGTGATAGAATAGGACCAGAACTTCTGTATTATACCACCCAAGTTACCGTAAAAACTTAGGTTTTGGAAATATCGGTGATTAAATTAGTCGCTATGCGATGTGCGGACAACGATTTGTCTAAGTTTGACATGATCTATAAAAATAAATACGGAATTTTGGATACATGACGTACACATTGGGTGATAGAATAGGATTAGAACTATATTATTATACCACTCAGGTTACCGTCAAAACTTAGGTTTTGGAAATACGGGTGATTAAAATAGTCGCTTTGGATGTGTGGACAGCGATCCACCTAAGTTTGACATAAAATATAAAATAAATACGGCAGTGTGTCAGCATGACGTACACGTAGGATGAAAGATTAGGACCAGAACTTTAGTACTATACCACCCAAGTTACCTTAAAAACTTAGGTTTTGGAAATATGGGTGATTAAATTAGTCGCTATGCGATGTGCGGACAACGATTTGTCTAAGTATGACATGAAATATAATAATAAATACGGAGGTGTGCCAACATTACGTACACGTAGGGTGATAGAATAGGACCAGAACTTCTGTATTATACCACCCAAGTTACCGTAAAAACTTAGGTTTTGGAAATATGGCTGATTAAAGTAGTCGCATTGAGATGTGCGGACAGAGATTTGTCGAAGTTTGACACGAAATATAAAAAAAATACGGAGGTGTGCCAACATGCTGAACACATAGGATGATAGAATAGGTCCAGAACTTTAGTACTATACCACCCAAGTTACCGTAAAAACTTAGGTTTTGGAAATATGGCTGATTAAATTAGTCGCATTGAGATGTGCGGACAGGGATTTGTCTAAGTTTGACATGAAATATAAAAATAAATGCGGAATTGTAGATACATGACGTACACATAGGGTGATAGAATAGGACCAGAACTTCTGTATTATACCACCCAAGTTACCGTAAAGACTTAGGTTTTGGAAATATGGGTGATTAAATTAGTCGCTATGCGATGTGCGGACAACGATTTGTCTAAGTTTGACATGAAATATAAAAATAAATACGGAATTGTGGATACATGACGTACACATAGGGTGATAGAATAGGACCAGAACTTCTGTATTATACCACCCAAGTTACCGTAAAAACTTAGGTTTTGGAAATATGGCTGATTAAAGTAGTCGCATTGAGATGTGCGGACAGCGATTTGTCAAAGTATGACATGAAAAATAAAATAAATACGGAAGTGTGCCAACATGACGTACACATAGGATGAAAGAATAGGACCAGAACTTTAGTACTATACCACCCAAGATACCTTAAAAACTTAGGTTTTGGAAATATGGGTGATTAAATTAGTCGCTATGCGATGTGCGGACAACGATTTGTCTAAGTATGACATGAAATATAATAATAAATACGGAGGTGTGCCAACATTACGTACACGTAGGGTGATAGAATAGGACCAGAACTTCTGTATTATACCACCCAAGTTACCGTAAAAACTTAGGTTTTGGAAATATGGCTGATTAAAGTAGTCGCATTGAGATGTGTGGACAGAGATTTGTCGAAGTTTGACACGAAATATAAAAAAAATACGGAGGTGTGCCAACATGACGTACACATAGGATGATAGAATAGGTCCAGAACTTTAGTACTATACCACCCAAGTTACCGTAAAAACTTAGGTTTTGGAAATATGGCTGATTAAAGTAGTCGCATTGAGATGTGCGGACAGCGATTTGTCAAAGTATGACACGAAAAATAAAATAAATACGGAAGTGTGCCAACATGACGTACACATAGGATGATAGAATAGGTCCTGAAATTTAGTATTATACCACCCAAGTTACCTTAAAAACTTAGGTTTTGGAAATATGGGTGATTAAATTAGTCGCTATGCGATGTGCGGACAACGATTTGTCTAAGTTTGACATGAAATATAAAAATAAATACGGAATTGTGGATACATGACGTACACATAGGGTGATAGAATAGGACCAGAACTTCTGTATTATACCACCCAAGTTACCGTAAAAACTTAGGTTTTGGAAATATCGGTGATTAAATTAGTCGCTATGCGATGTGCGGACAACGATTTGTCTAAGTTTGACATGAAATATAAAAATAAATACGGAATTTTGGATACATGACGTACACATTGGGTGATAGAATAGGATTAGAACTATATTATTATACCACTCAGGTTACCGTCAAAACTTAGGTTTTGGAAATACGGGTGATTAAAATAGTCGCTTTGGATGTGTGGACAGCGATCCACCTAAGTTTGACATAAAATATAAAATAAATACGGCAGTGTGTCAGCATGACGTACACGTAGGATGAAAGATTAGGACCAGAACTTTAGTACTATACCACCCAAGTTACCTTAAAAACTTAGGTTTTGGAAATATGGGTGATTAAATTAGTCGCTATGCGATGTGCGGACAACGATTTGTCTAAGTATGACATGAAATATAATAATAAATACGGAGGTGTGCCAACATTACGTACACGTAGGGTGATAGAATAGGACCAGAACTTCTGTATTATACCACCCAAGTTACCGTAAAAACTTAGGTTTTGGAAATATGGCTGATTAAAGTAGTCGCATTGAGATGTGCGGACAGAGATTTGTCGAAGTTTGACACGAAATATAAAACAAATACGGAGGTGTGCCAACATGCTGAACACATAGGATGATAGAATAGGTCCAGAACTTTAGTACTATACCACCCAAGTTACCGTAAAAACTTAGGTTTTGGAAATATGGCTGATTAAAGTAGTCGCATTGAGATGTGCGGACAGGGATTTGTCTAAGTTTGACATGAAATATAAAAATAAATGCGGAATTGTAGATACATGACGTACACATAGGGTGATAGAATAGGACCAGAACTTCTGTATTATACCACCCAAGTTACCGTAAAGACTTAGGTTTTGGAAATATGGGTGATTAAATTAGTCGCTATGAGATGTGCGGACAACGATTTGTCTAAGTTTGACATGAAATATAAAAATAAATACGGAATTGTGGATACATGACGTACACATAGGGTGATAGAATAGGACCAGAACTTCTGTATTATACCACCCAAGTTACCGTAAAAACTTAGGTTTTGGAAATATGGCTGATTAAAGTAGTCGCATTGAGATGTGCGGACAGCGATTTGTCAAAGTATGACATGAAAAATAAAATAAATACGGAAGTGTGCCAACATGACGTACACATAGGATGAAAGAATAGGACCAGAACTTTAGTACTATACCACCCAAGATACCTTAAAAACTTAGGTTTTGGAAATATGGGTGATTAAATTTGTCGCTATGCGATGTGCGGACAACGATTTGTCTAAGTATGACATGAAATATAATAATAAATACGGAGGTGTGCCAACATTACGTACACGTAGGGTGATAGAATAGGACCAGAACTTCTGCATTATACCACCCAAGTTACCGTAAAAACTTAGGTTTTGGAAATATGGCTGATTAAAGTAGTCGCATTGAGATGTGCGGACAGCGATTTGTCAAAGTATGACATGAAAAATAAAATAAATACGGAAGTGTGCCAACATGACGTACACATAGGATGATAGAATAGGTCCTGAAATTTAGTATTATACCACCCAAGTTACCTTAAAAACTTAGGTTTTGGAAATATGGGTGCTTAAATTAGTCGCTATGCGATGTGCGGACAACGATTTGTCTAAGTTTGACATGAAATATAAAAATAAATACGGAATTGTGGATACATGACATACACATAGGGTGATAGAATAGGACCAGAACTATAGTATTATACCACTCAGGTTATCCGAAAAACTTAGGTTTTGGAAATACGGGTGATTAAAATAGTCGCTTTGGATGTGTGGACAGCGATCCACCTAAGTTTGACATAAAATATAAAATAAATACGGCAGTGTGTCAGCATGACGTACACGTAGGATGAAAGAATAGGACCAGAACTTTAGTACTATACCACCCAAGTTACCTTAAAAACTTAGGTTTTGGAAATATGGGTGATTAAATTAGTCGCTATGCGATGTGCGGACAACGATTTGTCTAAGTATGACATGAAATATAATAATAAATACGGAGGTGTGCCAACATTACGTACACGTAGGGTGATAGAATAGGACCAGAACTTCTGTATTATACCACCCAAGTTACCGTAAAAACTTAGGTTTTGGAAATATGGCTGATTAAAGTAGTCGCATTGAGATGTGCGGACAGAGATTTGTCGAAGTTTCACACGAAATATATAAAAAATACGGAGGTGTGCCAACATGACGTACACATAGGATGATAGAATAGGTCCAGAACTTTAGTACTATACCACCCAAGTTACCGTAAAAACTTAGGTTTTGGAAATATGGCTGATTAAAGTAGTCGCATTGAGATGTGCGGACAGCGATTTGTCAAAGTATGACATGAAAAATAAAATAAATACGGAAGTGTGCCAACATGACGTACACATAGGATGATAGAATAGGTCCTGAAATTTAGTATTATACCACCCAAGTTACCTTAAAAACTTAGGTTTTGGAAATATGGGTGATTAAATTAGTCGCTATGCGATGTGCGGACAACGATTTGTCTAAGTTTGACATGAAATATAAAAATAAATACGGAATTGTGGATACATGACGTACACATAGGGTGATAGAATAGGACCAGAACTTCTGTATTATACCACCCAAGTTACCGTAAAAACTTAGGTTTTGGAAATATCGGTGATTAAATTAGTCGCTATGCGATGTGCGGACAACGATTTGTCTAAGTTTGACATGAAATATAAAAATAAATACGGAATTTTGGATACATGACGTACACATTGGGTGATAGAATAGGATTAGAACTATATTATTATACCACTCAGGTTACCGTCAAAACTTAGGTTTTGGAAATACGGGTGATTAAAATAGTCGCTTTGGATGTGTGGACAGCGATCCACCTAAGTTTGACATAAAATATAAAATAAATACGGCAGTGTGTCAGCATGACGTACACGTAGGATGAAAGATTAGGACCAGAACTTTAGTACTATACCACCCAAGTTACCTTAAAAACTTAGGTTTTGGAAATATGGGTGATTAAATTAGTCGCTATGCGATGTGCGGACAACGATTTGTCTAAGTATGACATGAAATATAATAATAAATACGGAGGTGTGCCAACATTACGTACACGTAGGGTGATAGAATAGGACCAGAACTTCTGTATTATACCACCCAAGTTACCGTAAAAACTTAGGTTTTGGAAATATGGCTGATTAAAGTAGTCGCATTGAGATGTGCGGACAGAGATTTGTCGAAGTTTGACACGAAATATAAAAAAAATACGGAGGTGTGCCAACATGCTGAACACATAGGATGATAGAATAGGTCCAGAACTTTAGTACTATACCACCCAAGTTACCGTAAAAACTTAGGTTTTGGAAATATGGCTGATTAAAGTAGTCGCATTGAGATGTGCGGACAGGGATTTGTCTAAGATTGACATGAAATATATAAAATAAATGCGGAATTGTAGATACATGACGTACACATAGGGTGATAGAATAGGACCAGAACTTCTGTATTATACCACCCAAGTTACCGTAAAGACCTAGGTTTTGGAAATATGGGTGATTAAATTAGTCGCTATGCGATGTGCGGACAACGATTTGTCTAAGTTTGACATGAAATATAAAAATAAATACGGAATTGTGGATACATGACGTACACATAGGGTGATAGAATAGGACCAGAACTTCTGTATTATACCACCCAAGTTACCGTAAAAACTTAGGTTTTGGAAATATGGCTGATTAAAGTAGTCGCATTGAGATGTGCGGACAGCGATTTGTCAAAGTATGACATGAAAAATAAAATAAATACGGAAGTGTGCCAACATGACGTACACATAGGATGAAAGAATAGGACCAGAACTTTAGTACTATACCACCCAAGATACCTTAAAAACTTAGGTTTTGGAAATATGGGTGATTAAATTAGTCGCTATGCGATGTGCGGACAACGATTTGTCTAAGTATGACATGAAATATAATAATAAATACGGAGGTGTGCCAACATTACGTACACGTAGGGTGATAGAATAGGACCAGAACTTCTGTATTATACCACCCAAGTTACCGTAAAAACTTAGGTTTTGGAAATATGGCTGATTAAAGTAGTCGCATTGAGATGTGTGGACAGAGATTTGTCGAAGTTTGACACGAAATATAAAAAAAATACGGAGGTGTGCCAACATGACGTACACATAGGATGATAGAATAGGTCCAGAACTTTAGTACTATACCACCCAAGTTACCGTAAAAACTTAGGTTTTGGAAATATGGCTGATTAAAGTAGTCGCATTGAGATGTGCGGACAGCGATTTGTCAAAGTATGACACGAAAAATAAAATAAATACGGAAGTGTGCCAACATGACGTACACATAGGATGATAGAATAGGTCCTGAAATTTAGTATTATACCACCCAAGTTACCTTAAAAACTTAGGTTTTGGAAATATGGGTGATTAAATTAGTCGCTATGCGATGTGCGGACAACGATTTGTCTAAGTTTGACATGAAATATAAAAATAAATACGGAATTGTGGATACATGACGTACACATAGGGTGATAGAATAGGACCAGAACTTCTGTATTATACCACCCAAGTTACCGTAAAAACTTAGGTTTTGGAAATATCGGTGATTAAATTAGTCGCTATGCGATGTGCGGACAACGATTTGTCTAAGTTTGACATGAAATATAAAAATAAATACGGAATCTTGGATACATGACGTACACATTGGGTGATAGAATAGGATTAGAACTATATTATTATACCACTCAGGTTACCGTCAAAACTTAGGTTTTGGAAATACGGGTGATTAAAATAGTCGCTTTGGATGTGTGGACAGCGATCCACCTAAGTTTGACATAAAATATAAAATAAATACGGCAGTGTGTCAGCATGACGTACACGTAGGATGAAAGATTAGGACCAGAACTTTAGTACTATACCACCCAAGTTACCTTAAAAACTTAGGTTTTGGAAATATGGGTGATTAAATTAGTCGCTATGCGATGTGCGGACAACGATTTGTCTAAGTATGACATGAAATATAATAATAAATACGGAGGTGTGCCAACATTACGTACACGTAGGGTGATAGAATAGGACCAGAACTTCTGTATTATACCACCCAAGTTACCGTAAAAACTTAGGTTTTGGAAATATGGCTGATTAAAGTAGTCGCATTGAGATGTGCGGACAGAGATTTGTCGAAGTTTGACACGAAATATAAAACAAATACGGAGGTGTGCCAACATGCTGAACACATAGGATGATAGAATAGGTCCAGAACTTTAGTACTATACCACCCAAGTTACCGTAAAAACTTAGGTTTTGGAAATATGGCTGATTAAAGTAGTCGCATTGAGATGTGCGGACAGGGATTTGTCTAAGTTTGACATGAAATATAAAAATAAATGCGGAATTGTAGATACATGACGTACACATAGGGTGATAGAATAGGACCAGAACTTCTGTATTATACCACCCAAGTTACCGTAAAGACTTAGGTTTTGGAAATATGGGTGATTAAATTAGTCGCTATGCGATGTGCGGACAACGATTTGTCTAAGTTTGACATGAAATATAAAAATAAATACGGAATTGTGGATACATGACGTACACATAGGGTGATAGAATAGGACCAGAACTTCTGTATTATACCACCCAAGTTACCGTAAAAACTTAGGTTTTGGAAATATGGCTGATTAAAGTAGTCGCATTGAGATGTGCGGACAGCGATTTGTCAAAGTATGACATGAAAAATAAAATAAATACGGAAGTGTGCCAACATGACGTACACATAGGATGAAAGAATAGGACCAGAACTTTAGTACTATACCACCCAAGATACCTTAAAAACTTAGGTTTTGGAAATATGGGTGATTAAATTTGTCGCTATGCGATGTGCGGACAACGATTTGTCTAAGTATGACATGAAATATAATAATAAATACGGAGGTGTGCCAACATTACGTACACGTAGGGTGATAGAATAGGACCAGAACTTCTGCATTATACCACCCAAGTTACCGTAAAAACTTAGGTTTTGGAAATATGGCTGATTAAAGTAGTCGCATTGAGATGTGTGGACAGAGATTTGTCGAAGTTTGACACGAAATATAAAAAAAATACGGAGGTGTGCCAACATGACGTACACATAGGATGATAGAATAGGTCCAGAACTTTAGTACTATACCACCCAAGTTACCGTAAAAACTTAGGTTTTGGAAATATGGCTGATTAAAGTAGTCGCATTGAGATGTGCGGACAGCGATTTGTCAAAGTATGACACGAAAAATAAAATAAATACGGAAGTGTGCCAACATGACGTACACATAGGATGATAGAATAGGTCCTGAAATTTAGTATTATACCACCAAAGTTACCTTAAAAACTTAGGTTTTGGAAATATGGGTGATTAAATTAGTCGCTATGCGATGTGCGGACAACGATTTGTCTAAGTTTGACATGAAATATAAAAATAAATACGGAATTGTGGATACATGACGTACACATAGGGTGATAGAATAGGACCAGAACTTCTGTATTATACCACCCAAGTTACCGTAAAAACTTAGGTTTTGGAAATATGGCTGATTAAAGTAGTCGCATTGAGATGTGCGGACAGCGATTTGTCAAAGTATGACATGAAAAATAAAATAAATACGGAAGTGTGCCAACATGACGTACACATAGGATGATAGAATAGGTCCTGAAATTTAGTATTATACCACCCAAGTTACCTTAAAAACTTAGGTTTTGGAAATATGGGTGCTTAAATTAGTCGCTATGCGATGTGCGGACAACGATTTGTCTAAGTTTGACATGAAATATAAAAATAAATACGGAATTGTGGATACATGACGTACACATAGGGTGATAGAATAGGACCAGAACTATAGTATTATACCACTCAGGTTATCCGAAAAACTTAGGTTTTGGAAATACGGGTGATTAAAATAGTCGCTTTGGATGTGTGGACAGCGATCCACCTAAGTTTGACATTAAATATAAAATAAATACGGCAGTGTGTCAGCATGACGTACACGTAGGATGAAAGAATAGGACCAGAACTTTAGTACTATACCACCCAAGTTACCTTAAAAACTTAGGTTTTGGAAATATGGGTGATTAAATTAGTCGCTATGCGATGTGCGGACAACGATTTGTCTAAGTATGACATGAAATATAATAATAAATACGGAGGTGTGCAAACATTACGTACACGTAGGGTGATAGAATAGGACCAGAACTTCTGTATTATACCACCCAAGTTACCGTAAAAACTTAGGTTTTGGAAATATGGCTGATTAAAATAGTCGCATTGAGATGTGCGGACAGAGATTTGTCGAAGTTTCACACGAAATATATAAAAAATACGGAGGTGTGCCAACATGACGTACACATAGGATGATAGAATAGGTCCAGAACTTTAGTACTATACCACCCAAGTTACCGTAAAAACTTAGGTTTTGGAAATATGGCTGATTAAAGTAGTCGCATTGAGATGTGCGGACAGCGATTTGTCAAAGTATGACATGAAAAATAAAATAAATACGGAAGTGTGCCAACATGACGTACACATAGGATGATAGAATAGGTCCTGAAATTTAGTATTATACCACCCAAGTTACCTTAAAAACTTAGGTTTTGGAAATATGGGTGATTAAATTAGTCGCTATGCGATGTGCGGACAACGATTTGTCTAAGTTTGACATGAAATATAAAAATAAATACGGAATTGTGGATACATGACGTACACATAGGGTGATAGAATAGGACCAGAACTTCTGTATTATACCACCCAAGTTACCGTAAAAACTTAGGTTTTGGAAATATGGCTGATTAAAGTAGTCGCATTGAGATGTGCGGACAGCGATTTGTCAAAGTATGACATGAAAAATAAAATAAATACGGAAGTGTGCCAACATGACGTACACATAGGATGAAAGAATAGGACCAGAACTTTAGTACTATACCACCCAAGATACCTTAAAAACTTAGGTTTTGGAAATATGGGTGATTAAATTAGTCGCTATGCGATGTGCGGACAACGATTTGTCTAAGTATGACATGAAATATAATAATAAATACGGAGGTGTGCCAACATTACGTACACGTAGGGTGATAGAATAGGACCAGAACTTCTGTATTATACCACCCAAGTTACCGTAAAAACTTAGGTTTTGGAAATATGGCTGATTAAAGTAGTCGCATTGAGATGTGTGGACAGAGATTTGTCGAAGTTTGACACGAAATATAAAAAAAATACGGAGGTGTGCCAACATGACGTACACATAGGATGATAGAATAGGTCCAGAACTTTAGTACTATACCACCCAAGTTACCGTAAAAACTTAGGTTTTGGAAATATGGCTGATTAAAGTAGTCGCATTGAGATGTGCGGACAGCGATTTGTCAAAGTATGACACGAAAAATAAAATAAATACGGAAGTGTGCCAACATGACGTACACATAGGATGATAGAATAGGTCCTGAAATTTAGTATTATACCACCCAAGTTACCTTAAAAACTTAGGTTTTGGAAATATGGGTGATTAAATTAGTCGCTATGCGATGTGCGGACAACGATTTGTCTAAGTTTGACATGAAATATAAAAATAAATACGGAATTGTGGATACATGACGTACACATAGGGTGATAGAATAGGACCAGAACTTCTGTATTATACCACCCAAGTTACCGTAAAAACTTAGGTTTTGGAAATATCGGTGATTAAATTAGTCGCTATGCGATGTGCGGACAACGATTTGTCTAAGTTTGACATGAAATATAAAAATAAATACGGAATTTTGGATACATGACGTACACATTGGGTGATAGAATAGGATTAGAACTATATTATTATACCACTCAGGTTACCGTCAAAACTTAGGTTTTGGAAATACGGGTGATTAAAATAGTCGCTTTGGATGTGTGGACAGCGATCCACCTAAGTTTGACATAAAATATAAAATAAATACGGCAGTGTGTCAGCATGACGTACACGTAGGATGAAAGATTAGGACCAGAACTTTAGTACTATACCACCCAAGTTACCTTAAAAACTTAGGTTTTGGAAATATGGGTGATTAAATTAGTCGCTATGCGATGTGCGGACAACGATTTGTCTAAGTATGACATGAAATATAATAATAAATACGGAGGTGTGCCAACATTACGTACACGTAGGGTGATAGAATAGGACCAGAACTTCTGTATTATACCACCCAAGTTACCGTAAAAACTTAGGTTTTGGAAATATGGCTGATTAAAGTAGTCGCATTGAGATGTGCGGACAGAGATTTGTCGAAGTTTGACACGAAATATAAAACAAATACGGAGGTGTGCCAACATGCTGAACACATAGGATGATAGAATAGGTCCAGAACTTTAGTACTATACCACCCAAGTTACCGTAAAAACTTAGGTTTTGGAAATATGGCTGATTAAAGTAGTCGCATTGAGATGTGCGGACAGGGATTTGTCTAAGTTTGACATGAAATATAAAAATAAATGCGGAATTGTAGATACATGACGTACACATAGGGTGATAGAATAGGACCAGAACTTCTGTATTATACCACCCAAGTTACCGTAAAGACTTAGGTTTTGGAAATATGGGTGATTAAATTAGTCGCTATGCGATGTGCGGACAACGATTTGTCTAAGTTTGACATGAAATATAAAAATAAATACGGAATTGTGGATACATGACGTACACATAGGGTGATAGAATAGGACCAGAACTTCTGTATTATACCACCCAAGTTACCGTAAAAACTTAGGTTTTGGAAATATGGCTGATTAAAGTAGTCGCATTGAGATGTGCGGACAGCGATTTGTCAAAGTATGACATGAAAAATAAAATAAATACGGAAGTGTGCCAACATGACGTACACATAGGATGAAAGAATAGGACCAGAACTTTAGTACTATACCACCCAAGATACCTTAAAAACTTAGGTTTTGGAAATATGGGTGATTAAATTTGTCGCTATGCGATGTGCGGACAACGATTTGTCTAAGTATGACATGAAATATAATAATAAATACGGAGGTGTGCCAACATTACGTACACGTAGGGTGATAGAATAGGACCAGAACTTCTGCATTATACCACCCAAGTTACCGTAAAAACTTAGGTTTTGGAAATATGGCTGATTAAAGTAGTCGCATTGAGATGTGTGGACAGAGATTTGTCGAAGTTTGACACGAAATATAAAAAAAATACGGAGGTGTGCCAACATGACGTACACATAGGATGATAGAATAGGTCCAGAACTTTAGTACTATACCACCCAAGTTACCGTAAAAACTTAGGTTTTGGAAATATGGCTGATTAAAGTAGTCGCATTGAGATGTGCGGACAGCGATTTGTCAAAGTATGACACGAAAAATAAAATAAATACGGAAGTGTGCCAACATGACGTACACATAGGATGATAGAATAGGTCCTGAAATTTAGTATTATACCACCAAAGTTACCTTAAAAACTTAGGTTTTGGAAATATGGGTGATTAAATTAGTCGCTATGCGATGTGCGGACAACGATTTGTCTAAGTTTGACATGAAATATAAAAATAAATACGGAATTGTGGATACATGACGTACACATAGGGTGATAGAATAGGACCAGAACTTCTGTATTATACCACCCAAGTTACCGTAAAAACTTAGGTTTTGGAAATATGGCTGATTAAAGTAGTCGCATTGAGATGTGCGGACAGCGATTTGTCAAAGTATGACATGAAAAATAAAATAAATACGGAAGTGTGCCAACATGACGTACACATAGGATGATAGAATAGGTCCTGAAATTTAGTATTATACCACCCAAGTTACCTTAAAAACTTAGGTTTTGGAAATATGGGTGCTTAAATTAGTCGCTATGCGATGTGCGGACAACGATTTGTCTAAGTTTGACATGAAATATAAAAATAAATACGGAATTGTGGATACATGACGTACACATAGGGTGATAGAATAGGACCAGAACTATAGTATTATACCACTCAGGTTATCCGAAAAACTTAGGTTTTGGAAATACGGGTGATTAAAATAGTCGCTTTGGATGTGTGGACAGCGATCCACCTAAGTTTGACATTAAATATAAAATAAATACGGCAGTGTGTCAGCATGACGTACACGTAGGATGAAAGAATAGGACCAGAACTTTAGTACTATACCACCCAAGTTACCTTAAAAACTTAGGTTTTGGAAATATGGGTGATTAAATTAGTCGCTATGCGATGTGCGGACAACGATTTGTCTAAGTATGACATGAAATATAATAATAAATACGGAGGTGTGCAAACATTACGTACACGTAGGGTGATAGAATAGGACCAGAACTTCTGTATTATACCACCCAAGTTACCGTAAAAACTTAGGTTTTGGAAATATGGCTGATTAAAGTAGTCGCATTGAGATGTGCGGACAGAGATTTGTCGAAGTTTCACACGAAATATATAAAAAATACGGAGGTGTGCCAACATGACGTACACATAGGATGATAGAATAGGTCCAGAACTTTAGTACTATACCACCCAAGTTACCGTAAAAACTTAGGTTTTGGAAATATGGCTGATTAAAGTAGTCGCATTGAGATGTGCGGACAGCGATTTGTCAAAGTATGACATGAAAAATAAAATAAATACGGAAGTGTGCCAACATGACGTACACATAGGATGATAGAATAGGTCCTGAAATTTAGTATTATACCACCCAAGTTACCTTAAAAACTTAGGTTTTGGAAATATGGGTGATTAAATTAGTCGCTATGCGATGTGCGGACAACGATTTGTCTAAGTTTGACATGAAATATAAAAATAAATACGGAATTTTGGATACATGACGTACACATAGGGTGATAGAATAGGACCAGAACTTCTGTATTATACCACCCAAGTTACCGTAAAAACTTAGGTTTTGGAAATATCGGTGATTAAATTAGTCGCTATGCGATGTGCGGACAACGATTTGTCTAAGTTTGACATGAAATATAAAAATAAATACGGAATTTTGGATACATGACGTACACATTGGGTGATAGAATAGGATTAGAACTATATTATTATACCACTCAGGTTACCGTCAAAACTTAGGTTTTGGAAATACGGGTGATTAAAATAGTCGCTTTGGATGTGTGGACAGCGATCCACCTAAGTTTGACATAAAATATAAAATAAATACGGCAGTGTGTCAGCATGACGTACACGTAGGATGAAAGATTAGGACCAGAACTTTTGTACTATACCACCCAAGTTACCTTAAAAACTTAGGTTTTGGAAATATGGGTGATTAAATTAGTCGCTATGCGATGTGCGGACAACGATTTGTCTAAGTATGACATGAAATATAATAATAAATACGGAGGTGTGCCAACATCACGTACACGTAGGGTGATAGAATAGGACCAGAACTTCTGTATTATACCACCCAAGTTACCGTAAAAACTTAGGTTTTGGAAATATGGCTGATTAAAGTAGTCGCATTGAGATGTGCGGACAGAGATTTGTCGAAGTTTGACACGAAATATAAAAAAAATACGGAGGTGTGCCAACATGCTGAACACATAGGATGATAGAATAGGTCCAGAACTTTAGTACTATACCACCCAAGTTACCGTAAAAACTTAGGTTTTGGAAATATGGCTGATTAAAGTAGTCGCATTGAGATGTGCGGACAGGGATTTGTCTAAGTTTGACATGAAATATAAAAATAAATGCGGAATTGTAGATACATGACGTACACATAGGGTGATAGAATAGGACCAGAACTTCTGTATTATACCACCCAAGTTACCGTAAAGACTTAGGTTTTGGAAATATGGGTGATTAAATTAGTCGCTATGCGATGTGTGGACAGCGATTTGTCTAAGTTTGACATGAAATATAAAAATAAATACGGAATTGTGGATACATGACGTACACATAGGGTGATAGAATAGGACCAGAACTTCTGTATTATACCACCCAAGTTACCGTAAAAACTTAGGTTTTGGAAATATGGCTGATTAAAGTAGTCGCATTGAGATGTGCGGACAGCGATTTGTCAAAGTATGACATGAAAAATAAAATAAATACGGAAGTGTGCCAACATGACGTACACATAGGATGAAAGAATAGGACCAGAACTTTAGTACTATACCACCCAAGATACCTTAAAAACTTAGGTTTTGGAAATATGGGTGATTAAATTAGTCGCTATGCGATGTGCGGACAACGATTTGTCTAAGTATGACATGAAATATAATAATAAATACGGAGGTGTGCCAACATTACGTACACGTAGGGTGATAGAATAGGACCAGAACTTCTGTATTATACCACCCAAGTTACCGTAAAAACTTAGGTTTTGGAAATATGGCTGATTAAAGTAGTCGCATTGAGATGTGTGGACAGAGATTTGTCGAAGTTTGACACGAAATATAAAAAAAATACGGAGGTGTGCCTACATGACGTACACATAGGATGATAGAATAGGTCCAGAACTTTAGTACTATACCACCCAAGTTACCGTAAAAACTTAGGTTTTGGAAATATGGCTGATTAAAGTAGTCGCATTGAGATGTGCGGACAGCGATTTGTCAAAGTATGACACGAAAAATAAAATAAATACGGAAGTGTGCCAACATGACGTACACATAGGATGATAGAATAGGTCCTGAAATTTAGTATTATACCACCCAAGTTACCTTAAAAACTTAGGTTTTGGAAATATGGGTGATTAAATTAGTCGCTATGCGATGTGCGAACAACGATTTGTCTAAGTTTGACATGAAATATAAAAATAAATACGGAATTGTGGATACATGACGTACACATAGGGTGATAGAATAGGACCAGAACTTCTGTATTATACCACCCAAGTTACCGTAAAAACTTAGGTTTTGGAAATATGTTTGATTAAAGTAGTCGCATTGAGATGTGCTGACAGCGATTTGTCAAAGTATGACATGAAAAATAAAATAAATACGGAAGTGTGCCAACATGACGTACACATAGGATGATAGAATAGGTCCTGAAATTTAGTATTATACCACCCAAGTTACCTTAAAAACTTAGGTTTTGGAAATATGGGTCATTAAATTAGTCGCTATGCGATGTGCGGACAACGATTTGTCTAAGTTTGACATGAAATATAAAAATAAATACGGAATTGTGGATACATGACGTACACATAGGGTGATAGAATAGGACCAGAACTTCTGTATTATACCACCCAAGTTACCGTAAAAACTTATGTTTTGGAAATATGGGTGATTAAATTAGTCGCTATGCGATGTGCGGACAACGATTTGTCGAAGTTTGACACGAAATATAAAAAAAATACGGAGGTGTGCCAACATGACGTACACATAGGATGATAGAATAGGTCCAGAACTTTAGTACTATACCACCCAAGTTACCGTAAAAACTTAGGTTTTGGAAATATGGGTGATTAAATTAGTCGCTATGCGATGTGCGGACAACGATTTGTCTAAGTTTGACATGAAATATAAAAATAAATACGGAGGTGTGCCAACATTACGTACACGTAGGGTGATAGAATAGGACCAGAACTTCTGTATTATACCACCCAAGTTACCGTAAAAACTTAGGATTTGGAAATATGGGTGATTAAATTAGTCGCTATGCGATGTGCGGACAACGATTTGTCTAAGTATGACATGAAATATAATAATAAATTCGGAGGTGTGCCAACATTACGTACACGTAGGGTGATAGAATAGGACCAGAACTTCTGTATTATACCACCCAAGTTACCGTAAAAACTTAGGTTTTGGAAATATGGCTGATTAAAGTAGTCGCATTGAGATGTGCGGACAGCGATTTGTCAAAGTATGACATGAAAAATAAAATAAATACGGAAGTGTGCCAACATGACGTACACATAGGATGAAAGAATAGGACCAGAACTTTAGTACTATACCACCCAAGATACCTTAAAAACTTAGGTTTTGGAAATATGGGTGATTAAATTAGTCGCTATGCGATGTGCGGACAACGATTTGTCTAAGTATGACATGAAATATAATAATAAATACGGAGGTGTGCCAACATGACGTACACATAGGATGATAGAATAGGACCAGAACTTTAGTACTATACCACCCAAGTTACCTTAAAAACTTAGGTTTTGAAAATATGGGTGATTAAATTAGTCGCTATGCGATGTGCGGACAACGATTTGTCTAAGTATGACATGAAATATAATAATAAATACGGAGGTGTGCCAACATTACGTACACGTAGGGTGATAGAATAGGACCAGAACTTCTGTATTTAAACACCCAAGTTACCGTAAAAACTTAGGTTTTGGAAATATGGCTGATTAAAGTAGTCGCATTGAGATGTGCGGACAGCGATTTGTCAAAGTATGACACGAAAAATAAAATAAATACGGAAGTGTGCCAACATGACGTACACATAGGATGATAGAATAGGTCCTGAAATTTAGTATTATACCACCCAAGTTACCTTAAAAACTTAGGTTTTGGAAATATGGGTGATTAAATTAGTCGCTATGAGATGTGCGGACAACGATTTGTCTAAGTTTGACATGAAATATAAAAATAAATACGGAATTGTGGATACATGACGTACACATAGGGTGATAGAATAGGACCAGAACTTCTGTATTATACCACTCAAGTTACCGTAAAAACTTAGGTTTTGGAAATATGGCTGATTAAAGTAGTCGCATTGAGATGTGCGGACAGCGATTTGTCAAAGTATGACATGAAAAATAAAATAAATACGGAAGTGTGCCAACATGACGTACACATAGGATGATAGAATAGGTCCTGAAATTTAGTATTATACCACCCAAGTTACCTTAAAAACTTAGGTTTTGGAAATATGGGTGATTAAATTAGTCGCTATGCGATGTGCGGACAACGATTTGTCTAAGTTTGACATGAAATATAAAAATAAATACGGAATTGTGGATACATGACGTACACATAGGGTGATAGAATACGACCAGAACTTCTGTATTATACCACTTAAGTTACCGTAAAAACTTATGTTTTGGAAATATGGGTGATTAAATTAGTCGCTATGCGATGTGCGGACAACGATTTGTCGAAGTTTGACACGAAATATAAAAAAAATACGGAGGTGTGCCAACATGACGTACACATAGGATGATAGAATAGGTCCAGAACTTTAGTACTATACCACCCAAGTTACCGTAAAAACTTAGGTTTTGGAAATATGGGTGATTAAATTAGTCGCTATGCGATGTGCGGACAACGATTTGTCTAAGTTTGACATGAAATATAAAAATAAATACGGAGGTGTGCCAACATTACGTACACGTACGGTGATAGAATAGGACCAGAACTTCTGTATTATACCACCCAAGTTACCGTAAAAACTTAGGTTTTGGAAATATGGCTGATTAAAGTAGTCGCATTGAGATGTGCGGACAGAGATTTGTCGAAGTTTGACACGAAATATAAAAAAAATACGGAGGTGTGCCAACATGACGTACACATAGGATGATAGAATAGGTCCAGAACTTTAGTACTATACCACCCAAGTTACCTTAAAAACTTAGGTTTTGGAAATACGGGTGATTAAAATAGTCGCTTTGGATGTGTGGACAGCGATCCACCTAAGTTTGACATAAAATATAAAATAAATACGGCAGTGTGTCAGCATGACGTACACGTAGGATGAAAGAATAGGACCAGAACTTTAGTACTATACCACCCAAGTTACCTTAAAAACTTAGGTTTTGGAAATATGGGTGATTAAATTAGTCGCTATGCGATGTGCGGACAACGATTTGTCTAAGTATGACATGAAATATAAAATAAATACGGAAGTGTGCCAACATGACGTACACATAGGATGATAGAATAGGTCCTGAAATTTAGTATTATACCACCCAAGTTACCTTAAAAACTTAGGTTTTGGAAATATGGGTGATTAAATTAATCGCTATGCGATGTGCGGACAACGATTTGTCTAAGTTTGACATGAAATATAAAAATAAATACGGAATTGTGGATACATGACGTACACATAGCGTGATAGAATAGGACCAGAACTTCTGTATTATACCACCCAAGTTACCGTAAAAACTTAGGTTTTGGAAATATGGCTGATTAAAATAGTCGCATTGAGATGTGCGGACAGCGATTTGTCAAAGTATGACATGAAAAATAAAATAAATACGGAAGTGTGCCAACATGACGTACACATGTACACATAGAATGATAGAATAGGTCCTGAAATTTAGTAATATACCACCCAAGTTACCTTAAAAACTTAGGATTTGGAAATATGGGTGATTAAATAAGTCGCTATGCGATGTGCGGACAACGATTTGTCTAAGTTTGACATGAAATATAAAAATAAATACGGAATTGTGGATACATGACGTACACATAGGATGATAGAATAGGTCCAGAACTTTAGTACTATACCACCCAAGTTACCGTAAAAACTTAGGTTTTGGAAATATGGCTGATTAAAGTAGTCGCATTGAGATGTGCGGACAGAGATTTGTCGAAGTTTGACACGAAATATAAAAAAATACGGAGGTGTGCCAACATGACGTACACATAGGATGATAGAATAGGTCCAGAACTTTAGTACTATACCACCCAAGTTACCTTAAAAACTTAGGTTTTGGAAATACGGGTGATTAAAATAGTCGCTTTGGATGTGTGGACAGTGATCCACCTAAGTTTGACATAAAATATAAAATAAATACGGCAGTGTGTCAGCATGACGTACACGTAGAGTGATGAAATAGGACCAGAACTTCTGTATTATACCACCCAAGTTACCGTAAAAACTTAGGTTTTGGAAATATGGCTGATTAAATTAGTCGCATTGAGATGTGCGGACAGCGATTTGTCAAAGTATGAGAAGAAAAATAAAATAAATACGGAAGTGTGCCAACATGACGTACACATAGGATGATAGAATAGGTCCTGAAATTTAGTATTATACCACCCAAGTTACCATAAAAACTTAGGTTTTGGAAATATGGGTGATTAAATTAGTCGCTATGCGATGTGCGGACAACGATTTGTCTAAGTTTGACATGAAATATAAAAATAAATACGGAATTGTGGATACATGACGTACACATAGGGTGATAGAATAGGACCAGAACTTCTGTATTATACCACCCAAGTTACCGTAAAAACTTAGGTTTTGGAAATATGGCTGATTAAAGTAGTCGCATTGAGATGTGCGGACAGCGATTTGTCAAAGTATGACATGAAAAATAAAATAAATACGGAAGTGTGCCAACATGACGTACACATAAGATGATATAATAGGTCCTGAAATTTAGTATTATACCTCCCAAGTTACCTTAAAAACTTAGGTTTTGGAAATATGGGTGATTAAATTAGTCGCTATGCGATGTGCGGACAACGATTTGTCTAAGTTTGACATGAAATATAAAAATAAATACGGAATTGTGGATACATGACGTACACATAGGGTGATAGAATAGGCCCAGAACTTCTGTATTATACCACCCAAGTTACCGTAAAAACTTAGGTTTTGGAAATATGGGTGATTAAATTAGTCGCTATGCGATGTGCGGACAACGATTTGTCTAAGTTTGACATGAAATATAAAAATAAATACGGAATTTTGGATACATGACGTACACATTGGGTGATAGAATAGGATTAGAACTATATTATTATACCACTCAGGTTACCGTCAAAACTTAGGTTTTGGAAATGCGGGTGATTAAAATAGTCGCTTTGGATGTGTGGACAGCGATCCACCTAAGTTTGACATAAAATATAAAATAAATACGGCAGTGTGTCAGCATGACGTACACGTAGGATGAAAGAATAGGACTAGAACTTTAGTACTATACCACCCAAGTTACCTTAAAAACTTAGGTTTTGGAAATATGGGTGATTAAATTAGTCGCTATGCGATGTGCGGACAACGATTTGTCTAAGTATGACATGAAATATAATAATAAATACGGAGGTGTGCCAACATACGTACACGTAGGGTGATAGAATAGGACCAGAACTTCTGTATTATACCGCGCAAGTTACCGTAAAAACTTAGGTTTTGGAAATATGGCTGATTAAAGTAGTCGCATTGAGATGTGCGGACAGAGATTTGTCGAAGTTTGACACGGAATATAAAAAAAATACGGAGGTGTGCCAACATGACGTACACATAGGATGATAGAATAGGTCCAGAACTTTAGTACTATACCACCCAAGTTACCGTAAAAACTTAGGTTTTGGAAATATGGCTGATTAAAGTAGTCGCATTGAGATGTGCGGACAGCGATTTGTCAAAGTATGACATGAAACATAAAATAAATACGGAAGTGTGCCAACATGACGTACACATAGGATGATAGAATAGGTCCTGAAATTTAGTATTATACCACCCAAGTTACCTTAAAAACTTAGGTTTTGGAAATATGGGTGATTAAATTAGTCGCTATGCGATGTGCGGACAACGATTTGTCTAAGTATGACATGAAATATAAAAATAAATACGGAATTGTGGATACTTGACTTACACATAAGGTGATAGAATAGGACCAGAACTTCTGTATTATACCACCCAAGTTACCGTAAAAACTTAGGTTTTGGAAATATGGGTGATTAAATTAATCGCTATGCGATGTGCGGACAACGATTTGTCTAAGTTTGACATGAAATATAAAAATAAATACGGAATTTTGGATACATGACGTACACATTGGGTGATAGAATAGGATTAGAACTATATTATTATACCACTCAGGTTACCGTCAAAACGTAGGTTTTGGAAATACAGGTGATTAAAATAGTTGCTTTGGATGTGTGGACAGCGATCCACCTAAGATTGACATAAAATATAAAATAAATACGGCAGTGTGTCAGCATGACGTACACGTAGGATGAAAGAATAGGACCAGAACTTTAGTACTATACCACCCAAGTTACCTTAAAAACTTAGGTTTTGGAAATATGGGTGATTAAATTAGTCGCTATGCGATGTGCGGACAACGATTTGTCTAAGTATGACATGAAATATAATAATAAATACGGAGGTGTGCCAACATTACGTACACGTAGGGTGATAGAATAGGACCAGAACTTCTGTATTTAAACAACCAAGTTACCGTAAAAACTTCGGTTTTGGAAATATGGCTGATTAAAGTAGTCGCATTGAGATGTGCGGACAGAGATTTGTCGAAGTTTGACACGTAATATAAAAAAATACGGAGGTGTGCCAACATGACGTACACATAGGATGATAGAATAGGTCCAGAACTTTAGTACTATACCACCCAAGTTACCTTAAAAACTTAGGTTTTGGATATACGGGTGATTAAAATAGTCGCTTTGGATGTGTGGACAGTGATCCACCTAAGTTTGACATAAAATATAAAATAAATACGGCAGTGTGTCAGCATGACGTACACGTAGGGTGATGAAATAGGACCAGAACTTCTGTATTATACCACCCAAGTTACCGTAAAAACTTAGGTTTTGGAAATATGGCTGATTAAAGTAGTCGCATTGAGATGTGCGGACAGCGATTTGTCAAAGTATGACATGAAAAATAAAATAAATACGGAAGTGTGCCAACATGACGTACACATAGGATGATAGAATCGGTCCTGAAATTTAGTATTATACCACCCAAGTTACCTTAAAAACTTAGGTTTTGGAAATATGGGTGATTAAATTAGTCGCTATGCGATGTGCGGACAACGATTTGTCGAAGTTTGACATGAAATATAAAAATAAATACGGAATTGTGGATACATGACGTACACGTAGGGTGATAGAATAGGACCAGAACTTCTGTATTATACCACCCAAGTTACCGTAAAAACTTAGGTTTTGGAAATATGGCTGATTAAAGTAGTCGCATTGAGATGTGCGGACAGCAATTTGTCAAAGTATGACATGAAAAATAAAATAAATACGGAAGTGTGCCAACATGACGTACACATAGGATGATAGAATAGGTCCTGAAATTTAGTATTATACCACCCAAGTTACCTTAAAAACTTAGGTTTTGGAAATATGGGTGATTAAATTAGTCGCTATGCGATGTGCGGACAACGATTTGTCTAAGTTTGACATGAAATATAAAAATAAATACGGAATTGTGGATACATGACGTACACATAGGGTGATAGAATAGGACCAGAACGTCTGTATTATACCACCCAAGTTACCGTAAAAACTTAGGTTTTGGAAATATGGGTGATTAAATTAGTCGCTATGCGATGTGCGGACAACGATTTGTCTAAGTATGACATGAAATATAATAATAAATACGGAGGTGTGCCAACATTACGTACACGTAGGGTGATAGAATAGGACCAGAACTTCTGTATTATACCACCCAAGTTACCGTAAAAACTTAGGTTTCGGAAATATGGGTGATTAAAGTAGTCGCATTGAGTTGTGCGGACAGAGATTTGTCGAAGTTTGACACGAAATATAAAAAAAATACGGAGGTGTGCCAACATGACGTACACATAGGATGATAGAATAGGTCCAGAACTTTAGTACTATACCACCCAAGATACCTTAAAAACTTAGGTTTTGGAAATACGGGTGATTAAAATAGTCGCTTTGGATGTGTGGACAGTGATCCACCTAAGTTTGACATAAAATATAAAATAAATACGGCAGTGTGTCAGCATGACGTACACGTAGGGTGATGAAATAGGACCAGAACTTCTGTATTATACCACCCAAGTTACCGTAAAAACTTAGGTTTTGGAAATATGGCTGATTAAAGTAGTCGCATTGAGATGTGCGGACAGCGATTTGTCAAAGTATGACATGAAAAATAAAATAAATACGGAAGTGTGCCAACATGACGTACACATAGGATGATAGAATAGGTCCTGAAATTTAGTATTATACCACCCAAGTTACTTTAAAAACTTAGGTTTTGGAAATATGGGTGATTAAATTAATCGCTATGCGATGTGCGGACAACGATTTGTCTAAGTTTGACATGAAATATAAAAATAAATACGGAATTGTGGATACATGACGTACACATAGCGTGATAGAATAGGACCAGAACTTCTGTATTATACCACCCAAGTTACCGTAAAAACTTAGGTTTTGGAAATATGGCTGATTAAAATAGTCGCATTGAGATGTGCGGACAGCGATTTGTCAAAGTATGACATGAAAAATAAAATAAATACGGAAGTGTGCCAACATGACGTACACATAGGATGAAAGAATAGGACCAGAACTTTAGTACTATACCACCCAAGATACCTTAAAAACTTAGGTTTTGGAAATATGGGTGATTAAATTAGTCGCTATGCGATGTGCGGACAACGATTTGTCTAAGTATGACATGAAATATAATAATAAATACGGAGGTGTGCCAACATTACGTACACGTAAGGTGATAGAATAGGACCAGAACTTCTGTATTATACCACCCAAGTTACCGTAAAAACTTAGGTTTTGGAAATATGGCTGATTAAAGTAGTCGCATTGAGATGTGTGGACAGAGATTTGTCGAAGTTTGACACGAAATATAAAAAAAATACGGAATTGTGGATACATGACGTACACATAGCGTGATAGAATAGGACCAGAACTTCTGTATTATACCACCCAAGTTACCGTAAAAACTTAGGTTTTGGAAATATGGCTGATTAAAATAGTCGCATTGAGATGTGCGGACAGCGATTTGTCAAAGTATGACATGAAAAATAAAATAAATACGGAAGTGTGCCAACATGACGTACACATAGGATGATAGAATAGGTCCTGAAATTTAGTATTATACCACCCAAGTTACCTTAAAAACTTAGGTTTTGGAAATATGGGTGATTAAATTAGTCGCTATGCGATGTGCGGACAACGATTTGTCTAAGTATGACATGAAATAGAAAAATAAATACGGAATTGTGGATACTTGACTTACACATAAGGTGATAGAATAGGACCAGAACTTCTGTATTATACCACCCAAGTTACCGTAAAAACTTAGGTTTTGGAAATATGGGTGATTAAATTAATCGCTATGCGATGTGCGGACAACGATTTGTCTAAGTTTGACATGAAATATAAAAATAAATACGGAATTTTGGATACATGACGTACACATTGGGTGATAGAATAAGATTAGAACTATATTATTATACCACTCAGGTTACCGTCAAAACTTAGGTTTTGGAAATACGGGTGATTAAAATAGTTGCTTTGGATGTGTGGACAGCGATCCACCTAAGATTGACATAAAATATAAAATAAATACGGCAGTGTGTCAGCATGACGTACACGTAGGATAAAAGAATAGGACCAGAACTTTAGTACTATACCACCCAAGTTACCGTAAAAACTTAGGTTTTGGAAATATGGCTGATTAAAGTAGTCGCATTGAGATGTGCGGACAGCGATTTGTCTAAGTTTGACATGAAATATAAAAATAAATACGGAATTGTGGATACATGACGTACACATAGGGTGATAGAATAGGACCAGACCTTCTGTATTATACCACCCAAGTTACCGTACTTAGGTTTTGGAAATATGGGTGATTAAATTAGTCGCTATGCGATGTGCGGACAACGATTTGTCGAAGTTTGACACGAAATATAAAAAAATACGGAGGTGTGCCAACATGACGTACACATAGGATGATAGAATAGGTCCAGAACTTTAGTACTATACCACCCAAGTTACCGTAAAAACTTAGGTTTTGGAAATATGGCTGATTAAATTAGTCGCTATGCGATGTGCGGACAACGATTTGTCTAAGTTTGACATGAAATATAAAAATAAATACAAAGTTGTGCCAACATTACGTACACGTAGGGTGATAGAATAGGAAGAGAACTTCTGTATTATACCACCCAAGTTACCGTAAAAACTTAGGTTTTGGAAATATGGGTGATTAAATTAGTCGCTATGCGATGTGCGGACAACGATTTGTCTAAGTATGACATGAAATATAATAATAAATACGGAGGTGTGCCAACATTACGTACACGTAGGGTGATAGAATAGGACCAGTAAACTTCTGTATTATACCACCCAAGTTACCGTAAAAACTTAGGTTTTGGAAATATGGCTGATTAAAGTAGTCGCATTGAGATGTGCGGACAGAGATTTGTCGAAGTAAGACACGAAATATAAAAAAAATACGGAGGTGTGCCAACATGACGTACACATAGGATGATAGAATAGGTCCAGAACTTTAGTACTATACCACCTAAGTTACCGTAAAAACTTAGGTTTTGGAAATATGGGTGATTAAATTAGTCGCTATGCGATGTGCGGACAATGATTTGTCTAAGTATGACATGAAATATAATAATAAATACGGAGGTGTGCCAACATTACGTACACGTAGGGTGATAGAATAGGACCAGAACTTCTGTATTATACCACCCAAGTTACCGTAAAACCTTAGGTTTTGGAAATATGGGTGATTAAATTAGTCGCTATGCGATGTGCGGACAACGATTTGTCTAAGTTTGACATGAAATATAAAAATAAATACGGAATTTTTGATATATGACGTACACATTGGGTGATAGAATAGGTCCTGAAATTTAGTATTATACCACCCAAGTTACTTTAAAAACTTAGGTTTTGGAAATATGGGTGATTAAATTAGTCGCTATGCGATGTGCGGACAACGATTTGTCTAAGTTTGACATGAAATATAAAAATAAATACGGAATGTGGATACATGACGTACACATAGGGTGATAGAATAGGACCAGAACTTCTGTATTATACCACCCAAGTTACCGTAAAAACTTAGGTTTTGGAAATATGGCTGATTAAAGTAGTCGCATTGAGATGTGCGGACAGCGATTTGTCAAAGTATGACATGAAAAATAAAATAAATACGGAAGTGTGCCAACATGACGTACACATAGGATGATATAATAGGTCCTGAAATTTAGTATTATACCTCCCAAGTTACCTTAAAAACTTAGGTTTTGGAAATATGGGTGATTAAATTAGTCGCTATGCGATGTGCGGACAACGATTTGTCTAAGTTTGACATGAATATAAAAATAAATACGGAATTGTGGATACATGACGTACACATAGGGTGATAGAATAGGACCAGAACTTCTGTATTATATTACCCAAGTTACCGTAAAAACTTAGGTTTTGGAAATATGGGTGATTAAATTAGTCGCTATGCGATGTGCGGACAACGATTTGTCTAAGTTTGACGTGAAATAAAAAAATAAATACGGAATTTTGGATACATGACGTACACATTGGGTGATAGAATAGGATTAGAACTATATTATTATACCACTCAGGTTACCGTCAAAACTTAGGTTTTGGAAATACGGGTGATTAAAATAGTCGCTTTGGATGTGTGGACAGCGATCCACCTAAGTTGACATAAAATATAAATAAATACGGCAGTGTGTCAGCATGACGTACACGTAGGATGAAAGAATAGGACTAGAACTTTAGTACTATACCACCCAAGTTACCTTAAAAACTTATGTTTGAAATATGGGTGATTAAATTAGTCCGCTATGCGATGTGCGGACAACGATTTGTCTAAGTATGACATGAAATATAATAATAAATACGGAGGTGTGCCAACATTACGTACACGTAGGGTGATAGAATAGGACCAGAACTTCTGTATTATACCACGCAAGTTACCGTAAAAACTTAGGTTTTGGAAATATGGCTGATTAAAGTAGTCGCATTGAGATGTGCGGACAGAGATTTGTCGAAGTTTGACACGGAATATAAAAAAATACGGAGGTGTGCCAACATAACGTACACATAGGATGATAGAATAGGTCCAGAACTTTAGTACTATACCACCCAAGTTACCGTAAAAACTTAGGTTTTGGAAATATGGCTGATTAAAGTAGTCGCATTGAGATGTGCGGACAGCGATTTGTCAAAGTATGACATGAAACATAAAATAAATACGGAAGTGTGCCAACATGACGTACACATAGGATGATAGAATAGGTCCTGAAATTTAGTATTATACCACCCAAGTTACCTTAAAAACTTAGGTTTTGGAAATATGGGTGATTAAATTAGTCGCTATGCGATGT